>JANJEY010000005.1:28876747-28887991 GCA_024703695.1 Erythroxylum cataractarum | reverse complement strand
TGATCAATCTCGAGCAGATTATTCTCTATTTACTAAAGTCAGAGGTACATCATTTACAGCTCTTCTCATATATGTTGGTGATATTTTATTGACTAGGAATGATATTGTCGAAATAAAAAGGCTCAAAGAATTTCTGCTCGAGCAATTTAACATTAAAGACCTTGGTGATCTTAAATACTTTCTCGGCATTGAGTTTTCACGTTCTGGCAGTGATATATTTATGTCTCAAAGAAAGTATGCTCTTGATATTTTGTAAGATTCTGGTCTCACAGGTACAAAGCCTGAGAAGTTCCCAATGGAACAAAATCTAAAGCTCACACTCACAGATGGTGAGCCGTTGAATGATCCTACTAAGTATCGTAGGTTGGTTGGCCGGTTGATTTACTTGATTGTCACGCGACCAGACATTGTTTATTATGTCCGAGTCTTAAGCCAATTTATTAATTCGCCGTGCAAATCTCACTGGCACTTGGCGATGAGAGTTCTCAGGTATATTAAAGGGACTCCCGGCCAAGGCCTCCTGTTACGAGCCTTTTGTGATTCTGATTGGGGCGGATGTCGCATTACTAGGCGATCAGTGTCTGGTTTCTGCATATTTCTGGGTACTTCACTTGTCTCTTGGAAATCAAAAAAGCAAACAAATGTTTCCCGATCATCAGCTGAAGCGAAATACAGGGCAATGGCAAATACATGTTTGGAATTAACATGGTTGAGGTATATTCTCCAAGACTTGAGGGTGACACAGGATGGGCCTTCATCATTATATTGTGACAATCAAGCTGCGTTACAGATAGCAGCGAATCCTGTTTTTCACGAGCGTACCAAACATATAGAGATTGATTGTCACATTGTTCGGGAAAAATTACAAGCAGGATTGATCAAGCCTTCATATGTTCCTACACAATTATAGTTGGCAGACATTTTCACCAAAGCTTTGGGGAAAGATCAGTTCGAAGGACTGCGCAACAAGTTGGGAGTTTTCGATCCCTACTCTCCAACTTGAGGTGGAGTATTAAGGAAAATATACGTAATTAATTTTTAATTATCTTTTCCATACTTAGATGATTTGCTTTACATGTAAATAGGCAGTAGTTAGCTTTTATTTTAGGAACTGATAAGATTTGTCATTTGTATTTATACGTGACTTTAACATAGAAGAAGGCTATGCCTTTATCCCTGAATTCTTTCTCTTCTTTATTTTAGAGTTTTGCGTGAGCTGTAATAAGTTTACAACCCATAAAGGTTAGTGCACAAGTTACCTTCTCCTTGCTAGAACTGTCGATGATTTCACGCAATTGGAGGGGGTAACTTCAGCACAGGTTGGAGCTATTACTTTCGCTAGTGGTCATCATTGAAGAAGATGTAGACCAGTAGTATTGTGGAGGCATCGCGAAGTACTACATTTGCATCAGAGATGGTTAGAGAAAGGGCACCAATGGTGGTGGTGCCAAAAAAAATCGTAACCTTAATATAGAAATGATGGGTTTGAGGCAATGCACACGCTAGACACTCTCTACCTTTTATAATTTGATTTTTTATACATTTTAAGCCCTAATTTTAATTAAAAAATTTTAATTCTTATTAAATTAGTTTAAATCCCTAACAAATTTGGAAAAGTGTTTCCTAATTATTTTCAATTGGTTATTTTATTAGGATTACTTTGGAATTTACTTCAGTTTTTCAAGGATTTGAATTATTAAATTAAATTAATTATTTTTTTAAAAAGAAAATTAAATTAATTATCAAATCAATAATTAGAATCAATAAAATATGTAAAAGAGTTATCTTCCATAATTATAATATATTAGATAATCAATGTAATGATATTATATTAATTAAGATATCTTAATTTTAATATTAAAGTAATTTATTTCTTAATATGATTACAATTAATAATTATATTGATTCCTAATTTAATTTTTAGAAAAGTATCTTCTAAAATTAGAATTAATTATTTTTAATTAGATTGAAATTATTTAATTAGACTCCTTAAAATTAAGAAAAGTGTTTTCTTCAGTAATTAAGAAAAGTGTTTCCTAATTATATTTATTTATTTCAATTTAATTGAGACAAATTAAATTTATGACTTTATTTCTTTATATAATAATTATTCAATTTATTTAGAAAATGTTTCTTTATTTATGAATAATAAGTTTCTTGATTTATTAGAAAATATATTTTTCTTGATTAAAATTTGAAAAATGTTTTCATTTATTAATTAAGAAAAATGGGTTTTCTTTAATATTTCTAAAAAATTTCTAACTCATTAAAGAAAGATTTTCTAAGTAATTAAGAAATCATTCTCTAAATGAATAATATGAATGAATTTTTCAATTAAATTTAAAAATTCTTTATTTAATTTTGAAAGTATTTTCCTTTTAATATTAGAAAATATTTTTCTATTTAAGGAAAATTAGTTTCTAATGAGAATATAAATAGTTTTCTAATTGGATTAGAAAGTATTACTTATATAATTTTGAAGAAGGAGTTTTTCTAAATTATAATAAGTAAGTAGCATAATTTATTGAAAATTATTTTCAATTAAATTTTGCTAAAGGAGTCAAGATAATTGGGCAGAGTTTTCAATTGGATTTGAAAAATGTTTTCAAATCATATTAAATTTCTATTTGGAATATGAATTTAGTTTATTTAGGAATCAATAAGTTTAATCTAATTTAATTTTTTCAAAGAGATGGAAATATTATTTTATATTGTTGCCTGTCATTGTTATAAAAATAAACCAAAATTATGTTTATTGTTATGCTTGTTGAGCAAACTTAAGACCACTTTTAGCCTGAATATATTTAGTCTTATGACAATGAGTTTTACTTAACTAAATTTGTGTGATTTGGTTGAGCAAACATATTGGACATCGTTTCTGGAACTCAACTCTTGCCAAAACATGAAACGTGAGCATATTCCTATGAAATCTATCAAAATTTCAGTAATCACTTGGGCCCATTATAGAACAAAACTTTTGCCAATGAAGTCTCCTTAACCATCATCGATTCATCTTCTTGTTCTGATACCACAATTGTTGCAGTCTCGGTTGCGGAACCCAAACGTGGAGAATCATGATACTGAGCAAAAATTTTCAAAACTTGATTTTTTATAAACATAAGATATGTCAAAATCATGATTTCATAAACATGTTATTTTTTTAAAAATGCCTAATAAGGGTTCAAACATGATTTTGTCCTCAATCATATTGAACTTGTCGCGGGACAAATACCATAACTCTCTCTACAGATGTCGGATTAAGATCATCTTAGGACGATTTCAAAAAGAATTTAAGATATATAACTTTTTTCAAGATCTTAAAGACAAGTTCTATGGTCTGAATGGTCAAAAAGGGAGCAGACGATAGGATCAGATGAAACTAAACAAAAAAGCATACGAATTGGGAAAATTGTCATAACTTTCCCTACAGATATCAGATTAGGGTGTTCTTTAGATGGTTCAAAAGAGGACTTCAAGATCTACAACTTTTATGAAGACCTCGATGAAAAATTATATCGTTTGAATGGTAACAATGGAGAAGACAATATGATCAGACAAATAGTGTGCAGAAGAAGTTTAGATCACGTAAGCAAAAAACAGACGAAGCAAAAAGCAGACGACGCAGAAAGCAGACGAAACAAAAAGTAGACAAAGCAGAAAACAGATGAAGCAAAAAGTAGATGAAGCAAAAAGTAAACGAAGCAGAAAGTAGACAATGTAAAAAGCAGACGAAGCAGAGAGTAGACGAAGTAGAGAGCAGACGAAGCAGAGAGTAGACGAAGTAAAGAGTAGACGAAGCAAAGAGAAAACAAAGTGAAAAGCAGACGAAGCAAAGAGAAAATGAAACAAAGCCAACTTAAGACAGATCAAAGTCAACTTAAGACGATGCAACTCTTAAGATGAAGTAGAGTCAACTTAAGATGAAACAAAGTCAACTTAAGACGATGCGACTCTTAAGACGAAGCAGAGTCAACTTAAGATGAAGCAAAGTTAACTTAAGATGATACAACTCTTAAGACGAAGTAGAGTTAGCTTAAGACAAAGCAAAGTTAACTTAAGACGATATGACATCATCACAGACGATATGACATCATTACAAACGATACGTCACTACAGATGATACATCTTTACAAATGATACATCTTCACAGATGATACGACGTCATCACAGACGATATGTCTCTACACATGATATGACATCATGATAGATGGTGTTACGTTATCACAGATGATACATCTTTACAGACGATGCATCTATGCTTTTGAGCATCTCCTCTTATAAGGACCATAAATTTCAACTCCAATGTACAAAAATGGCATATTATATACAGTTGGAAAGATAAAAGAAAGACCTACAACTTTATAGAAGACATCTTTCTCTAATTCAACCTAAATCAATCCAAAATTTTCATTGAATTCAAAACAAGAATTTTATATTCATCCACCAATGTACTGCACCCAGTTCTCAATTTCATGACAAATTTTGAGATTATTAAAGACAGAATTTAAATTTGATGTCTTTATGAGAAATGTAGCCATATGTCTCTGGTTTAATGCAAATCAATAATCATCACGTTTGGATAGCTAGAGAAAAAAGTTAAGGCTAAAAGATTGAAACAAACTCAGTGAAAATTTTTCAGATCAACTACCAATTTTGTTTCCAAATCTTTCCTTAACACAACACATACTAAGATCACCTTTTCTACTTCATTTACTCCTCATTCTTAACTTCATTTTTGCTTTCATTTTAGTTCTAAATTTCACCTTAATTCTTCCTATTTCAAAATCTTTTATCCACCAAAAACACCAAAGTAAATTATGAATCTATCCACATTTCTCATTCATTACTTTACTCTTGTCTATCATTTCTTGGTTCAAGAATTTTCATTCATTTGTTCTTTACTCATGATTAATCACCAAAATTTTCTCTTTTAATAGTTCTAATCTGTTAAGAAAAGTTTGGAGTCCAACAATTCTCCCCACCTTAAAAAAATTCCATCCTCAAAATTCTTATTTAAGTGATCAAACAAATGTAGGTAATACAATCTTATGTTTTTCTCAATCTCCCAAGTAACTTTTTTCACTTGAATAATTTCTTCCAAACTACTATATTCAACAAAATGCTCAATTTAGTTGCTTATTCAAATACCTTACTATCTTAATTGGTTCCCCAATACATCTCGGGTTTCTTTCAATTTGCTAATTGACTTATCTTGCTCTAATGATTTTCTCCATTGTAGTTATCTTTTTGGCATAATCACCTATATCATACTTCCATCGCATTACTCCGATTCATCTCATGATTTTAACTATAGGAATCCTTGATTATCTCTTACATCATATCCAAATATAGATCTCGTATGTACTCAATCACATTATTCACCAATGTAACCACATTATCAGCTGGGTGCTCCTAACAACTGGTCGACAAAATCTTAAGGACTTCTACATATATCACTATCATCACTTTCTATTCATACGTTCTTAATCAATTTAAAAGCATAATGCATAACCACCTTAACATTCTGATATCGAATTCACTAACACAATTTTATACCGGATCATAACTCTTATCACATCAATTAAACAATCATTCTCAATTCCAAGTTTAACCTTCCAATTCCTCTTCACTTATACACCTTAAATCTTGTCATTTCCACCTATGTCTCTATTTCTTTCTTAGTCCATTCATGAAAACCCCTTTCACATCCATATTAATTCAAGTACATATCCACAACAAAATTCCGTTGCATACTCACTAACATAATCACAATTATTAAATCTATGTCTAACATATCAGGTTATGTAATATTTCTTATTTCTAAATATCCTCAAACTTTTATTTTCTCACATTCTGACAGATCATTATCCCTCTCACTAATTCTATTAACTCGAACTCTTAACAATCGTTCTTGCGATTGACACATACTCTGAAAGTTTCCCATGTAAGATTCTAATTCTGGTGCTCTGATACCAAACACTGTTGGGCACTATTTTTGGAACCCAACTCTTGCGAAAACATGAAATGTGAGCATATTCCTATGAAATTTATCAGAGTTTTTGTAATCACTTGGTCCCATTACATAACAAAACTTCTTTTAATGAAGTCTCCTAACCATTATTGATTCCTCTTCTTGCTCTGATACTACAACTGTTGCGGTCCCAATTGTGGAACCCAAACGTGGAGAATCATGATACTAAACAAAAATTTTCCTATAGGGTTATTTTCATGAACCTTTATTAGGCATCATTTCACAAGGGTGGCGTGCCCACGATAATCAAACATCAAAATAAACTTATTACTTTAACTCAACCATATTACGAGGAAGTCAATATGAACATACATAACTAAACTACTTCAATCTATCATTTTATTTATAAAGCAATAGAGTTTGAAAAAAATTATTTACATATCCAAAAGCCACACCATTAGCTTATTACAAAAATACAAAATAGCAAATTTGCGGAAGTTCCCTTAGGTTCTTGATCACTTGATCTCTTAGCTATCACCTGAAAATGGAACAGAAAGGGAGTGAGCTTGACAACTAGTGAGTAATAGTTTGTAACGAAAAATAAGTAAAAACTATTGAAAAAGTTCAGTTGTCATAGAAAATTCTCATTGAGTTTATAAAGCACTTGTTTCTAAAAATTTTCGTCAAGTAGTCAAAATCTCAAACTACAAAATATGAATGCATCAAACTTGTTCACATAATATAAACACATAAGCACATCAGAATGGTTTGAGTGGATCCAAAATAAAACATACTACGCATTTCTACATAATGGTCTTGCGTAACCGTGAACTTATAAGAATCCATGAAAGAACTCCAGGACATTAGTGAGTAGACGGGAGAAGCTTTTTGTCAAAATACACTTGACTTAACTTAGGGGACCATCCCAAACCCACATAACATATATTTCATGACTTGTAAAACATATTACCCAAAATGACACTTTTTCGAAACTTGATTTTTCATAAACATGAGATATGTCAAAATCATGATTTCATAAACATGTTATCTTTTTAAAAATCACTTTCAAAGTATTTTCATAAATCATCATGTAGCAAACATATAACAATTTCATAATTCGTTCAAGAAGCAAAAATTCAACACTTATGACGCAATTGAAATCATTCAACTTTCTTGATTCAAAGTAAATATTTAATAGCTTATTTACTCTATTATAAACATGTAACCCATCGTGATTTCCTTGCTTATAGACTTGCTCAAAATGTGCTTCTCCTTTTGTTTCTCTTACCTCTTTTGATCCCTTTATACAATAACAAAAATTTCACTCAATAGGGTTTTCAATCGAAAGTCTCACAAAACACAATCACTAAAATTGGTTCTAGAATACTTAAACCCAAACATTTTCTAAACTCTATGAACTAAAATCCTTCCAAAAATCTAAAAGTTTTAAAATGATCTTACCTTCATTCTTCACCAAATGAAGGGATCTTTAGCTCAAAGGGAAGCTCTTCCCTTCCTCTACTTGTTTCCCTTTTTGAACAACCTCAAAATCTCTCTTGAAGGTTAACACAATTGAAACCCTAGCTTGTTTTCGCTACTTTCTCTCCTTCTATTCTTTTCTGCATATTTATCTCTCTTCTTCATGACACTCTCTCTTTTTCCCTTCAACGTTCGTTCTCCTCTCTTCTTAAAATGCAAGACAACACTTCTTTTTCCAATTATGTCCTTAATGATTGAGAAATGTCCCATTTGCCCTTCCATTTATACCTTATGTCTTTTATGCTTAAGTGTCTCGCCAAAAGTATCCTTAAACATTATAACATAACATTTTCTTCTAGAAAAAGTGTTCCCCATTGTATTAAGTTTCTAATGATACTAAAATCAATCGATTTCGTTCAAAACTTTAAAAGTATTGCCCCAAATATTTTTAGACTGTTTTTATATTGAAATAGTACACTATACTTAAATTCTTCCCAAAAATTGAAAGTCTTAGAGACATAATTAGATTTCAATTTCTTCATATAATTTGTAGCTCCATGTCTCTAGTTTATTTTCAAATAAGAATCATCTTATTCGGAGCTATACCGATGAAGACATCATCAAAATACCGAATTATAATTAATAAAACTTCCCATTCATATTCTTCCAACCGATACCCTTACTTTGATTCAATCAATCTTTTTTGAATTAACACCAAATGCTATAAAATTCTATGGAGGGATAGAAAAAATGTGTTAAAAAACTATTGGTTCAAGAATCACTTCAATTGGAGGTCGGATAACTAGGGTATGACTGAAAGAATCAAAGATGATTTTGCCCTCAATCATATTGAACCTGTCTCAGGACAAATGGATAACTCTCTCTACAGATGTTACATTAAGATCATCTTAGGACGATTTCAAAGAGGACTCTAAGATTTACATCTTTTGTAAAGGACTTGAAAACAAATTCTGTCATCTGAAGGGTCAAAAATGGAGCAAACAACAGGATCAGACGAAACCAAACAAAAAAGTAGACGAATTGAAAAAGCATATGAAATGGTAAAATTGTCATAACTTTCCCAAAAGATATCATATTAAGGTGTTCTTTATATGGTTTGAAAGAAGACTTCAACATCTACAACCTTTATGAAGACCTCAAAGACAGATTCTATCTTCTAGAGTGTCGAATTTGGATTAGAAAATGTTTTGGTCAATGTAAGAAGAAGTAGAAAGTCAACCTAAGACGAAGGGTGAGACGAATTGAGAAAAAGAAGACGAAGCAAAGAGTAGACGAAGCGAAAAGCAGATGAAGTAAAGAGTAGACGAAATAGAGAGCAGATGAAGTGAAAAGTAGATAAAGCAAAAAGTAGACAAAGCAAAGCAGACGAAACAAAGAGCCGATGAAGTAAAAAGTAGACGAAGCAAAGAGCAAACGAAGCGAAGAGTAGACGAAGCAAAGAGCAGATGAAGCAACGAGCAGATGAATCGAAGAGTAGACGAAGCAACGAGCAGATGAAGCGAAGAACAGATGAAGGAAAGAGTAGACGAAACAAAGTCAACTTAAAATGATGCAACTCTTAAGATGAAACGGAACTTAAAACGAAATAAAGTCAACTTAAGACGATGCAACTGTTAAGACGAATGACGTCATCATAGATGATATGTATTTACAGACAATACATCTATAGTCCTAAGCATCTCCCCTTATAAGAACCATAACTTTCAACTCCGATGTCCAAAAATTTTACACTATATACTGTTGGAAAGTTAAAAGAAAGACCTATAACTTTCTAGAAGTCACCTTTCTCTAATTTAGCATAGATCAATCCAGAATTTCCCTTGAATTCAAAACATGAATTTTACGTTCATCCACCATTGTACTACACCCAGTTCTCAACTTAATGACAAATTTTGAGATTTTTATAGACATAATTTAAATTTGATGTCTTTATAAGAAATGCAGTCATATGTCTCTGGTTTAAAGCAAGTCGATAATCATCTTGTTCGAATAACTAGAGAAAAAGTCATGGCTAAAAGATTGAATACATATAGAAACCAAAATCACGCATAAGAAACTTGGCTCCGATACCGATTGTTGGATCATAAAAAGAAAGCATGCTATATTTGGAGAACCGATAGATTTTAAAATTTTTTAGAAATCTTATTTGTAGTGGAAGCAATATATCCAAATCATCATGCCAATCTATATATGATATGGTATAAGGATAATAATAAACATAAACAAGATGAAGAGTATTACCGACTCTTTTGCTACAGCTTTAATTCCTTGTTGCGCTATCCTCTCCTTCTTCTTGTATCCAAAGCCTTTTCTTTTAAAACTTTGCCTTTATCAATCTATCTTCTCCCTATTTTTGTATCCTTAACCAATTTGATTTACCTCTTGTTCTCCTAGGACAACTTGGTTAAAAAATCCTTTGGTGGGAAAGGAGAAGAAACATTTTGGAGGAGTATTGTTTTAGAAGAAAGAAGGAAACAATGAGACACTCTCATGCAATTTTTGATTTTTTTAATGCAAGATGATAGAGAGAGTGATAAAAATATAAGAACACCTTCTTACTCACTCCCACTTTCAGTTAACAACAAAGGAAAGAAGAGTCTTCCATCCAATGCATCATTTCTTCATTTAATCAATCATAAAGAAGCCATTAAATGAGACTCTTCTCATTTGTCTTTAAGATGACTATATGAAAAGTATATTAACCTAAATGAGACCTATCAATTTCATTTTTGATGATGAAAGAAGGAAGATGGTCCATCCAATGTACATCTTTCTTTTTTAATCCAATGAAAGCTAATAGGTTACATGCTATCATTAAAAAATAACCATTAAACCATTTAATGGTAAGTTCATAGCTCCATTTAATGATGATAAACCATGATAAGTACCATCTTTATTTAGCAATTCAATGCCAAATGTGCAGCTACACATTCAGTCGTAATGAAACACGAAATTGCACTTTACTTTTTTAAAAATTTTGTTTTAATTTAATTAATCCAATTAAACCAAATTCTAGCCCATTTTTAAATGTACATTTAGGCTTCTAATTACCCATTAATTAGTGCAAGTCCAACATTAAATTATAGGCTTCTAAAACCTCCATCTTTCTTAGCTTGATAACCTTTCTTGAAGCTAAGTGGGGAATCTTATTGGACTTTGATAATTCAAGTTCCAATAAGCCTAGAATTAATTTAATCTGCCGTGAGAACTCTGCCGATTGCCGCCGCCGAGAGAACTCTGCCGTGAGATCCGTGCCGATCAATGGTCGATCCACGGCCTTTGCCTGATGGACGGCCCCCTCCATCATTTAAGGATGTGATTTCCCATCGAACTGTCCCCATCGTTGAGAATACTGAATTGAAACAGGGTGGCACTTACAAAGGGGAACCTGCCCTACTATATTCTCCAGAGGAATTTACCAAACTTGTCGCTCCGTTTGATATGGCTCTAGTGGGTCAATTTGCTGATATACGCCCAAATCTGACCTTCTTGAGAAAAGGGTTCCAAATGATTGGCTTCAAAGGTGATGTTTCCCTCGGTTTACTTGATTCCTACCATGTTCTAATCCGTTTTTCTTTACACGAGGATTATTATCGCTGTTGGATGCGGGGTTCATGGAACTTCAAAAAACATGTGATGAAAGTACTCAAATGGACGCCAGATTTTACGGCTGACCACGAGCCACCAGTTGCCCCAGTTTGGGTTTTTTTTCATCATCTCCCCATACATCTCTTTCAGAAAGGTCCCTTGATGTCTCTCGCTTCTTTAATTGG
>JANJEY010000005.1:28832665-28859417 GCA_024703695.1 Erythroxylum cataractarum | reverse complement strand
ATTATTATTGATGCATGTATTAGCTTATGCTTAATTATTAGACTGTTACCCACGGAGCCGTCGTGCTCACCCCCCCTATCTCCCTCCACAGGTTTTAAACAAGAAACTGAGTCTCGCATCGGAACCGAGGCAACTCCTATGCTTTTGGTTTTAGGAGTCATGTTTGAAGAAACTTTGTATGTGTACTTTAAGAGTTTGATGTAACCGGGCTAAATGCCCTTTGATGTTGTGTACTGGTTTAAATTCCTTGTAAATATAAAGGTTAGATAGTTTCAATGTATGTTGTATCAGTTTCTTATGTATATGTGGTTGTATAGTGATTTTGGATATAAAGACAGAGTGAGTGAAATTGTTGTATGATTTGAAATCAATTAGAATTTTTAAAAGTGTGATGTGGCCCCCTAAGTTGGAGTTGGGCTGTGCTATTGAGTCGTTGGAAGTTAGAAGTGGTCTTATGCAGGTTGGAGTTGGATGGATAGATTAGGATTTTGGTTAGATGCACTTTTGGGAGAGGTGCTGTCCATTTTTTTCTTAAAAATGGACAGAAACTTCGATTAGGTTTTAGACCTCCGAAATGATAGAATTTGGAAAAAAGGTATTTCTTAAGGTTGATAGAGTTTGGCAAGATCTTTAAAACGGTATAAAATGGGTTAATTTCCGACTTAGGATGAAAAAGTTATGAGGGTCGGAATTTCGCCGGTTACTATTCATTTGGTAAGTTTTCACTATTCATATGGTAATTGGGTAAATAACAACTTTAAGCAACTTTGGACCTTCTAAAGAACCGATATGGTTTTGATGTCTATGAGAATGATGTGTAGATGAATAAGATAAGAAAAGAAATAGAAAAAAAAATCCCGATTTCAGATTAGTCTAAGGTTTTCCAAGGGAATCTGTTTGAGTAGTTGGGTTCCGGAAACGAGATCCAACATTAAGAATGGAGTTTTACAATGCAAGAGAATTTAAAGATGCTATTTTGGATTATGCAGTGTAAACAAGATATAATGTTAGGTTAAAAAAGAGTGAAAGCAATAGGATCAATTTTAGGTGTATTAAGGAATGTCCATGGGAGTTGTATGCTACATATGACAAGAATGAAAGGTGTTCCAAAGTGAAGACATACAAACCTAATAATATTTGTTTCATAACTAACAAACCAAAGCATGTTATTGCTAAGTTTTTAATGAGACATTTCAAAGATAGAATTCTTTACAAACATATTATTTACAAAAAAAAAGATTAAAGAATATAGAACTAAGTTAAACATATTTTTCAATTCAATTATGTGTAAAGTAGCAAAAAGGAGACCGAGAAAAAAGAGGGCAATAAGTTTTGAGGAGATCAAGAAAAGATAGGGCAATAAGTTTTGTTAATGAATATGCTAAGCTATAAGGATATATACATGAGTTGAAGTTAAGTAATCCTGACTCAATAGTGGACTTATAACTAGTAAGGAATCAAGAGACATACTTGCCAAAGGTAATGACAATTTTATTCTAAGTAAAAAAAAGTAGTCGTAAAAAAATCATTTCATATTCCATTTTATTTTGTTTTAATTCAAAAGTTTATACATTTTCTTTGATATCATAAAAAGAGGATGAAAATATTTGAGACTTATTTTTAAGATAGATAGTTGATTTATAAAGATAGAGTTTTAAGGATAATTACTGAGTGCAATAAAGAGGGATGGGAAAGACTATTGTAAAGTTAGAGAACACATATTCATTGAGTTGTTTCATGAATCCACTAACGTATGATTTGGAATTGGATGATGATAAACGAATTACAATCATCTCTGACATACTAGTAAAAGGAAGTTAGGATATGTTGATCCATATACATTCAAGTTATCATTTGCATCATGACATTTAAGGTTTAAAAGACAACCTAACATTACTTCACAATAGATATAAGATGAAGCAAACAAAAGGAGAGCATTATTAGCACAATCATTAGAAGACTAAGTTTCGCATTCAAGTGTAAATGAAGGAAGTAATGTGGCACAAAATCAACCACTTTAAATTTTCCATTTATGTTATTGCTATAACTTTTGGATGGATGTGCCGTTGGCATAACTTTTAATTTGATTTATTGTTGGCATAACTTTTGGATTGATGTATTGTTGGCATTTTCTTTTAGATTGAAGTTGTCATAACTTTGGCTACACGTATATAAGTTTATGACTTTTGTATATGAATTTCAAATCTATTACTAATATTTATGTTTTTGCCACTTTTGATCAATGAATTCAAAATATGTTACTGTTATGAATAAATAATATTACAAGTATTATATAATAAATGATAAAGAATTATTACATCTAGTATTTAACTACAATATACAGTTCTGTAAAAATTTAAATGCACAATTTTTACATTCACTAAAATTCAAATTTGAAATTCAACATTGCAATTTATTTTCATTTCCCTAGAACAACATATTTGAAAATAACATCCACTATGTACAAAACAAATCCTATTACAATACTCATTACCATAAATTTCAACGCTTTTTTCTCTTTTGTTAAAAAATTAATGTCTTGCTTTATGAACTTTATCTGCTCTTCAATTTCTTTACTTGTATTTATTTTAGTAGTGCTTACTTCGATCGTCTTCTTCAACATACATATTTTTTTACCTTAATTTATGAATGACTTCAAGAGCCCTCTTAATAAATTCTTCATCCTATCGCTTAAAAAATCATACCTCTTAGCCTCAAACAAAAAGTAATTCATAATTTAAAAATTATACACAAGATGTTTTAAAACTTATTACAAATAAAAACTCACTAGATAATTATGTCATCCATAAAATATGCACCTTAGATTATGGTCATTCTATAAAGTTCTTAGCGAAACATTTACCCATTATAGCAAACAAAATGAACATTTAAAGTTAATATTATATCAGTATATGAAAGGGATTCCATAACTTTACAAGTCACTAAAATTATCGCATATGTAACATTATATAGTTTTAATCTATAAGATTTAATCACATGATGCTACTATTATCAATCATTTTTATAAATTACATAAGTATGCTTTTCAATATTTTGGAATGAAAAATGAATATTACAAAAGGAAAGCAATATTTCCAGTAATGATACAAGATATTTTTAAATCAAAAGTCTGAAGAACTATAATAAGGTCAAAGCTTAAACAAAAAGAACACAAATGTTCAAACGAAGGCATCATTAAGCAAAAGTATACCTTTAAATATTGTAGTGTATTTGTAAGAATACTTCTACAAAATTTCTTACTTAAAACAAATTAAGAATCTTATGTTACATCCATTCCTATGAAACCCAAATAAACAACAAAGTTTAATAGTATTAAACATAGACTTTCTATTTTGATATACCAAATGTATGCCTAAAAATTTTGATGAGAAACTATTGGTTAATACAAGAATAAAAATTGTGTAATTATCTCAAAACTACTTATGTCTCACAAATTTTATTCATTCATGAATTTTTTAAAATTTACATATCTAAAGCACACTCATAGTTGTATGGTACAATGATATCTCACATAGGTATGATCTTGACAAGTTGAACGATAGTAACATGTGATGCTCATAATCTTTATCTAAAACAAACTCTAGTAGATGACTATACAAGGTATCTCATCTATATATGCCCATATAATGGATCACATTCAATTTAGACATTTGCATCATAGAAATGGAGAGTATAAGAAAAATACTTCTACAATTCAACTTCTCATTCTTTTATCAAAGACATGTTAATTAATAGGAAATGGGTATACATTTGCAAGGTGTTCTTGCAAAACAAATTATTTAATCAATATCAATGATGAGTAGAGCATTCTTAATTTTCTTATATGTATCAAAAGGATTTTTAGTAGTTTGTTATAAGAAAAGGAAATTAAAGTAACCTTATAATCAATTTTGTATCCCAAGAACTATGAGATCCACGTAAATGTATATGGTTATAGGATCAAACAATTTACAAAGTATAAGACCTTATTCCCAACACCAATTGAATATGAATGTCAAAACTAATTCCAGAAATAATGAAGCTAGCCTTTAGATAGGCATCATCAATAAAGGGGAGCTCTCTCATGTCAACAAAGGAAAGCACTTCACCATGGATGAAGGAGAAGATGTCGAGGAAAAATCCTATGTGAGAAGACGATGTTGTCTCCGTACTATAAAGATAGATAATAGAAATGTGGGAGAAAATGTCAAGCTTGAAGGCATAAACAAATCATACCAACCATCAATACAACATACAGTTAGGGTTATCATATGAAAAAGAAAACTCCAAACTTTAAATGGCCAATTATATCTCTCATATGAACGAGAAGATGATAATCCTTTGGAAATTTGGTTAGGATTGTTAAGAGATGATGGGGGAAGTGGACATATATATCAAGAATTATTAAATATTTTGTCAATTTTTAGTGAATTTAAGTTAATTTGATTACAATTAAGTCACTTAGAGTTAATTGAAATTAAATTAATTAAATGTATTTTTATTAAGATTTTAAATTTTAAAAACTAATAAAAAAACTAACTTAAATATAACACGTGAACCCCTCTATAATATATGTCATCCATGTGGCACAATAAGGCTCACGTGTTAGATTGGAAGAATATAATATATGTCATATCATTGCTGACACGACATATAATAGAAGTATAAGGATTATATGTCATATTATTGTCTTGAGTTTATTATACCTCTTTTTTTATCATTTATGACTAGGACATGTTTCTCATTTTTATAATTCTATAAACACGACTGTACAAAAAAAATGAGTTCGAAAGAGTGGAAGTTATCTTAGATGACTAAATTAATATTGTACTTAGGCAAGTGAACAAATAATTGGGAGATAGTAGAATGCCTAAAGCTTTGAGTCCACTAAAATGGTCCTCACCTTATGGTGCGAGAGGCTTTCTGTGATATTCATGAGATCATAAAACATTTAAGGACCGTTTGGTTCCACTTCTATTTTTCTATTTCTGCTTTTGGTTTATGTTTTTTTCCTTAAAAAACGAAAACCTATTTGGTTGAGATTTACAATATGAAAACTAAAAACAAAAACTTGTTTGGTTGAGATTCCTAATAAAAAACTGAAAACAAAAATATGTTTGGTTTTATTATCATGTTTCTATTCTTTTGTAAGTATATTATTATATGTAATAATTATGATATAATATAATATGTTTTTAAATTAATTAATTATTATTATAGCTAAAATTAAATATATGCAAACCAAATATTATTAAAAAAATCACACATTAATTGTATATAATAAAATTACATAAATTAGAAATTATATTAAGGTGTTCTAATCAATAAAATATGTCCATCATAATTACCAAAAAAATAAAATATGTTCATCATACTATAATTCTTGAAAACATAATAGTGCTATCATTTACAAAAAGAAACATAAATTAATTAGAAATAATATAATCACTCCATATTTGTCTAGCAATTTCATCTCACTTCTAAGACATACCTCAAAGTTGTGCCGAAGTGATATTATACTCCACTTGAGAACTTGCATCTTTATTTTCACTTCCGCTAATTCGTTCTTCATTTTTAGCACAACTTTCAAATAATTCATTACTTTGTCCACACATTCTAATATAATTGTGTATAACATAACAAGCAATAACAAAGAATTTTTGTTTCTTCATATCATAACTCGACATGTTTTTAAGTATAGAAAATCTTGCTTTTAAAACACCAAAACATCTTTTAATAACATATCTTAATGAAGAATGCCTGTAATTAAACAATTCCTGTGGACCTTGAGGTCTTCCTCTGCCTCTATAATCTCACAAATGATATCTTTCACCTCGATATGATAAAATAAATACATGCATATTAGTATAGCCCGAGTCAAGCAAATAGTACTTACCTAACATAGAAAGAACATAATATTAACAAAAAGATATTAAAATGAATCATAATTACTATGTTTATTTAAAATAATATAATACCTTGTGAATGCATAGGAAATTGATTCGTTGGATTTGTCATTTGTCACTGTTTCCAAGAGAACTCAAGAATCATTTGCAATACCTTCTCATCCCGCCATTAATATGTAAAACACATGTCAAATGAGCAACAATACAAAATATTTTGGATTGAATTAATTCTTTTGCCCCTGTATGGTACTTGTTCATTGGTCGGAGCATGTGCATCAATATGTGTACCATCTATTGCTCCTATATAATCCTAAAAATTAAAAAAATATATTAAAATAAAATTTAAGTATAAGGACATAATTGAAATAGTAATTAAATATATGAATGTACCTGAAAAGATGGAAAAAAATCTTTAATTATGTTGAATCTCAGGAGGTGTATTAGTAAAAGATGGTAATGACTCTTTTTGCAAGACGATTAACTGCATATAAGACTTTTCAAAAGTACTTCAAAATTGTCCAAGTAGAATGTTGAAAACGTTCTGCATTGACTCTAGTTGTCTCACCATGTCGTATAATCATCAAGAAAATTGTTACCTGTTCCTCCACAATCAAATGATTTGTTGCCTTTAAACCTCCTAAACTCATCACATAAGCTCAAGAAGATTGTGTTTTTCATTCTTAAATTTTCATAAATCCTTGTAGGATTTCCATTCAAAAGTTCTAATATCCAATCATGACCTGGTAGAGTAGAAGTTCTACATGGTTGCTTGTGTAAATGAAAATATTTGTTCTCTCCCGCAGCTACAGAAATAATGATTATCTTCTTCAGTTCATCATCAGAATCTAATTCGAAATCTGATAAGAAATCCATATATCTACAATGTCAATATTAAATAATTAATAAAATATTCAATCAAGTATATTTAATAAAATATAAAAAATATTCATACAAAATATAAACTTAAAATTAAGTAAACTATTCATACAAAGCATAAACTAAAAATGTTCAAAATATAGAATAGTGCTTAATATAAAAGTGTTAAATTAATAAAAATTCGATACGTAATGACACGTAAATATAACTAAAGCAACATAATCCAATCCAACTTCCTTGTTTGTGTCATCGTAAAAAAATCCCTATAAAGTGGATAATCATGTAAAACCTTCACAGTTTTTTCATATTGCACACTGTCAACACCCAATTCATCTAAAGAATTTAGACATTCCATCATTATGTTAGACTCTTGAGATCTATTATCTGCAGTGGATGATGTTTCCCTCAAATTTTCTTCAAATAAATCATTCTTCCTTTTTGATTGTTCACTAAATATAAGTAAGGCTTCTTTTACAATATTAGAATGTGTCTACTTTTCCTTCTTGTTCTTAAGAGACTTCTTTCTCGTAGACGGAGAACTTTTATCTTGATTTTCTTTTCCATTACACGAGTAATCTTCATCAATATCATTTCCATGTTCCTTTTTTGTATTATTTGATGGAGATTTAGTTGATGGATGTGCATGCACGCCAGTTGCGTTAGTATCTCCAAAAATATGACACAAGTCGAAAAATTCCTTACATCCTTTTTTCTTGAATCAAGTAAGCCATTTTATTCACCTATAATGATGAAAAAGATAAATGAGAATGAATAGTATAAAATATGATATACTAACAAAACAAAAGACATACTTTACCTTAAATAGATTTTGCCAACATTCAGTTGTAGCATTAACTTCACGTGTAATCGATTCCTGTTTTTTTTGAGTAAGTTCTTGAAATTCTTCAATCTGGCCCTTAGTCCATTATATTTATTCTTAAATTGAATATCAGTATACTCCTTATTGAACTTTGTTTGAAGCCCTGTTTTAATATTTTTCCAACCAGATTTTGAAAAGTTAGTAGTTGTTCGATTTCCCTTCTTCACTTATTCAACCATCAAGACGATTAAATACATCTTTATAGTATCATTCCATACCCCATCTTTTTCATTTACTTCCATACAATCATTTTCATCATTCATATTGTTCAAGCCTCCATAACTAAATGTAATAACATATAAGTGACATCAATCACAATAATATTTACAAAGTATTAAATGCTAAATATAGTTTAAAATAAACATGTGACAATGTATTGTACTCCATATAAGAAAAAAAACATCGGTTCTCTACATTAACAAAAGCCATTATGTGAAGACAATAAAGTCATGTGGGAAAGTAAGTTCACTTCTATAACAATAGGAAGACAATATATGATAGAAAGAGAACCTTTTTCTACTATTGTTTAGTTAGAACTTAACAAAATATGATGACAACAGCTACATATATATCAAATTTAACTCACTATTATAAGCTATTGTACAAATATTTAATGTTTCAATTCTCAGGTCTCCACACTATAAGCTACTGTATAAATATTTAATCTTTCAGTTCGTAAAGACAAGGCTTGTGAAGACAATGTCTTCAGGATAAAGCCTCCATTAAATGCCTCCACATACCACATTAAATGACATGAAGATAAGAATAGTACTCTACTCTATGCTACATTAAAGAGACGTGAAACTGAGAAGAAAATAAGGCTTCACAATAAATGCGTGAAGACAAGAATGTCTTTGTAAGGATAAAGACTCCATTAAATGCCTCCACGCCATATTAAATGACGTGAAGAAAAGAATAACTATAAAGTCATGTGCTCCATCCACTTTATACAAAGAACGACGCAAATTCCAAGAATAAAACAGCTACGAAGTCGTGAGAAAGAAGAAAAAAGTTATAGCTGTCTCTGCTTTAAATGTCACAAGGATCAAGAAAATAGCTATAACATTATTTCATGACTATTATGTGTTGGTTTTCTATAAGAACTAGTTTGTCACAAAAAATGAAATTTCGTTATGTTTAGAAAGAGGTGAAGCAAAAATTAAAAAATTCAAACACTTCGCACGAAAATTATTTAAAGGAAGAGCATGAAAATTGTTCAGAGGAAGAGCGAGAGTGTATCTCTTCTTTATCACCACAAAAAATGCAGAAGTTTATGTTTAAAGAAGAAGTTCTACATGTTGCTTTTAGTAAGTATGACTACTGTTATTTTCTTCATATCTCTCTTCCTTTTTATAGTTCTATGTTGGTTCATATCGTAGGAGAAAACAAACCTGGAGATATTGGGTGAAGACATAGAAGCAGAAGACAAAGTTGGCGGCGTAAAGGAGAGAATGTTTTGTGAAATAGTTATCATTTTTTATTCTTAAAAATGAAATATGCAAATGTGTTTAACCAAACACGATTTTAGGAGTTGTTTCTAAATTTACAAAAACCACAACAAAAAGCCCCTAAATTTTGAACAATTGGCAATACTATCAATAATTCAAAGTTTCTAAATAAATTTTTATAGCCATAAACCATAAATGATGGCTTCAAAGCATGCCACAAACTCAGCTTCCACAGTTGACTTATCCATGACATATACTTCACACTCTTCCATAAAATTTCTCCTTTAACTAAAAGAAATAGATAGTTAAATTTGGATATTTCTTGTTTCAACACATCTAATGTAGTCTGAGTTTTAATATCCAATTACCTCAATTAATTGAATCTCCTATAAGTTCTCATATGATCATTTTCTTTACAACTTTCTAATATTCCATTCCAAGATTACTTAGATATATTCCTAGCATTCCAATAATAAAACTATTATCTGGTTTGTGTTGATCTGAGCATACTATCAACTCTCAATAATAGATGCATAAGGAGTCTTTTTCATTCCTTTGTGTTGCCATTCATTCTTTGGAAATTACTTAAGACTAAATTTATCTCCTTTCTAATTTTGAATAGCAATTGCAAAGCATTTATACATTTTGTATATCTATAAATTTTACTAATATATGCTTTATGAGACAATCCGAATTTGATTTGTCACAGAATATTTCAATTCCTGTCGCATAAGATGTCTCACTCATATATTTCATTTCAAAATTTTTATAGAGAAATTTCGATAATAAACTAAGATCATTAGTAACAAGTAAGATATCATCAATATATAGGACTAAAAATATAAATTTTCTTCCACTGAGCTTCAAATATATAGATCAAATAATGATGTTTTCTTTAAATATAAAATAAGTAATGGTATTATTAAACTTGAGATACCATTGCTAATAGGCTTGTTTAAGTCCATATAATAACTTCTTGAGTATACATGCCATATTTTTCATTCCTTCAACTAGAAAGCTCTCAAATTGATCCATATAGATTTCTTCTTCTAAATTCTCATTCAAAAAGGATATTTTTACATCCACTTGATGGATTCCTAAATCATAATGAACTACCATCACCATGATAGGTCTAAATGAATCCTTCCTCAAAATAGGAGAAAAGGTCTAATTATAATTAACTACATCCTTTTGAGTGTAGCCCTTGGTGAAAAGTCTAGCTTTATATCATTCAATATTGTTATTATAGTCATGCTTGATCTTAAGACCCATTTAAATCTAAATATCTTACAACTTTCCAGTATTCAATAAGATCCTAGATTTTAATTATCATTTATAGATTTCATCTTATTTTTCTATAAAGTCTAACCATTTATTAGAATTTTCACTCCCAATGGCTTATGAAAGTGTAATTGGATCTTTATCAATTCCTAAACCTCAGTGGCTTATAAACCACTTAATCATAAAAAATAGTTGATCTTCTTTTACCAAACACTCCTAAATATGAAAATGCCTTAAACTAGGTTTTGCTCCTATCCACAATTCAAAAAGTATCTTATGAGCTGTTTTACTATGAACCCTATATAATAAATTCATGGCATGTTTCAAAGTATACATCCACAATGATAAGGGTGAAGAACAATGACTCATCATACTCCTACCCATGTTCATCAAAGTACAATTATGCCTTTCAACTATACCTTTTTGTTGTGATTTACTTGGCATTATGTATTGAGCACATAAGCCATAATTTTTAAAGAATTTAACAAACGGATAAGGAGATTTTCTAATTTTATGATGTCTCCTATAATATTTACCACCTTTATCAGATCTAACAATTTTTACCTTTCTATGTAATTTTCTTTTTACCTCATTGAGAAACAGCTCTAAGGCGACTACTGATTGAGAATTTTCATACAACAAATTAATATATCCATAATGTAGAAAATCATCAATAAAGGTGATGAAGAAAATTTTCTCCACTAAAAAATGAAACATTAAAAAGCCCCACATATATCAGTGAGTATAATTTCAAGGATTTGTGTGCTTTCTTTAGGTTCTTTCTTAATTGTATATTGTGTATATTTTCCTTTAGTACAATCCACACAAATGCCAAGATTAGTAAAATCTAAATAAGGAAGTATTTCATTATGTACTAATATAATCATTCATTCTTTGGATATGTGAAGCAAACATATATTCCATAAGTAAGCCCAAGTTTTACTTATAAAATCTCATTTAGTACTAACATTACGATGAAAGGTCAATAAAGTCTAAGAAAAGAGATTACCAAGCTTTAATTTATATGATCCATCATAAAGAACATCAAAATTAGTAAGACAATCACTTCTGAACAAACTAAAACATCCATTACCAATTGTAAAAGAGTATCTAATAACATCAAGTTTTGACAAAGAAACTAGGTTTTAAGAAATAGTAGGAACATAAGAGTTTGAAAAATATCTAAATGATTTCTAGTGTCAAAAATTTAACAGTAGGTTCCAATATTTGTAATTGGGGTTTTGGCTTTGGTTTCCACGGAGATAAAATTTTCATTGGGATTTATTGTTTATGTCATAAGGAATCCTTGTATCATATTAGTAACATAAGTGGTACATCCATAATCAATCTACTAAGTGTTATAAGGAACTTCTAATGAATTTGATTGAAAATATATTATAGCATTAGGCTTACCTTTATTTTAAAACAATGCCTTAAGTTTCAGGTAATCTTTTTGATAATTCCCAATTTTCTTACAAAAATGACATATATCATTTCTTGATTCCTTCTTCTTAATTGAAGCTAATGATATATTAACCTTATGTAATACATGCTTTCCCTTTCATTTATCCTTTCTGAACTTCTTTCTAGCTATTTAATGACCAACAAAATTAAATGAGTGAAACTCCTTATTTCTTGAGCCTTACTTCCTACTTGAATAAACATAATTTGCAATTCATTCAAATTCCATTTATCCTTTATGGTATTTTAACTCAATTAAAATGGACCATATTTAGGATGCAAGAAATTAATAATAAACTACATAAGGAAACTTTCACTCATTCTCGTTCCTACGGATCTTAATCTTCCTACTGTATTTATTATTTCAGTGACATACTTATGCATGGTGTGAGAAACGGAAAATTTTATGGTGGTTAGTGTAACTATTAAAATCCTAGTGAGTGATTTATTAGTAGAGTTAGACTGAATAATATTCAACACTTAAGATATTCATTATAAATTTCGATTTTGGAAATTAGCTTTAGTGTTGCTAGACATAACTTTTTTGATAAATATTAAGCTTAATCTGTTTGATCTTTCCTAAAATTGATGAAAAGATTTTTTCAACACTTATAATATCAGTAAAAGTAGCAGGCTTATTGGTTTGGCCTACTAAGTTAAGACCTATGATTCTTTGGATGGACTAGACTTGTTTAACCATTCATTAAATTAAGCCCATTAAACTTCATAATAGATGAAGCTTGTTAGTGAATAGAAATAGAGTTAGAGGTTGTAAAATATATTAAATGCTCATACATTAATGCTTTGAGTCATAATTTAAACAAATAAATAGAATTAACTAACAATAACATTAATAATACATATATATTATTGTTCTTCTTTGACAACAATACTTAAAATAACATAAAGTAATGCTTAGTATTATATTTTCATTATTAATAATTGAATATTCTATAATTAGATATGTTTTTTACCTTTGGATATACTAAAAATATCTAAGGAAGTATCCCAAGTAATCATAGTGATGTTCATCAATATAAAATTAACTAATCAACCTTTATGTGCTTCTTGACTAATTAACTTTAGTATACCCATTAAATATATATCATTTTGTCATTTTAATCATAAGCATGATATTATTATGTATAACTAATCATTCTTCTTATTATTATTTAACTTGATATTTATGAGAACTTTATAATTTGATCACTTTGGTAACTAACAAATTATTCATTTCATAAATATCAAACTAAGCTAATTAAACTAGATATGGTATATCACTAGTTGATTTTTTATCTAAAATATTACATAATAAGAAAACATAATTTATTTTGAAAATGTTTTTTTAATTCCTTCCTACATGTTAGTTTAGTTACATTAATATTATTTCGTTTTATTATTTTATTTTTAATAGATAATGGCTAGTTTAATGTTGTAAAGATTATCTTGATCTAAAAAAGAATCCAAAATCAATATAATTATTAAAAACCAAGCACTTTCAATCCTTCTTCATCTTATTATAAAAAATATAGTTTAGAATTCTTTAAAATATAACTAATACAACTATAACAATAGTCTTCAACTAACAGTTTAATATATCCATAATCAAGATAATAAATTCATCATGAGAGTAGAAACCTAACTTATAAATATGTTTATTTTAATCAATCTTTAAAGCAAAAAGTTAATAATTTTTAAAATATGGCTCTGATACCACATGTAATTTTTATATATGAAATACTATAAATGTTAAATATGTAATTCCCTAGATTTTTGAATCTAATAATTTTCACAAATGTAAACAATGGACCTTTATCCACAATGAAGATAAAACAATTCCTTTGAATTTTAATCATGATGAACTTTTGATAAAAAAGGTTTTGATTTTCTCTCTCTTATCTTCTTCTTTTTGTCATAGAGTTTTTGATGGAATAAAACTAAACATAAATAGATAGAGAGAGAAAGGTGTTGTTAAAACTCAAATAACACATTTTAACTATTTTTATTTTATTTTATAGTCCATCAACATAAAAATAAAAATAAATTATTTTCTTTAATAATTATCTCCTTTTAAGTGACTAACATGATTTAAACACTTTTATAATTAAACCATAAAATATGTGTCACTTAATGACATTACCTAACACTCCCATCTCCTCCAATGTTTTTCTTCTAATTAAGCCTTTTCTCTTTTATAGCCCTAAAAATTTATCATTTTTATGAAATAACTTTTAAAACTTTTACCACTCTCTAGTTTTGTTTTACCTTTTCTAGTAGTGTCTCCCCTTTCGTCTATATCAAACTTCAATCTCTCCCTAAACCAAACTAACTTTTCCTCACTTCTCTTAGGCTCTTACCTTAACCATAGATCCTCAAGCTTTCCTATTATAAGCTTTACCCTTCACCTTATAGCTCCTCCCAACTAAGGCCCTTCTTGTTAACTAAACTAGGAGGTATTGGTCTTGATTTATCTTCTAAGATAGACAATGTGAATAGACAAAATCCAATGTTAAGTTGGAAATATATGGTTAGGATTGATCTATAAATTAGTCTCTATTGTTATCCACCTTTTGATTTAGATGGATCAACCTTCGTTGCTCCTCCTCTGGAAATCCTAAAAGAAGGAACCAAAAAGTATTCCTCCATATTGCTAGTCTTTTTCTTGGGAAGAAGTCCAACTTTCTCTCTCATATATAAATGGGAAACAAACTAATGGGAGTATCACAAATTGACATCTTCCTTAGTGAAGACAACTTGCTCCTATTTGTTTTTAACCCAAAATTTGAAGCTCAACAAACAATAAAGTTAGTTCCTTTGGCACGCAGGAAATATGCCAATATGATTACAATTATTAAAGCCAAGCATGCAACTTGATCTTATCTAGAAAACTAATGTTTTTCTATGGATTAATATTTATAAAATTCCTTTTGAATATTGTTCTACATGGGGATTAAATTATTTATAAATATTTATAAATCAACCCATTGGCATAGATGGAGGTAACAACTTCCCTCAAAAGATATGATATGTCATGTTATAAACAAAGGTGGAAATCATAAAGAAATTGCCAAACCCCACATTCCTCTACTTAGATTGGAACCCAAGGATTCACTTTATAAAGATTAAGTGTAAAAATCAATAAAGGCCATCCTTAGTTGAGTAAGGGAAAATATGGAGATCGAAAGGTAAAAGTTTTACTAGGAGTGACTATACTAAGGTATTAGGATTAGTGATAAGTGCTCAATTGATTATATATTTACTACTTAATGCATAGTGATTAATGTTATAATGCGCTTAGGATACTTATTTTGCTTTATTTTTTTAGGTACAAGTTAGAAGAACAAGAACCAAAACTAACTAAACTCACATCCTTGATGTCGTTCTATTGATATTCAATCTTATTTGCCTTCATGAAAGTGAAGAAGATGAGTTAGGACGAAAAGGGTATAAAGAATGCAAGAAATGAAGTTATTACAACTTACATAGTCTTATACAACAAGCGTGTAAGATCTCAAAGAGGAGGCTTCATCCACTCTTGTAAACTACGCAATTGTGTAACTCACGATGAACATGTACATATATGATTTCTTACGAAATTGATATACACTGTCACTTACAAACTTATGTAGTTAACCACGTATTATGACACAACTACTTTTTTGTATAAATGGGCATTTAAGAGGCCAAAAAGGGCATTAAGACTTTAGAGACAAAAAAGGGAGGTTGATTACTTTCCCTTTGAGGAGTTATAAGGAGCTAAACTTCATCTTTCTAGTTCAAAGTGGATATCGAGGTTGATGATCATACTTGAGCATTAATTAATCTGGTGATGTTGTTATTAACTCTCTTTTGGAGTTTATTATGTTACTATATGATTAATGTTTTGGGATTTATGTATAGATGATTTAGATATTCCAAACAGATTATTCATGTATGAACTCATTTCTAAAATGTAGATTGCAATACGTAACTGTTGCAACTCAAATTCACTTATAGTGAACTAATGGTCACAAATCATTTGGGATAACATCACACAAGTTAAATGACCTGAGCTTATGTGGTTGTTGCCTAGATTAACCTATTTTCTTAATCTATAATGCTATTGTTACACTCTCATACAAGGTATTAACTTGCCTCTATACATTTACCTGAATTTTAGTTGAGGCTATCACCTTCTAATGTGCAGGTACCTGAAGTGAAGTTGAAACCACTACCCATTCACTTAAAGTATGCATATTTGGAAGCAGATTCTTCTAGTTATTACTTCTACAATTTTAACTTCTGATTAGGAAGCAAAACTGATACATATGTTAAAAGAGCACAAAAAGGCCATTGGATGGGCAATTGCAGATATTTGAGGAATATGCCTTTCTATATGCATGCATAGCATTTTTCTTGAGGGGGATGTTAAGTCCACTAGATAGGCACAATGTAGGTTTAATCTTCCAATGATGGAATTTTTGAAGACAGAAGTACAAAAGCTTCTCGATATGGGAGTTGATTATCGTATCTCTAACAATATAGGTGGTTTTAAAGAAATTTGGAATCACGTTGGTGACTAATTAGGATGGTGAGTTAGTTCCCACCCATGTGGAAAATGGGTGACGAGTGTGCATTTTTTATTGGAAGTTAGAAATTGCAACTCATCAAAACTATTTCCCCTTCCATTTATTGATCAAATACTTGAAAGACTTAATGGATATGAATATTACTATTTTTTAGATGGATTCTCAAGTTATCTTCAAATCCCTATTGTATTAGAAACTAAAAAAGACAACCTTCACTTGTCTAATTCTTACATTTTTTAATCGAAAGAAGCCATTCGGTTTATTCAATGCATCTGCCACTTTACAAAGGTATATGGTGAGCTTATTCTCTAAATATATTGAGAAGATCATAGGGGTATTTACGGATGATTTTAGAATCTATGATTCTTCTTTTGATAATTTCTTGGAGGGTCTTACATTCACTTTTGAAAGATGTATTAAAACTAACCTTGTGTTTAATTGAGAAAATTATCATTTTATGGTTGATTAAGGTATAGTTCTAAGAAAAGGTGTATCTTCTAAGGGTATAGAGATTGATAAGTCTAAGATTAATCTCATATGTGCTTTTCTTTACCCCTCAAATGTGTGGGAAGTTCGTTCTTTTCTTAGCCATGCAAGTTTTTGCCACAAGTTTATTGAATATTTCTAAAAAATAGACCTCTCCTTTATGCAAATTATTACAATAAGATGTTCATTTTGAGTTTAAAGATAAGTGTAAGGAGACGTTTGATAAACTAAAGGAGATCTTGACATTCCCACCGATGATTTAACCTCCAAAATGGAGCCTTTCTTTTAAGATCATGTGTGATGCAAATGATTATATAATGAGGGGATTTCTAAGATGAAGAGTGGTAAAAGCTTCACATGTCATCTACTACACTTAAAAAAATTTAAATCCAAGCTAACAGAATTATTCCACGACTAAAAAAGAGTTTTTATTTATTGTGTTTGTTTTAAAAATATTTTGGTCACACTTGTTGAGCACTAAAGTTATTATTTAATCCGATCATACATATTTGAAGTACTCTCACCAAGAAGGAAGCAAAGCCAAGGTTAATAAGATGGATTCTCCCCTTATAAAAGTTTGATTTGAAAATAAGAGATAAGAATGGGGTAGAGAATGTAGTTATTGATCACTTTAGTTGTTTGATCCAAACAGAAGATTATATTCCTTTAAGAGAAACATTTCTATATGAATAGCTATTTTTACCATGGAATGTAAATATCGTGAATTAGTTACTAACAAATTACCTATATGTTTGTTAAAAACTTCAAGGGAAAAATTAAAAAGTGAAGTCAAGTACTATATATGGGATAACTCCTATCTATGTGAGGACCAAGTCATAAAAAGGTGTGTTCTTAAGAGTCAGACACCTTCTATCTTAACCTTTTGTTATTTGTATGCTTGTGGAGTGCACTTCGAGCTAGGTACCTAATAAAGAAATCAAGTTGATCATGGAGAAAACAGTTTAATCTAACAAGAAGGATTGGAGCTTGAGCTTGGAAGATGCACCATGAGCCTTATGAAAACCTATATAACAGCTATTGGTATTTCCCCATATATATTGGGGTTTAGGAAGCCGTCTCATATTCATGGAGAGTTACAAGGCATATTAGGAAATCATTGCAACATAAATATTGATGAGATTGGAGTCCATAAAAAGTTGCAGTTATAAGAGCCTGAAGAGATGCTGAATGACTCATATGAGAATGCAACGATATGTAAGGAAAAGATTAAATGTTTCTATAATAAGATGATCTTGACAAAAAGTTTTTTTATTGATCAAAAAGTGTTTTTTTATCATTCCAGACTTAAATTATTCCCAAGTAAGCTACATTCCTATTGGGTTGGTCCTTTTGATGTTTCTAATGCTTTTCCATATGATGCAGTAGAGATACAAGGTTTAAAAACTGGAAAGACATTTAACGTGAATTGTCATAGCCTAAAGTTATACTATGAAGGATTTCGAGTGGAGAATATGGAAGCAGTGACACTTGAAGACCTGGATGACATCACGTGATGAGGAAAACATAGAGATAAGCCAATGAAAATAAATAAAAGCACTGCTTGGGATGTAACCTAAGAGAAATTTGTTCGTTTTCCTTTACATTCTCATAATTTTTATTTTTACTAAATGCTTTATATCTTATATTTAATGTTACATTGGGGACAATGTAGGTTTTAGGTGTGGGGGTGGGGAACTTGCTGCTTTTATGTGTTTTAAGTTCTTTTTGGGTGTTTTTGAGTTCTTTCTACATATTTTTAAGAAAATAAAAAATATTTTCTCTTTTTCTATTGCTTATAGGACTATATAATTATAATTAGAGAATAGAATTAACTAGAAATTTTTTTGGCAACTTAGGCATGTATTTTTACTCTTATGATTAGTTAATGTATGTTTTCTTTGAAAGAGTAGCGACTACTGGGTAAGCATAAGTCAATGATATTTTGAGCCTTTTATACAGACATATCTATATATCAATCTCATTACCTTTATGACATATACATCTTAACTTTACCTTGATTTTCTATTTGAGACCATGTTTTTACCACATGCATTAACATGGAAATGATATAGGCATTTTTTGATTTATGAGCTATGGTAGCCAAATAGCCAACCTAACGATCAAATTTATCCTATTGATAAGCCCTTTGAGCTTCATTAGCCTTTTATTTTTATGCTAACCGTGTTATAAGCCTTAACCTAAAAACTTTCTTACCCAAGCCTTAAATATAGTGGAGCATTTACTATTGTTAATGCTTGTGGATGCACAAGAGAACAAGAATAGGGGAGGGGAGAGGGTGCACATATATTTACGTTGGTTATAGTTAATAGAATGTGATTTTTGTCTTTCTATCATTGATGTAGTTTCTTTCATTTTTCATCTTTATTAAAAAAAGAAAAAAGAGAAGAATAATAAAAAAGAAAAGAAAAAGAGAATAAAATAAAAAAGTTATCAAGAAGGAAAATCAATTGTTTTGCAAAGTAATTCATATTAATCTTTCCTCCGAAAGTCTTAGTATGGAAGGATTAATATGAATTACAATACATTATCAAGAAGGAAAATCACAATACATTATAACCATATGGAAGAGTTGTTGTGAAGGGTCACCCTTTATGGTTATAATGTATTGTGAGTAGCTGCTGATTTACCTCATGGCTGGATAGATAAATGTAGTGGTTTGTTATAATCTTTTTTGTTTCATATGGTTTGTAATGTGAAGGCTAAGCTAAGAAATAGAGTTTTTACATTTGTCATAGTTGATGATACCCAATTTTGAGTGGATGTTAATTTTTGCATTTGATACTTTATTAAGTGTTTTTCTTACTCCACTAGTTTTGATCGATTTTAAACTATATGACCCAACTATTTCTTACCTTAACCTTTGGCCCTATTACAACCTTAAAAAGTTATTTGATTCATGATTATGCATATAAATCCTTAGTGGTGGAGAACTTAAATGATATGAAAATTCTTGGAATGTCTTAATCGTGAAAGGTTTTTAAGTGTACCTATAGATTTGTTTTATTTTTAAGCATAACTTAAAGTTTACCTTTAGATTGCTTAGTTTTTAAATGGAATGGTTGTTGATTTATCATGAGTAAAAGTATTGAATGTTTAATTCTTATTGTAATTTTAAAAGATATTCCTATTTTCTTATAAGGTCAAAAGTGTATTTTAAACCCTAATGTTTACACCAGAAACTAAATTGAACACTATAATTTTGAGGTGCTCGACTTAAACTCCAACGTTCACAATAGATCCTCTGTGTACGAAAAATCTAACAGAGGTTAAAAAACCTATAATAAAAGATGCTCTTGAATTTTTTAGTAGTGGTGAACTACTAATATCAATAAGACCTATATTTTTCTCGTCCTTAGAGTGTAAAATCCAAACTCCCTTTGTAATATAGGCCCATATTTTGTTAGAACACTATACAAGATAATAGCTAACTTATGTTCTAAACTTAATAAGGTGATAAAAAAATCTTATAAATGATATCCAAGGTAATTTTATGTCTTTTATATTAATTAGGTACATTATTATATTGGCACAAGAATTTGTTTAATGGTTATAGGAAAAAAAACTCAATTAAAACTACTATATCAAGATGGATTTTCATAAAGCATTTGACTCAATTTTCTAGGATTTTATTTTGAATACTTTAAAGGCTTTTGGTTTCCTTAAAACCTTTATCAATTGGATCAACTAATTTATCTCAAGTACTTCGTATGGTATGATTGTGAATGGCGAGTCCACTAATCTTTTTAAGCGTAGGAAAGGATTAAGGAAAGGGGTTCCTTATACCTATTTATCCTTTGTATAAAATCTCTTTCAAGATAATTTGATCATTCTATAATACATGATCTAAGCCACAAGTTTCACTCTAAGTGTAAAAAATTGAGGATATCTAGCATAACATTCACAAATGATTTGTTATTGTTCTTTAAAGCTGATGAAAAGTCTATTAATACTATCATAACAATCTTCATAACTTAAAGATGATGTCAGGGTTGGGAATGAATAAAAACAAAAGCTTCCTAAAGTTATCAGTTGGAGAAAGGAATTTAGCACCTTGGTTAACAATAATAACATAACTATATGTAAAGGAACTTTCATTCACTTATCTCAGGTTACCAATTACTACAAGAAGACTTAGGTATGGACATTGCCTACAATTCATTGAGACATTTTCATATGTTTGAAGAGTATAATTTGGAAACTCCATACTCAGCTCTCTCTATATATACTAGACTTCTTATATTTTTCTCTCTAATGAATTGATATAGGAAAAAGAAAGGCTGCTTGGAAATTTCCTATAGTTAGGGAAGCTTAATAAGAAGTCTTATTGCAATATTAAGTGGAAAGGGGTGTGCTAAACAAAATAATTAGGTGGTTTTAGAGTCAAGTTATATCTTTAACTGATATAAAGCTGATCTCTATTCTATAGATCTCATAGGAAAGTTCACCTATTGAACTATAGTATATTGTTAGTGAATATCAAATGTTGATCCCACAGGGGCTATAAGTACAAATAATAACCTCTTTTCTATTATCTAATCAAAAATAAGGATGATGATTTAGTAAAACTAAACTAAAATGAAATTAACACAATAATAAACTAGAATATAGATAACACTAAGTTTAACTAATATCAGCTAACTAGTACCTAAGTACTGAATTCCATAATATTTCTTAATTATTGGCCTTTATCATGCAATATAATTATTGATTAGTGGATCATAGAAATTCCTATCCTATATTCATATCTTTCTCAAGAATATTAATAAATAATCCTTGGTTAATTAGTTGAAATCTCTTTCTGATTAAAACCTCTAAGATTGCATTACTCGATTTATGAATTTCACTATTAGGTTTGACCTTAATCCATAGGATTTATGTCAAACTATGTCTAAGTTTGCATTCAACTCCTTCCAATTATACTATATATATTTAAACAAAAATATTTCTCAATCTTAATCATATTAAACCATAAATTGAACTAAAATCCTAGGCGTATTAATTTAAGAATCAAAATGCATAATTAAACTGTGTTAAATCAACAATCAAATTGCATTAGATAAAGAATTAAATCATAAGAACCGTCTCAAATTAGGGTTCATCATACATAGGAACTAGACAAATTTATTTCATTAATATAGAAAACAAAACCAATAATAAAGAAGAGAATATATAATATATATATATATTCCCTTTTCTCTAATAGAACGCTCTTAAAATTTTGATGGAATGTTATTCTTTTTCTCATCTTTGAAGAAATATTTGTGTTTTTGCCATCCTAGATTTATAATCATGTCTTAAACTCTAAGTTTTCCTATAACTTAACTCTAACTACTTCTTTAATGTTTGCTCTTTGTAATTGCCTTTTATAGTGCATAATTAGGGTTCTCGGAGTCGACACGGTTAGTCACACCTCTATGTGTATGACTGTGTTCCTAAAAAATAACTCAGAATCACGTATATACATATGCCCATAAGGTTAGATGGTTAGTCACACCTCTATGTACGTATGACTTACATGGGCATATCCCTTTTAATATAAGTAAAACAACATCTTTGAAGTTGTACATGTTCACAGTGACTTACAAGGTTCCTCACACATCTACGAATGTTATTTACATGAGAATATACTTCATCACATGGGCATTTTGCTCTAAAATAGCTCTAATTCTTCTATTTTAAATCATAATTTGGCCTAAATTCTTTTACTTTTGATCTATGAAGGCAATTAAGACCTAAAACACAGTATAAATACGATAACTTCCAAAAATAACTATAATAATCTAAAATAAACAAGCAAAATGCATTAAATATATTATTACAAACATAGTCCATTAAGCATTTATCACTAACTAATAAGGTGTTAATAGAAAAACGTTTATGGAGAATTATAGCTAAAGAGAAATGTTATTGGATCCACAATTACTATCTCAAAGGTAAAAGGTTATAGGAGATGAGGATAAAAACAACCATGTCATGGTTTACAATGCAACTTCTAAAGTTAAGGGAGTTTTTATCTTATTTTTTTATATGCCTAATAAGGGATGGGCAAGAGGCTTCCTTTTATTTTTATATTAGGTAAATTAGGGCCTTTTTTGTATGACCAATTTAATCCAAAGTTTAAACTATACTTTCCCTAAAAATGTAAATGTAATCTCTGTAGTGACAACAACTAGATAGTGAATTCCACTATACGGAATGACTGCTTACCTGACTATAATATAAGGAAAAATGAGAAAGACTCCTATATCTGGCTAAGGTAACCTTTAAGGGAGTTTACTAATGTAATAGTAGTTTTCCAAAACTACTAAGAGTAGAGTGTTAGATTCTTAGTCACATGAATTACATTATATTAGAATGAAATTGGTGTATTTAGGAAATGATTTTATGATTTCATTCACATGCATAATATAAGCATATAAAAATGAATTTTGATTTAGAAAAATTGCACTCAATTAACATGTTCCGGGGTATGAAAGTTTCTAAATAATTGTGACATGATTGTGCATTTCTAATGTCTTATATTTTGATTTACCAATAAAAAGAATTAATGGATTACAATTAGTAATTTGGAGTTTATTCTAAATCAATGGATTAAAACATACATTTAGACTAGGAAAAATTTCAAGTGATAAGGCAGGTTGACATGTGAAAATTTAGGATGACTAAGCCTATAAATTGAGTGACATGTGGTAGTAGAATTAAATGACAAATGGCCTAGGAACTAAGTGACATATGGCAACCTAAAGAGAGAACATGTAGCTTGCTTAGACACTTGACAAGTGTCCTTAAAATGATCCTTCACTCACACCACACGACATACATATGGCAGAGTCTCTTCGCTTGTTGTTTTTCTGCTAAAGCTCTCTCCTTCTTCTTCCTCACACTGCCAAAACTTACTTCTCCCTCACATCTCTGTGTTTCTGCCTAAATTTTATTCAACTGCCACACCAAAATCCATGTAAATAATCCTTCATAAAGATAGTTATAGAAGGAGAACATTTTTGTATTTGCTGTCATCTTCTCGTCTTTGCTGAAACCATCCTACTCCTACCTTATTCTTGAGATGATCTTGTAGGCATATGAGGCAAAGCAACCTTGATACATTAAGGTGACATTTAAGCTGAACAAGTAAGTGAAGTATTGATCAATTGTGGCATGTGTTAGATGATTATTTATTAGGGATGGATTGAATGTAGTGTTGATGTTGAAGTAGTGCTGGAAAATGATGGATGAATTGGTTACTTTTCTATTTTGTTTTTAGATGCATGAAATAGTAGTTTATAAGTTATTAAATGGAAGATCTAATTTGGAATTTAAGGTATAATTGATGGGGAATTCATGCTAAAGATAGGTGTTAATAAGATGTTTTAGAATCTAGAAAGTTAGTGATGTAAATGAGTTTGCAAAAAGGAAATTGTTAACGATTAAAGTGAGCAAAATTTAGGAGCCTTAATGTAACCAATATGGCAGCTAGACTAGAATGAAATGAAGTAGTTTGATAGGATATGAATTCTAGAAAAATTCAAGTAGTAGTGATGTCTTTAAGTATGTGAAATTCATAGAGAATTAAGGAAGAAAGACTGTGCACGATTTGACCCTTAGTGCATAATCATGGCCTAATTACTTGCCTTATGTCATGATTATGGCCAGGTCCCCCATGATCGTTGGCATAGTTCTGGATTGATAATTTATGTTTTGTGAACAAGTTAAACTAGCTGAGGAAAAGTCACTCTAAATTGGTGAATTTAGACTTGATTAAGGCTTGGAATGAACCTAGATTGTTGCTTGATTAATTAGCTAAGAGCATGATAAGTTTAGGTTAATTGATGTCATAACTTAAAGAATGCACTATTTTGGTGCCATTGTAACCAAATCTGGAAATCATGATGTGGCGAAGGAATAAAGGTATTCTTATGAATGCAAACATGATCTTAAGGATATGAGTAATGTGCATTAGGCATGAATGAATTAGCATTGAAGAATATGAGGTAATTGTGAATGAGAATTAGGTAATTGTATGAGTATATATATTGGTGAATGAATGATTGATGAATTTGGAGTAATCAAGCTTACTTAAGGTAAAAACCTAATTGCAAACTAGTTGTATGCAAGCTATAATGTTTGAATGGTCAAGATATTTGTATAAGAATACATACCTAAAAAGTCAATTGAGCATGCATTGAAATATGACACATATACATGTGCGTGATTGTATGTTCATATTATTAAATAAATTAGTGATTTGTTAACTATGTATTGCATAACGATAGACACGCAAGGTGATTGTCAATATCTAGATATTGTTGGAGCATCAAAGCAATAACTTTTCTGGAGCATCTTGTAAGTTAACTTAGATGTGTAAAATCATTTATATGTTCTTCTGTATGAATTGTATGTTAATATGGAACATGTGTAAAACTGATTGATAAAAGCCGGACTTAGATCCAGGAGTTTGATATATATGGCATGAGTATATAGAAATGAAAGGAAATGAAAACATAGCTTATGAAATGATACATCTCATCACTTTGAAATGCATAATTATATAAAGGAGTTATGACTAGAGTGACAGATGTGGGAAAAGAGCTTTGAGCTAAGAATTATGAAAAGGATCCTTAGGCTTAGATGATATGGACTCGGCATCTACAATAGTCTTGTGAATATTAAAAGTCTAGTTAGAGTCTTGTGTATTAGCCTCTCATTTCATGTTATATTTTTGGTACTAAGATTGAACTTAAACAAATGTTGTGTAATGTTTATGTAGATTGTGAAATATAATGACATGTGACTTTTATGTTTGTGAATGAAATACGAAGAATTGAACATTTAGAATGCTTATGATATGTTTGATGCCTTTAATGAGCTAGTTTGATTGTCTTAATGTACCATTTTCATAGAGTATGTTTTCAAATATCCTCTAGTATGTTCATACATATGCTCTGTGGAAGTGGTATGTTACAATTTTGGTATCAGAGCATGGTTTAGCATCCTTAGGGACATTTATAAGCATTTCAACAAGGCATATAGAAAGAGACCCATATAGTGATCATTATTATTGTTTGTTATAGGTCATTTTCTATAGAAGACCATGTCGCATAATAAGCTAATCTTGAGTCAATAGGAGCCAATAGAGAATCCCCTATACCCAGTCTGAACAAATGCCTAACAGAGTTTCTGAGAGGTTAGAAAGGCGGTGTGATAAACTTAGGAAGTAGGGGGTTGTAGACTTTTATAGAAGTACAAACCCTGTCGAGGCAGAAGGATGGCTAGATAGAACAGAGGAAGTATTTGATCAAATAGATTGTGAGTCTAATAAGAGGTTCGACTACACAGTCTCATTACTTCAAGGCTCAACCTATCAGTAGTGTCAAACTAACATGGGGGGACTTCTTGAAGGTTTTTAAGGATAATTATATGCCAAAGATTTATTTGGATAGGAAGTAGAAGGAATTCCTATTGGACCCTGCTTGCGAAGCCCAACTTTGGATCATGAAACGTGAGTTTAATTCAGTGGAATTCCCTTATCCATCATTGGATTGTTCCGAAAATCATAAAACGTGAACGTGCGCATTTTCTTGAAGGGTCATTTCCATGAACCTATATTAGCCATATCTCGTAAAGTGGTGTGCACAAACTAGACAAACACCAAAATCATAATTTGACTTCTAATAACAATTGTAGATCTAAGTCTCTAGTTTAATCTGAAGCAAGAACCATCTCAATCTGTAACATCCCATCACAGATGGGAAGGGTAAAATGGTAATTTGGGACGAGTTATGAGTGTGTAAACTAGTCTCGGCATGTTCATGCATATGATGGCCTCCA
>JANJEY010000005.1:28739438-28751987 GCA_024703695.1 Erythroxylum cataractarum | reverse complement strand
GGCTTAGATAGATTTGATACACTTCCTCTTTCATGTAGGACTTTTGTATTAAGTTTGATGTTGTACCTATGGAAAACGTTGAATGACAATGTAGATTTCGATTTTTGTGAAATGAAATGAGAAAAAAGTCAGGTTTTTAAAATATTGTGATTTCTTATAAGGCTCTTTAAGTGAATAATAATATGATGCCATACAAAGTGAATGTAATGATCGAACGTAGCGTACCCTTATCGTAGAATATGTGTCGGAATGACCGTCGGGCATCTCGGTGTGTACTCTGTAGTAAGGGGGTGCTACATTATATGACCTTCAATTCTTAACATTAATATCTTTCACATGTTTTGAATTCTTCATTCAAAAGGAAAAATTTTATGGAAATGTTATCCTTTATTTGTCAAAAGAAGACAATAGTGATTCTTAAAAGAACTTTTTAGCAAGTGAATATAATTCAAGTTTTATGACCCAATTACTATGAATTACTTATATTCTTTCTTCCATTTCCCTTTTATTTTTATGTTAAAAAATTTATTGTTTATGCTATTTGATTGAATTGATTATTGTTAAGTATATTATTCATATAGGCTAATTCTAAAACTAGTTTATTTTTAAAAGAACAAAAAATTACATACACGTAACATTATAACAAAAATAATATATTAATATTTTTAATTAAATATTATTGTCTATATATTTTTAAGAATATGTTTTTTCCTTTATTTTGTTCTTTTTCTTCTTAAAAAAGTCATATCACTTCCTCTAGTAGGAACAAAAATTGCCTTTATTGATTCTTCTATTACTTTTACTTCATCATCTTCTTTGAGAGACAAGTCACTATTTATCAAATTTGAACATTTTTTACAAGATATTTATGAAATTTCAAATGAAATTAAAGAACCTAAAGTCTCATAGTCCACCTTCTCATCCTTATATTATATTAAATATCAATAATTTTCATAATCTATTATATATATTAAATAATTTTAAAATATTATTTTTTTCAAGGTATTAACTTTAGTGGATAGGAACATTATAAGTATGAGGGATGTGTTACTAATGGCTTTTGTTTTAAAACATAAATTTTGATAAAGGTATCCAAGCAACTTGTATGAAGAAAATAAAATATGCTAGTTATATGGCTACCAAAATTTATGCATATTGAAATATGCATTATTATCCACTTTTTCTTATAGTGCAATTCACTACATCTCTTAGGTGCTACAGGGCCCAATAAGTGGTATAAAAGTAAAGGTTCCATATAGAGATTTTAGAAATTAATTTGAATTAATAGAAAAGCACTTGAATAGGCTAAATTTAACTATTCCTTGGTAATGTAAACAATCCTTTAGCTTTCGAACTTAAGTGGCTTAAGTTAAGATCCATTTATGGCCTATAGATGCACTTAGAATAGTTATGCCTTTAGTTATGGAAATTTTCTTAATCTAAGAAATGTACAATTACACAAGTTTTGTAAGTCATTTTGTTCACTCTTGAATTATCTCTAATTCCCTTCTCTCCAGAAGGCATATGTTATGTAAATAAATGTTATTTTGAAGACTATTAAGTTTGTTTTGCTATGAAATGTCTGTATGCCAGCCCATTATACTATTTAGATCTATGAGTGTTAGTCACATAGGATGTTGTATAAAGACTACAATTGTCTCTATTGTTAAAAGGATTTCTTACAGTTAAACAGGATATAGTTAATTGTTTCAAATTCCTAGTTACAAAAAGTACATAAGGATATGCTTGAGATAACAAATGTAATTATATCCTTAGTTTTAAAGCTTTATTTTATTTCCAACAACAATATGAAAGAGACCTTACGAAGGTTGTTCAAAAACCATACCAATTTGGTCCAAGTTACTATTTAATAGTCTTCTAAGAAAATATGTAGGCATAATTTATTGTTGAAGGATCAAGAGGGTGCCTTAACCAGGTGAATGCATCTTCCTTTTTTGGAGTTAATATTGTACCCTAATAAGTTAACTTTAAGGATTAAGAAACCTACAGAGTTGTCAATGGCTAGCACTATGAGTTTCTTTAGATAAACTCTGATACTTGGTATCTACCAGTGTGCTGGACTTTAGAAAGCTAAAATTGGAAGTTTATGCAATAGACCAAGGTTATGCTAGTTATCAAACCAAAACCAAGTGTTTTTAGATTCCTTATGATACACTTTAGCTTATTGCATATATTGTCTCTTAAGCTTAGGATTCACTTAATGAACCAAATGTGTTAAATTTTAGAGCTGCTTTCAATATGCTATTTCCATTTAAGAAATGAGTGTGAATTTATTTTACCTATAAGGAGTACTTATTCATAAGCATTTTCCATAATATTTTTGCAAATCATCCTTTTTATTGCCTTGATAGGGATTATGCCTAACCTACCTTTCTCCTTATGAGCATATATATTTGACTACGTAATTTTAGTTGTTGAGGCATTTTTGCTTCCCTTGTCTATAGGAAGTCCTTAAGGAATCTTTCAATTGCTTTTATACGCTTATTTGGTAGGAATACATGTGAAGTTTGTTCAAAATTAAATTAATCATTTAAAGTCTCCCAACATATGATAGATTTTTTTTAATTATAATTCCCTATTAGGTTTGTAATCCTTATAGGAGAGTGTCTTTTAGTAATAAGCATCCCCAACTATTTGAAAGTGTGGTTTTAGAGCTTGAAGCCTATGATCTTAATGATTTGTTTGGTTAATTTTGGATTTCCAATTGAGAATATAAATTTTCTTTTTATTGTATTTGATTGAGAGCCATTATAGATTGTTAAAATCTCCCAAAGAGAATGAGTAGCTTGACTGAGTCAATATTAGCCATATAAAATAGCATGAGATCATTTACAAATGATGAGATAAAGATGTTAGATTCTCGCATTTATAATGATATATGAAATAAAGGTCTCACACAATTGCATTTGTTTCAAACAAAATATGAAAAATGTTTAATGAAAAAGGTAGGTTTAACATCACCTAACTAAGAAGGAAAAAATATAAATGCAACTCCCCTGTTCAATATAGAAGATTACTTATATTAAAAGATCATAACAAAGTTCTTGCTTATAATTAAAGGAGTCAATTTGTATAAAGTAATGGAGAAATGATGATAAAATTTTTAGGTTGGAAACCACCTAAAACATGAATAATAAGTTATAAGAATCCTAATATTGTCTTTAAGATCAAGTAAAGAGAAATTAAAACTAATCAAATCAGTTTATTAGGACAAAAGTTATGAAGATTTTAATTATTACAAGTTTCCTTAATAAGATCATATTAAGTTCTTGTCAAAGAATAAAGAGTGAAATAAAAGCTTTGAAATTGTTTTATTAAGGGTATTAATGAATTACATTAATAAGAAAACCTTTGATAGAAATAAAATCCCTAAAAATTAGAGTCCTAAAATGAGAAGCATGTTTTCAAATTTTCATAATCTAATTAGGAATAACTAAACAACTTTGAAAAAATTCATATCCTTATTTAACAGAAACATGAAATTATAAAACTAAATAGCTAAGTTATAAGTTTGGTGCCTATCTAACTTCTATACTAAAGTTGGCATGTTTTTGAAACTTTATAGGTGCAAATACTAATAAGTCTAATTGTGGTCATAAGTGCTACACTAGTGCAAATTTGTTTCTATTTCTTAAACCTCCTCATGTATTGCAAGATTGGTGCTTAAAACCAACATGAATTTGACTCTATTTACATTATATTATAAGATTTTTAGACATTGTTACAAAAATTTTCTTTATGTGTTAAACATATTCTATAATTTTCCTCATGTGTTAGGCACATTCTATCTTCAATATCATGTAAAAAAAGTAATCAATCTTGGCAATGTATATAATTCATCTTGAACAACTTCCTTTCTTGTATCTCTATGATTAATCCTTACAAAACTACCTTCATATGTATAGTCGTTCCCTATTAATTAGTTCTCTAATTCTTTATAAAAGATCATAAGAATGCTTGGAAATAGGGGCTAGCATAAGTTGGTCTCTATTATTCCTTCTCTCCTTGAAAGATTCATCCTCAAATCACATGTATCATATAAAGATAAATTAGCAATAATAAACGTAGTAGTCATATTGCTATAGTTAATTGGAAAATCTAGTTTGTAGATGTTGCCATCAATCTTCCCTAACAGTTAAAAAGGTCTATCTCTTTTAGGATGCACTTTAGTCTTTTTTTAATATAGGAAACCTCTCCTTACATATATGAACCCAAACTTAATCTTTATGTTCAAAGAAACCTTTATGAGTCCCTTATTGACTTGATTTGCATATTTATCTTTCTTTTTCTCTATATTAGTAAGAACTTGACATGCAAACCCCTAATAAATTATTTATTATGAGTAACATCCAAATTCACACGTTCTTCGATAAGTAAATGTCAAATATCCAAAGGAGTTAAAAGATTAAAGTCATATATAACTTGAAATGGAGAATAAGAGGTAATAGAATGAATATAACTCTTGTATGAAAAGTGAATATGTGAAAAACATTTTTCCTATTTTTTTTAAATTTCTTTTGAATAGTAGCAGATGATAAAGCAATAAGTGCCTTACCAATTACTTCAATTCATCTATCCATTTGAGGATATATAACAATATAAAACAAGAGTTTAGTTCCTAATTTTTTTGATAAATTATGCCAAAAAATGAATTATGAACTTTACATCTCTATTAGTTACTATTCTTCTAGACATTCCATACAAACATACTATTTCCTTATAAAACAAATCAACAATATGTGTTGCATCATTAGTTTTATTATATGGAATAAAATGCACCTTCTTACCAATCTATCAATAACAATAAATATTTTATCATTACTACTTGGAGGCTTCGGCAAACCTAATACTAAATTTATAGATATTTCAATCTAAGGCTAATTGGGTATAATTAAAGTTGTATACCAACCATGCGACATTATTTTATATTTTACTTGCTTACATATTAGTCTCAAACAGATGACACATCATGTTTTATATTGGACCAATAAAAATGTTCGTACAATATATTCAAATTATTTTGCAAACCAAAATGTCCCATTAGGTCACCCCCTCTCCCTAACTAGTTTATGCTAATAATATATAGACATACACATTTATCTTTCTTAAATAAAAATTCATCATGTTTATAATACTTACCATATGCACCCTTAGAATATACATTCCAAAATTGGTCAAAATCAACATCATTGACATACAAGTTTATAATAAACTCAAAATCAAGTAATTAATTTTCAACGAAGTATACAATGCGTACCCTCTTAATGTTGTATCATCTATAACCATTCGTGTACTTAATCATATAAGGAGTTGTTTAAATGAACTCTAACCTTTTGACATATCTTTGTTAATCTTACTTTAGGATTCCAAAAAATTCAAGCTCTTATGATTAGAATGAATTATGAATTCCTTCAGCTATAAGCAAAGGTGCCATACTTGTAAATGCATATAGCTCCTTATCACAAGTAAGATAGTTTAATGCCATCTAACGTATGCTAGACTTACATTATTTTTAATACTATTTTAATAGCATATTGCTTTTGTTTTAGATGAATTTCAAGGATTTGATATTAATTTAAGAATTTTTGTCATTTCAGGTCATAATTTAGCCCATATAAGGAAAAGAAGAAAAGTTAAAGAAGAATTTGAGTGAGATGAAGCAATTTGGAAGATTTAGAGGATAACCACATAATATGGTATGATAAATGGTTTTATATTGAGGGTCATGTATAACTATGGTTACTTTTATTTATTTAGTGCATCTTATATGCCTTGTGTTACATTTTGTATACAGAACGTGATGTCATACATGATCCCTTGTATATACGTATATTGATGATGTCAATTTTTTTGGAAATTATAGCTCATCAAAATTAAGGTTTTGAGTTATTGACAAGAAGAAGAGATGGGGAATACATTTTTAGGCAAATGAACAACTCAAGAGTCATCTTAGAGCTACTTTTAATTTAATCTTGATCAAGGATTTTGATACTTTGAAGATAGAGGAAGACTTCATTGATTCTTTGGAAGATTTCAAGATTAAAGTATATGCTTTTTTATCTTGCTTTATTTATTACTTTTTTTTGATCATTTACTTTATGATATTATAAATTAATTGGGATATATATTTAGGTAGGTAGAACCTAGGATATGATATACTTCTATTTAGTCTTTAATTGATGAAATTATATTTTTAATGGTTTTTTCATACCTTTATATTGATTGAATCGAAGAAGAGAAAGTAAAAGATTAATTATGTGACTCTTACATCAATATTAGAGAGATGAGATGTATGCTTAGGTCATAGTATGAATAAAAAAAGTTAAGCATGATCCATTTGAGAGAAAGTTATAAGATTTTCCTAACTTAGGGTAAAAACTATCAAATAAATTTTATAGAATGTTTTGAGGAATTCTTAGATTGTCTAGATTCAAAAGAAATTTAGGTTAATTAATCTTTGAGTAAGGATTATATGCCTCGAGAGACAATATAATCTAAGTTAGGAACTCTTCTTAGTTTGATACATTCTTGATCATTACGTTAGTATTTACATTTTTATTTATTTTACTTTATTTACTTATTCATTGATAAATATTTGATCTACTATATTAAGTTTGTGGGTAGAGAGTAGTTAACCAACAATCCTAATAGGATTAACCTGCATTCACAACTAGGTGTTAATATTTGCAGAATTGTAAACTGACTAAATTAAATCTTTTTGTTTTATTTTTTTTCACTTGACTTTCATTATTTACTTACTAAGTTTTATTTATTCTTTCTTTTTACATATCAACTCTTATATGAGAAGTTCCAGCAATCTTGGAAATCTTATGGAGCTAGAGCCTAAGATTGAGAGGACATTGTATATAAGAAGAAGAATTTAAAGGAGAGTAAAAGTTAAGGAAGCAAAGATAGTTGTAAGAGATTATTGAAATACTTTGCTACACCAAAAGCCTAGGGAATTAATTAGGGGATTATGAGTTCCAACATCAAAGCTACCAACTTTGGGCTAAAGCCTCCTTATTATCCATCTTATAGTAAAGTCAATTTATAGGTTCACAAATTGAAGACCACAACTTACATCTATTAATGTTTCTAGAGTACTGCGACATATTGAAGATGAATGTGTCTCATAATATAATCAAGAACTAGTTTCCCCCTTTCTTTTAAAGGTATAAAGCTAGAGTGTAGTTGTAGATCCTTCTAGCAAGGTCAATTACTACTTAGGATTAACTCTCACATAATTTTTTGGTAAAATATTTTCCTCTAGAAAAGATCACATAAATAAGGGACCAGATCACCTTCTTCTGCTAAAGGGAAGGTGAGTCTTCATATAAGGCATAAGAGATACAAAAGAAGTTGTTGAGGTCTTGTCCCACTATGGATTAGAGAAGTGGTTGATAATTTAGGCCTTGTATAATGGAATAACTTATAACACAAAGATCTTTATAGATGCCATCACGAGTTGGCCTTTAATAAACAAGATAGTGGATGAAGCGTATAACCTTATAGAGGATATAACTTAGAATCACTACTAGTGGTTGAACAAAAGAATCATTCCTAAGAATATTCCAAGTAAGTATGATTTGCATGCTTTGAGTTTTCTTATGCTAAAGTGAACACTTTATCCTAAAGTCTTGATATTATAAATGTTAATGTTGTCGATGCTATGAACACGGTTTGTGACATATGTGGATCCTATGAAATTTATCTATCAATTGTCAGTTGGGGAGATGCTTTGTGTAAGACCACTAAAACAAATTAACTTCATTAATAATCCTAACTAGGAGAATAAACTATTTTCAAAAACTTATAATTCTAGTTAGAGAAACTATCCCAATATATTTTACAAAAACATGGTTAACCTTCCATCTCAAAATAAGCAACCATCTATTTTCCAATCGAGACCTTTCATCTCCCTCCTTAGAAGTCAAACTTAGAATTTATTTTATAGAACTTTCTTACCATATCTAATCAAAATGAAGAATTAAAATAAAAAATTAGGTAGCTTAATTATAAGTGGAGCTTGTTCCTATCTACATAAAGATCCTCGACTCCTAAATTGTTCACTATATTAGCTTTGCCACTAGAACACTTTGTTAACCACTTGGAAATATAAGAATCCTAGGGAGTACTTGTTGGCCCCCAGATCTTTTTCTTCAGTTAAGCATGATTTAAATGAATTATGAGGTGTTGATAGATTTATTTTTGGAGTTTAAATTGTTATGTCCATGTCAGTAGGATTTATTTCATTGGTTAATTAAATTAAAAGTGGCGAGAATGCATGAGGACAATTTTGGCATAACACTTAAGCATTTAAGTTATAAGGCATTAAAGGAAGGGGAAATTGGACTTTTATCATTCATTAAGGGTAAAATAGAAGAGGAAAATGTTTTCTTGCTTTAGAGAGGAAGAAAAAAGTGAATTGAAGATATATAAAAAAAAGAAGAGAACATAAAAAATGAGAAAGGCGAGTTAAGTGTTTCAGTTTTTTCAAGAAAGGAAGGAAGTTGAGTGGGGGTATCTTCATTTCTTAGTTTTCAAGAGAGAATTTCAAGTTGTTCAAGAAGAGAAAAAGAAAGAGGAAGAGAAGAGCTTCTATTTGAGCTCAAGATCTTGTTATTTGGTGTATATTCAAAGTAAGTTCGAATTTTCATCATTTGGATTTTTGGAAGGGTTTTGGTTCATGAAGCTTAGGAAATGCATGAGTTTAAGTATTCTAAGATCAATTTTAGTGAATGTGTGTTCTTTAGGTTTCCAATTTTAATTCCTATTGAATGGGATTTTTGTCATTGATGAAGGAAATCAAGAAAGACAAGAGGAGCAAGAGGAGAGGCATGCTTAAGAAAACTTTAAGTAAGGTATTCAAGGTGGGTTTCATGTTTATAATTGGGTTAATAAGCCATTAATGTTTCTTTCAAAGAAATAGAAATAAATGACTTCAACTACTTTATAAATGCATATTTATTGCTCTTTAATAGTTTTGAGAAAGTGTTACATGTTTACGGTGGAATTTATGAGCCATGAGGATTTTTCAAAATCAAGAAAGTTAAATATTTTCAATTGTGTTATAAATGTTACATTTATTGTTTGTTTAAATGATAAGAAATTTCTACATGTTTGGCCAATCTCGTATCAAATTATGTTTCAAATCGAGGCTGCTACTTCAGATGATGTCACTTTTCAGTTCGTACTTGATTTCTATTTCCAGTACTCTTTATATTTAACTAATAGATGCCCTACGTAAGTAATTGTGTTGAGGATTTATGGAAAGAATGTGAAAATGGTTTTTGAAAAGATATTGTGTTTATGAAATCAAGTTTTAGAAATGTGCCATTTTAGGCAACATGTTTACAAGTTGTGAAATGCATGATTATGTGAGTTTGTGGTAGTCCATTTAATTATGTCAAGTGTACTTTGACTTTATTAAAGGCTTCTCCTGCCTACCTGCTAGTGGCATAGAGCTCCTTTATGGATTCCCTTATGTTTACGACTACACAAAACTATTATGTAAGATTGCGATAGTACGTTCTGTTTACGACTACACAAGACCATTTTGTAGGAATGTGTTAGTACGTTTTGTTTACGAACATAGCCAAACCATTTATGATGTGATTATGTGTTTAAAATGTGTTGACAAGTTTAATGATGCATGACTTATGTTGCTTATGAATTGCTTGATAATGTGAGAACTTAGGAACTATGTGTTTTATGGATTTTGATGTAAAGTGATTATGACATTGGGTATTTTGATGGTTTTGCTTATTTTTTATTATAAACTTGTTACCCATGAGCTTTTAAGCTCACCCCCATTCCTTCCCATCTCCAGGTGATGAGCAAGAGGTCGAGTGAAAGAGAGTCAAGCATCACTTCGATTATGCATTTTTTTATTTTAAGCTAGATTTTGTAAACACAAGGCTTTAGCTGCATTTCAAATTTTACTCATTCATGTATCTTTTGTATTTTAGGATTTTACGAAATGATGTATTGTGGCTTGAAATTCCCGTTAAAGCTTTGTAAAACTCTTAACTTTTTATGATAATGAAATATGATTGTGTTTTTGCTCATGAATCTCAAAGTTTTTACTTTTATTTTCAAGCTTTCATAAGGGTAAAATTTATATTATGACTTATGGGGAAAAACTGTATTGATCTAGGTTGAATGCGTAGATTGTCCTTCTAGCTTTTCAATGATATAAAGTGTAAAATTTTTGGACATTGGAATTGAAAGATATGATCATTATAAGCTAGTAATAATGCATGGGATGTACATATAGGACAACTACATTAAATTGAAATTTTGACCCTTTTGAAGGCAAAAAATTTCTTCGAGGACTTCATGGAAGTTGTAGGTCTAGACATCTTCTTCGAAACTGTCTAAAAAGGACTATAATAAAAAATTTGTAGTGAAAGTTATGCCTATTTTTCCAAAATAGGTCTGGTAGAGGAAAAGCGAAGAGTCAGGAAAATTTTCAAAAGTCATATCGGGACGAGGTTTTACCAAACCTAAACATGTTTAATTCTTTTGGCCATAACTTTTTCATCCAACCTCCAAATGACTTGATTTTTAAGGAAATAGCTTCCTAACACATTCCTCTATCTCTTCATAAATATTGGTCACCTTTGGTGTTGATTTGAAAAAGATTGATGGAAAGAATGTGAGGGTATTGGTTGGAAGAGCATGAATTGGTTGTGAACATACTTTGGCTTTTTAATCATATCTTGAGCTATAAAGCTCCGAATGGAATGATTTTTGTTTCAAAATAAACTAGAGACATGGAGCTACAATTTTTTAAGAAGTTAAGTAGTTATTGGTGCATCTAAATAGTGTGGGTTTCTCCCTTATGGGAGACATGTCTAGATGTCACTTAAGACGTCGGGCACGCGTCTCGCGAGGACGGGGTGCCCAACACTTATGGTATCAGAGCGACTAGGTTTAGGAGTATCCTTGGCATGAAATTGGTAGTTTTAAAATTATGAAATGAACATGCATTTCTTTGTATGAACCACATACTTTGTTTTAAATGAACAATATGCATTGTTTTTGTATTGTTTCATATGATTTGAATTTTTTCACCTAATTTGAAGTTGTTTTACAAGAAACATAAACTAAAAAGTTTTTAAATGGTTTTGAATTGAAGGAGTGATTATGCCACTTTGAAAGAGAACTTGATGATTTATGACTCAATCTCGCTCTCGCCAAAAGAGCATAGATGAATCTTATATCTCACAAGATGCAGGGACACATTCTACTCCTGATTTTGAGGCATCTAGTTTTCAGCATAAAGGGACTCCACCTACTCCTCCTATGCCTCAAGTAAACCTCTGTACCTGTGATTCTTTCATGCCTTTGCTCAAGCTTTTACTTATGCTATGAACCAAGTGTCACAAGTTTCGATGCAAGCTCCGGTGAAGAGGAGCGACTACCAATCTCGAAGAGACTAAAGCATAGTTGAAGAGGACAAAGAGAGTCTTACTTCAGATGAAGTGCTCCGATGAGGAGAAGTTAAATTATACAGTAAGCTTGCTATAAGTGGACGCACTTCATTGGTGGGAATCAATGTCCCATAGTCAAGTTATTCCTCTGATATTGTCATTGAGAGACTTTTTAGAAGTTTTTAGGAAGAACTACCTCTTAAGAGTTTGTGTAAAAGAGAAGGGCAGGGAGTTTCTGAATCTCACATGGAGGGATATGAGTGTAAGTGAGTATGAGCTGAAGTTCACTCAATTTTTATGGTATGTGGCCAAAATTGATGCGAATGAGGAGGATAAGTGTTGTAAGTTTAAGGGAGGTCTTCGTCTGGGGATCAAAGAGAAGGTCTTGATCTACAATTTCTGCAATTACCAATAGTTGGTAGATGTTGCACTCTAGGCTAAAAAATTGGAGAACATAAAGAATGAAGTGAGTAGGAAGAGAAAGAACCAAGAATAGTCTTCCAAGAAGGGAATGAGTGCTCCAATGCCTAAAAAGAGTATAAAGAGTTTTCACACACAGAGTGAGTTAGAAAATAGTGGCTCCACTAAGAGCAAGCAAGCCAAGGCAGTTTTAGTGTAAGCCTCAAATGTAAGGGGCAATAGAAGGATAGAGGGGAGTAAGTACACAAACCCCAATGTGAGCATTATGGGAAATTTCATAGGGGAGAGTGCTTTAAGTTACTTAGAGCATGTTTTTGATGTGGGGAGAAGGGACACATAATCAAGAACTGTCCCTAGATACGGAGGCAAGACGGGTTATAGTTGCAAGCCCCGAGGAGAGTTGAAATAGTGAGAACCAGACCAGTCACTGAAGTGGGCAATTTTGGAGTGGCAAGAAAGGCTATTCCTTCAGGAAGGCCAAGGGGTCATGTAACATCCCATCACCGATGGGAAGGGTAAATAGTAATTTGGGACATGTTATGAGTATGTAAACTAGTCTCGGCATATTCATGCATAATATGGCCTCCATATATGCATAAATTGTAATTTTTACATATGCACATGATTGTACATGCATTCATGACATTTTTCGGTATATGTGTTTATTTGAAAA
>JANJEY010000005.1:28728850-28739338 GCA_024703695.1 Erythroxylum cataractarum | reverse complement strand
GCTAGCATGGAATCGAACCTGGGACCTAACCAAAGTCAAGCCCCGCTCTCAACCATCAAGCCACACCCCTTGAGGGCGACTAGTTATATAATGCTTATACATATAAAACCAAACTCTTTTGTTTCATTAATAATAAATATGTTCATTACAAAACTGTAACAGGAAGAAAATTAAGTTACTTGTAAATACACTTGCTTTCTAGGGCACTATATTTACATAACTCCAACATAGAGTTCTAAGGCCAATTATGCTTTCAAAATTGAAATAAGAAAGCATTTAACATAGTGGATTAGGCTTTTTTACTTCACTCTCTAAAGGGCATTTAACTTTCGTACCACTTTCATCTCCTTTATAAGCCAATGTTTAATTATAACTTCATATGGTATCCTTATCAATAATGAAGCCTCTCATATATTGAGGGGTTTAAAATGCTTAAGATAAAGTGACACTTTCCCCTTACTTATTTACCACTTATATTAAAGTTTTATCCTGAATCATTTTAAAAAATTTAAGTATGGAGCACAAGTTCAAGTTTTATAAAAAAAATGTTAAAAGTTAGCAGTTGCCAATTTAGCTTTTGTTGATGACTTGATATGATTTTATGGTGTCAATGTCCTTATGTCACTTAGATTTTAAAATCATTGCATGAATTTAGTGCCATCTTAGGACTAAATCAAATCTTTTTATGTAGCCTACGATCTTTTTATGTAGCCTACGATCTTGCTTTAGTCTCTAACCTATCTCTTGAGTCTCTATCTTTTACTTATTTGGCCATAAATATCTCATCAAAAATAATCTCTTTTATGGATTTCCAAAGATTGTTTGATGTGATAAGAACAATAGTTTGAAGTGAATCACACGTTAGTATACAATATATAAAGTGCACAAGAAGGGGGGGTTGAATTGTATATTCAGATTTTTAATACAATCCTCTTTCTTAAGAATTACTTTCTCAAAATAATTGACAAACAATATTAAACTTCCATCCAAAACTTGAAATTCTTAGAGACTAAATTAGAAATCAAATTTATCGTACAGTTTGTAGCCCTATGTCTCTAGTTTACTCCAACTCAAAAATCACTTCATTTAGATAACTACAGAACAATATATCATCAAAATACCAAAGTATATTTGTGCAAGAAAGTTGACTTCACCGTGACAAAGTCAGGAGTTCGCCGCGGTGATCTTGTCCAGAAGCCTATGAAATTTCTAGCCCTCATGACTTCGCCGCAGCAATCTTGTCCAGAAGTCTACGAAATTTCCAGCCCTCATCCTATTTTTCAGATTTTTCACATCCAACATCTACATCTAACACATCTTATAGAAAAATTATCCTTTCTACTTCATTTAAACTTCATTCTTTACTCCATTTCAACTCAATATCATTCACAAATACAAAAACAAGACATTTACATCATCTATTCATCATTCACAGTCATCAAACACAAAACACCATTTTATGTCATTTAACCTCTAAGAATTATCATAAATTCTTCATTTAACCATTCCTAAAGTTTGCCTAGATTAGAAAAGTCAACTTAGTTTAGAAATCCATAAACATCCATATAGGGTTTCTCTTTTTTCTTCTAACACAAGCTCATCTCTCACTCTAATCCCTTTGTTTTTCTATCCAAATAAGAAGAAAAGATGATAGAACTTACCTAGAACAAGTTGATTTCTCTTCTTCTTCTTCTTCCTCTTTTCTCCCACGATCTTCTCTTCTTCTTTCTTCTCACTCATGTTTTTCTTCTCTCTCCTCTCTTCCACGACATTTCTCTCTTCTCTCTTCTTAATTCAAGACCATTGTTATCCTTGGTCTTCCAATTATACCTTTCTTATTCTTGTTCTCCCAATTTCACCCTTCACTTTATGTAATGCCCATTTTGCCCTTTCTTTATATGTCTTATGTTTTTTATCCTTAAGTGAACTACCAAAAATATCCTTATACAATTTTACTACCTTAATACTTTAATTCAGTTAACCTATGTCATATAATCTTACTAACATTAACATAATAATTAACTCACAAAATAATCCTATAAAGACCTCATAATTAATTTAAATCATGCTTATTCATTAAGAAAAAAATTCGAGGGTCATCACATTCAGCATTTTTCTAGAAGACATAAATTCTTGAATAACCTGCACTAAAAGAACCCCAGTGATATCCCATGTAGCTTTGAAGAAGAGGGCTTTGTAACCATCCAGGCTTAGAGCTTTCTTTGGGTCTAAACTAAATAAGGTATTTTTGACTTCCAAGTAAGAGGAAGGCTTCTGTAAATCTTCTAGTAAATCCTCGTTAATAGAAATTAGTTAACCAATCATTCCCTACTATCCCTTCGATTGGATCCTAGGATCTTTGGGTCTAAACTAAATAAGGTATAAGTCTTGCAGTTTAGCTAACTTGGACAATTGGATCCTAGGATCTTTTTGTAGTAATCAGCTACTATCCCTTCGATTGAATTTATTCTATAACCAACTAATTATCATCATCAAGTAAACAATTAATGTTGTTGGACTTCTAACAAGAATAGAATTTTGAAAGAACCTAGCGTTGGAATCACCTTCTTTCAACCAAATTAATCTGGCTTTTTGTAAAAGAAGGGAATTATGATCAAAGAGGGCTTTGTTATACTCCTTTAGCATCCCGAGTTCCCTCATATTTAGCTCTTGATTATTAGGGTTCTCCTCCTTAACATTTTCCAGCTCTTCCTTGGCAATGTGTAATCTTTAATTATATTATTATGGTTATCATTATTATTATTACCCTTTATTTTATTTTATTTTTACTTTTATTTTTTAATATGTATTTTTATTCTTTATTTTATCTTTAATTTTTATTTTTTATTTTGTATATATTCTATGTATTCTTAATCTTTTTATTGTAATTTTAATTTTTTTCTACAAACAGCTCTCAAAAACTTATTTATTTTTGTCTTTTTATCTTTGGTCTTTTTTCTTCTTTTTGTAGGTCCATTGGAAATAAAATCTCTACAATTTAGGATAAGAGTGTGTATTTTTTATGTCTCCAAACCCTACATCTCAATCAGACTTTTTCCGAAATATTGTTGTTGTTATAGTTAATATTAAATTTTAACATATAAAAAAAATATTTGCAACCAATGTCATTAACAAGACTAAAATTAAATTATCTATTGGAAATAGTAAAAATAGGTAACGCTTCACTAAATGCCTCTTACTTTAGCTTGCTTATGAAATACAATCTTCAAGTTATAGAATATTATGAAATCGAAGTTAGATGACAGGGTTAATCGAATTAATACAACACTATATTTAAGAATTAGTATCCCAACTACCTTTTAGTTTTATCTTCAACATAAAAGAAAAAAGAAACAGTTAAAGTAAAGAATTAGTTTAGCATTTCTCAAGTAAAAAATTTTGGTGAGGACATGAACTTAATTTTTTAAACTCTCTTTGTTGAAACTTAAGATAGAAAAAATTGTCATTCGTGAGACTTTTTAACTATTCAAATCTATTTAAGATAGAAAAATTTGTCATATTTTTCAGTGTTTGATCGTGATACTTTTTAACTATTCAAATCTATTTTCTTAATTTTAGTTTAATTTTCTAATGTCTTATAATAGCTTAAATTTAAAAAGACTCATAATTATTGCTTTAAAAATTCAACCAAAAATTAAACCGGAGAATTAAAATTTAAAAGGTTCAATAAATATTAACCTACCATAAAAATTAATTAAAAATAAAAATCTTAAAATATGATTGAAAAAAATCATCCTTACTTATTAGAAAATTTGATATTTAATTGACCCAAAATATTATTAAATAAAAATTATTTAACTTATTTTAATTCAAAAAAGTTTATTAATTTATAAAAAATTGACTGATTAATTAATAAATTAATTAGTTTCTAACAAAAATTATCAAAATAAATCAGATCAAAAAATTAAAAACTAAACTAAAAAAACAGATCAAGATTTTTAAGATTGAATTAGCTGAAAAAGTTGAATTTTTTAATCATTGCTCATAATTGTCCTCTTGAAACAAAAAAAAATTATTCTTTTCATACAACCAAAATTAACAAAATTCTATCGTAATAAAAATATAGAAATTGTTTTGTTCTGAAAATAAGAATAAACACCAACTATTACTCTAGCTGAATAGAAACAATCTTATAAAAGATGCGAACCACACGTAGGCCATTTTCATCTATGATTAAAATATAAAACAAAAATAGATACCATTAAACTTATTAATTTAATATACATCAGTAAACCATCTCTACTTGCAAAATACAAAACTTGAACTATTTTCAAATCATCTCAAAACGCCAGATTATTAAAAGGTAGCAAGCTCTTGCGTATTGAAGGTCATACCTTTCTCAAACGAAATCTTCATACATTTCAGAGACTAATCTGCTGATACACAGCATGAATTGATTGTCAAAAGTCGTATACATCCAAAATTGTTCCACAAGAAATTGAAGACGAAGAGTCCATCTCCTCAATTAGTTGGTTTTCATCTTTCTTCTCCCAAAATACCGTGGAGTTCTTTGTCTCCTTTCTTAGCTGATTATCATCTTCGTGAAAAACGATGCTTTTTCGGGAAAATACTCCAACAATTCATCTTTGGTTACCCAAATGAAGTCCTCACAGTTGCCAATCTTAAACTTGTTTGTTCCAATCACCTGAGACTTAAAGAAGAACCTCTAGGAAAGAAGAGAGAAAGAAGAATAAAGAAGGGGACAAAACATAGTAATCAGAGAAGGAAATGGCTGAAAGAAACAACTATCATCAGCAATACTATCTAAATGTAAACCCATCACTTTAGGCACTCCAGTTATTCATCATTTACAGCAGAACATTTTGACATTCAAATTGAGGTGATTTGAATCACAAATGTTCATGTTAAACATCCAATACTTTCCAAACAATAGCTTACAGCTATACAACGTTATATTGTTCTGCTCGAAATCATACCTTGTAGCCAGAGTCTTGGCCAATATTATTTGGTTGGACGACCATATGACCCATAGGAGCATTTCCCACAAAATATGTATGCAAAAGGTCCCCTAAGACAGAATTTAAGGCAGACTCTGCACACTATAAAAGTTTGGTTTTCTGTGAAATTAAGAAGGAATGATGAAATAAACATCAAAAGGAAATATTTACCTTGCGCATGGTGTCCTCAGACTCATAGACCTTTTCTGGAAAGTGCCAGACAGGGTGTCCACTTTGAGACCCATATGCATTTCCATAAAGAAGAAGATATAGTCTTCTGTCGAGCGCCCTAAGTAACGATCTAAAGCACACAAATCCAAAGGTCATTAAACTAAGGTCCTCTATATGAAATTTTTAACATGTTCTTGCAAAGGAACAGCATTGAACTAGGGGAAAACAGACAGCCAGATCCTTTCCCACAAATTTTTGGTTAGACATGCCTGCTCTCATGTCCAAGAAGAAAGCTAATTGGGCAGCAAATAATGAAGTTGTTCATGCGATGCTTGCCACAACATAAATAACTTATTTTGCAGAATCTAAACTGAGAAACTACTATGCTCTTGAGAGCAAGGAAAAAAAAAAAGTAAAATACATCATAAGGAGACTCTCCTGAACTCTGTCATGAAGAAGCAGCATATGATGAAATTGTTCATACATGCTTGCCATCGTAAAGAATTTAAATTAATCTCTTAGAAACTATTATGCTCTACAATTAGAAATACTATAATGAGGCTTTTTATGGAAACACATGGGAAAAAAAAATGCTGTCATGCCCAAGCAGTAGCTAAAATAATAAAGTCCCTTACACTAGCTTGACCTTCATTTGCATTGCAATACGTTCATATGTGCGTTGTTACAACTTTCCAATATAAGGGAAGAATCAAAACTTTTTATTTAATACAATCAACAAATTTGGTTGAGTGCAGTCAATGAAAATCAGCAGGGCTGTCAATATACCAAATTCCTAACAGTGCAAATTTAGTCAAATAAACTTCCAAGGAGTTCTGACAGCAAAAGAAACAGAATCTTCGGATCTCTTCTTACTTTTTATCATTAGTTTTGTCAGCTTCTGTGATCCGCGGAGCTGGCTCATAGTCAATATGGTAGTCACCTTTTCCCCTGTTTATACGAGCAGAAAAAAACTAAATATGATATCTCCAAAATTTTATTTGCAGTTTCTTATTCGCTATTGTATTATCTGAGTAAGAGATACCTCAATGATTTGCACTCCTGTCAGTTTATGAAAGGAAAGCATAGAGATAGATGAATATCCATCAACTCAAAGAATCAGTCTTACAATTGCATCATAGTATTAGCCTCCAGCAAAATTAAAAAAGCCTAGATCAGACTTCAGAACTTATACCAGCACATAATTTTAGTAGGCATGGTAGTGTAATAAACCTAATAAACCTAACTTACAAGATTTATAGCAATATGATAAATGAACTAACTGTATGCCAAAACTATTATTCCATTGCGAGCTCTGTCTATCAGTTAAGTTAGAGCATTGGCTTTTACATCAGCTAATTCTCAATCAAGTGCCAAAAGACTGAATATAATTCAAATTAGCTGCATGACTATAACCATTGTTTAGTCCTATTTAAATCCTATATGTGAGCAGCAGAAAACAGAAGGGCAACAAACATTACATGTCAAATACGCACTGCAAAGCTTAGATATGTAGATTCTTATGCTATGTCTCCAGTTTTGCCTCGATTTTTGGCATATCAGAAAGAAACTTTAGACGGTAGGAACGTCACCTTCAAAGACCCAGTTTATGGAATAATGCACAAAATCAAAATCAGTACACTCATAGTAAAAGTTAAAGAGGAAGTACCTGGCGTTAGACTTGTTTAAGAATTCATCTGGGTATCTGCGTCGGTATTGCTGACGCCACCGAAACCTAAGAACCACCAAACGACATCAACAACAATCAGCCCAGAAGGAATTCAAAGCAAAAACAATTCATTTATATCCTTTCCCCTAAACTGCTATTCCTCCAAAGAGAAACCAATCTCCAAATACAAGAAGTCTCTCACTGGCCACTACAACTCATTTATATCTGGAGAATTAAAAACAAAAATGCTGAGAAGAGAACTGACGAGAACTCCTGAAAGGCATAAACAACGGGGTCGATTTTAGGAATAACAACAGGTAATCTCTCGAACACAACGGAAGCTACAAGACTCTCTGGTTTCGTACAAAATCCTTTTCGGGTCGACAGTAGAGGTTGAGAAAAGGATATTAACGATCTTCGCATTGTGTTACCGTAGATCTAGAGAGAAACAGTGCAATGTGCGGATAGGGAGAAATCAAAACCCCTTCTTAAACCCTTCGCGTAAGTATTTGACTATTTGTTGAGAAGGAACATGACAGAGACATACAGAAAGAGTATAATATCACTGAAAAGCAGTCATAGCTGGCCTAGGGCAGGGGTTAGGGCTGGACTGGACATAAATAAGAGATGTTTGGGGCTCCAGTATTCCTCGGCCGGATGAATACCGCCCAACAAAGTAAAGGCTGTAAATGATTCATCCAAGAGGTGCTCCAATTTCAATATCAAAGTCGTCAGCGAATGTAATACAGTCATGAAAAAAATGTATATAAAGCTTATTCTATTAATTTAATAAAATGTATAAAATTGTATGAAATTAAGATATTATTTTGACTTTTTTCTCAAATCGATAAAAATTGAGAAACCAAACTTCTTAATAACACTAATTTTGAATTGTTTCTATTCGCAAACATTTTCAATCACTAAACCACTCGGGATAAAAGCAACCTCTTTAATCACTACGTACATTATCCTAAATTAACATATTTTAAATTATTCACTACTTTCATATGTTGATTAAAAATAGGAGTTTAGGTACTTGACAAATAATATAATTGTTGCGGGAAATTAGAGCAACGTGCACATCAGAATAATTATGAAATTATATTATATGATTTTCCGAATTAAAAATAAATTTTATAAAATGATTAGTACTTAAAATATAATAAAGAATGATCATATTTTGTACCTTATTTCAAAACTTTATCATTTTCGTTGTTGTTTCTCTTGAACCATTTATGAATCGACTCATCTCAATGTTTGAACCTTTAACAATATCCACAAAATGTCTTAAAAGAACTTTACAATTATTGTAGTCAGAGTTAGGCAAGATATGTTAGCTCTTTTATAATATAAGCCTATTTATAATAAGTTCTAGACATTTTAGTAATTTAATTAGAATTAACTCTAATTAAATACTAATTATGTCTATATAAGAGCAAATATCAAGCATCTCATATCTCATCGCTTGGTACCGACCAGTACCACTGGTATTTAAAATACTAACTATATACTAGCCGGCATTGTAAGTTTTACATAAATTGAGGACTAAATTGCAATAAAAAAATTAAACACCCCCTCCCACTCACTCAATGGTCTTTTTCTTTATCTCCTACGATTTTTTTTTGGGATGAAAAAGGAGGGCAAAGCCCTAAAAACAATTAAATAGGACATATTCGCGAAAAAGAGACCCCACAAATATCTTCCATACAAATGGTAGAACAACTCCTAGGAGGCGTCGAGAAATAATGAATCCCGCAATCCAACTGAAAAGCATGATTGGCCAGCCAATCAGCACAACGGTTTCCCTCCCTACAAGTGTGAATGAATCGAACAACCCAAGGTCTGGCCAAAAGTAACCGAATGGCAGACAAAAGCTGCTAATCCATGCCATCCCCAAAAGACTTTCCTGTGAGCGCATTAACTGCTAAATTTGAGTCAGATTCTACCACCACATTACGATATTCATCATTCCAAACAAGTTGAAGCCCTTAAAGAATACCCCAAAGCTCAGCGGAAATGACCGAACAGATCCCAATATTGAAAGCAAATCCATTGATCCAGTTTCCCACCCAGTCTCTAACCACTCCGCCTGCTGTAGCTCGATGAAGTGAAGAACGATAAGCGCCATCCGAGTTGACTTTTACCCAGCCTAATGGTGGGGGTAGCCAAGCCACTAATCGTTCCTCTCTTGCTGGACGACCCTGAAGAACTTGAGTACTCAAAAGTGCATGCTGGAACTCCCTAACCCGCCGTAAAACAATAAAGAAAGGATCTTCATAAGGCAAAGATTCTGGATCAAAAATAAATTTATTACGCCACTGCTATAAAAGCCAACAGGTCGTGTCAAACCAAAGAGGCCATGGAGATGTTCGAAAAAATGCCAAATCACAACATAGATTCTGTTTAAGCCATTCCAAAAGGTTAAGATGATAAAAATCAGGTATAAATCTGGATGTATGGCATTTCTCCCATATCTGACGAGCATGTGGGCAATCTCTGAGAATGTGCAATGTTGATTCAATACTAGCACCACATCTAGCACAATTAGGGTCACTAGCAAGGTGACGAGAATAACGTTTCCGATTGGTAAGCAAATCATCATGAACTACTAGCCACATAAAAGCACGAATCTTTTGAGGACCATCCCAACGCCACACCATAGACCACAACGTATCTTGATTTGAAGAAGATCTAGACATATGCAACCTCCGATAAGCCGAGGAGGAAGAGAATTTGCCATTACGTTCATGACCCCACACAATTTTATCCTTACCAAGATGAAGTGAAGGAGGATGAATCCCGGCAATGATAAGGCAGACCGAAGGAGGGAGAAGATGATGATATAAATCCTAGCGCCAACATCCTGTATCAATTACAAAAGCCGTAACGGGAGCGGCATGCATATGCTCTGGAATCGGAGACACAACAACGTCAAGCAATCTAACATTAACCATAAGCCAATAATTAGTCTAGAATTTAGCTGACAAACCATCTTTAATTTGCCACTTAATTCCTTCAATAACCGAAGGCCATGTATCACAAATTCCCCTCCAAAGTGCAGAACTGTTTCGCCGTGGTAGAGACGTCGGCATAGTGGAGAAATCAAGATTATACTTGTGTCAGAGAACCCGCACCCACAGATTCTCATCCTTAGTAAGAAGATGCCAGCCTAGCTTCATAAGAAGAGCCTCATTACTAGTGCAAGTATTCCTGATACCAAGACCACCCCGGTTTTTTATCTCACAAACAGCAGCCCATTTAACCAAAGAGATTTTCCTCGTGTCAGCTGTTGCGCCCCATATAAAGCTACAGCAATGCTTGTCTAACTCATGGCAAATAGATGTTGGTAGCTTAGCCTTTTGCATTGTATACGTAGGAATGACAGACAACACCGATTGAGTAAGTATAATTCTCCCTGTAAGAGAAAGCTTATCTGTTAGTGATCTAGAAGGGGGGGTTGAATAGATCTTTAAAAATTATTTGAGAATTTCTACAAGAAAATCAGAAGTTAAAACACACAAAAACAATTTTGATAAACTTAATTGAAAAGTGTAGAGAAGAAGATCAAACACTTGTTTTTATAGAGGTTCGGTGTTAAGACCTACGTCCTCTACCTAAGCTCCCACTTAGGATTTTGCCAACCACTTTATTGCACACTTTGTAGTTGAGTGT
>JANJEY010000005.1:28696330-28712055 GCA_024703695.1 Erythroxylum cataractarum | reverse complement strand
TTGGATGACTGTACCAGATGATTATTATTTTGGATTTTAATTTACTGATTTCTGTTATATTGTGATGTAATTTATTGTGATGCCATGTGGATATTATTGGAAAATGTTCTGGTAGTGCACCCTTATCGCGGGATACGTGTCGGAGCGATCTTTGGGTTTTCCGATGTGTACCCTATGGTAAGGGGATGCTACACTCTGGGTATGCACTACTGCCCACGCGCATTAGGGATAGGAGAGCCCTCTAAGTATGCACTATTCCCTTTTCACAATAGTTGAGCTTATAGCCCCGATCAGAATTGCTTCAGTCACAACTGTTAATTACCAATTTCTAATCATGCCTAGCATACGTTCACAATGATACACCTCATACAGCAACATTCATTTAGGTTACACAATTCATTCAAAGCATGTAACACATCAGCGATTGAGGAACCAACTAGGTTACTCACCTCTAAACTTCCGAGCTACTGCCGGGAAGTCTCCGCTACGTCGGAGGATCGACGCTCCACTTGAGCCTCTAAACAATCAGAATGAATATAACATTACTAATTGTACTAACGTTAAGAATCAATGATGCAAATGCATCGAATAATGCACGTACTATACATATTATGACATTTCCGACCTCAAACCTGAATTATCTCAATTCTGCTTTTTCACTCTAATCATAGCAATTCCTAATACCATAATGCAATTAACTAAGTTCTAAATCCTCTAAGGTCAAATTCGAATACATAAGAAGTATCTGTAAATCGAAATCAAATTCACTATTCAATTGTCATCCGATTTCGAGAATCCACCGAATTAAATTCCGAAATTCCATTCTTCTAAATTGAAATTCTTAGTCTCTAAATCAAAATCAATTAATCACTCACCAATCAATAAGAATTTAACCTCAAAAATCATTTTAAAACATAAAATTATCCTTCAGAAAACAGGCGTCCTCGCCGCGGCGTGAGATCGTTCGCTGCTGTGAGACGTCTCTCCCACGTCGCGGCGCACGCGGGCTAACTCTCTCGCGACGTGACCTCTTGCGCTCGTCGCGGCGTGCGTCTTTGCTCGTCGCGGCGTGCGAAGATCATCCACTCGCCGCGACGTGCCATGCACACGTCGCGGGGTGAGAACGAGGATTTGCTCGGCACGACGTATGATGAACACGTCGCGGCATGCGAACCCAGATTCACTTCCGAAACCCAGAAATTCCCAGATTTCTCAAATTCTAAACCATTTAATTCAGTTTAAAACACTCCCAAACAATTATAATCATTACACTCACTTCATTCCTAACCTCGAATCCATCATGTAATCGTTATTCATCAATTACCCAAATCAAACTCAACATATTTCCTTAAAACCTATATCATCCGAAAACTTAAAACTTCCTAATAATTAAATACTCAAATCCATGATGAAATTTAACTATGTAAAGCATAAAGGAACAATAAATTACTTTATTTAAGCTTTAAACCTTTGAGAATCACTAATAAATCTCAAATCCTCAAACCTAAGCATATCCACGGTTTTTCTCCCATTTTTTCCACCAACGATTTCTTCTCCATTTTCGAACTTAAGCTAGGTTTAATGGTGAGGAAGGAAACAATTTAGCAAGAAAGAAATGAAAGGAAGCAAAGAGGATGATCCACGAAGAGAAAAGGAGAAGAAGAGCCAAGTTCCTTTCAAAATCAAGAAGATGTCGAGGAGCTAAATTCAAAGGAGAAAGGTTATAAACCTAAGAACTAAGGGCTTGTTTGGCAAATTTAATTGCCACAAGTCCAATCCGAACAACCTCAATCCAATTTCTAATTCTAATTTCTCCTGAATTCCAATGGCTCAAAATCCTAATTCCTCAAATCAAAATTCTAATCTCCATTGCCATTGGTTAATCAAATTCGGAACCAGAAATTCACATAAATCAGTCATTGGTCAATTTCTCGGTCCGGACCTATTACTCCGAAAATTTTAGAAAATTTTCTATAAATCCACAAAAATAGAAAACTCATGATCGTATGCTCCAATTTCATAATTCAATTTCCTAAATCTCATTTCTAACTCAAATTTAATTCTCGAGCCTAATTTGACCTAATTATCACCAAATCCAAGTTATCTAAATCAAACCGGAAATATGTCATACATGTATATACGTACTAATGCCAGTGCACTAATAAACATTGATCAATAAAATGGACGCTATAAATGCATATGCAAATCAAATTATAAATGCACCCAGTCTGAACTCATCCGAATTACCGATATGCCCTGCATACAGGTAACGGGATGTTACAGTAAGACTTCAGCATTTCCCAACCCTCGAAATGTTTACCTCGTACACTTAAAGAAACAACGCTACGGATGCAATAAGAAAACAAAGATAATCACAAGACAAAAGAGATATGGTCAACAACTAACCTTTATATTACTTTCCCTCAAAAGAACATAACGAATGCTCTCTCCACTTAAATAGAGAAAAACAGAGCTCGAATGAGCTATATATAGGCATCTAACTTGCAGACTAACTCACATTTAGATTCCCACTAAATCCAGCTACCTAAGATCATACTAAGATCAAATCTATCCTTATCAGATTACATCACCTGGAACAATTAGATGACACGTCGTCTAAATAGGACTCTAACTAATAAGATAAGATAACAACAAGATAGATTTTACATTCAACTAGGAAACTAGCATCCTTATCCTCGAAGATCTTCACTATCTTCAGATGTTTAGTTCCACTGCAATTCTAACTCTCAGTCATCGCCACATCATCCAAGATCTTCCCACGATCTCTATTTGCTGACGATGCAGTGTGATCTCGCCGAAACCTATTAGCACACTGGCTTGATCCAATGCTTTCCACAATAAGTCCATTAATCGTGGTCCATCAATCTAAGCATGGGCTAAGTCCTTAGCCTGGGTTGAGTCAATCTCCACAACTTTTGAGACTCTACCAAAATTCGCACCAAGTCCGTTCCCACTCGCCCATGTTTACCTTGGTGTTTCGCATGCCTTCCTCATGCGTGAATCCAGCTAACCTTCCTCTTAAGGTTTCCCATGAAGGTCGCTGAGAAGTGCTCCAAAATTTAAAGGTCTAATAGTAAGCTCTTTAATCCATATATTGCGCTTTAGCAGCAATGTGAATATCATATCCACTAAGTGTACTAGTCAAAACAAAGTTTCTTACCGAATTTGGGTACTGAGAGGTAACCAAAATATCTGTCAAAATTGTAATTTAAAAAATTAAATTTAAATTTAAAAAATTAAAATTTATCTTATATAAAAATAATTATCTATATATAAGAGAAATAAGATACATTTGTTTAATAAATAGTAAAGATATAACTAAGAATATATTAAATAATATTTTTTATGTAATTAGGCTTGCATAGAATTTATATATCATCATCATCACACCCAATTCGAAGTCCCACAATAAAGCGGGTCTGGGAAGGTCTGATAATACGCAGCCTTATTTCACATATATTTTTTAATGCATTTATGTGAAAATTATTATAATAATTTTAAAAATATGTAAATAGATAATATTTGAAATTAAATTTACTTGTTATAAATGCATTTTGTAATTTGTATTATTTTTAATTATATATTTATATGAAAGTTGAATGATCTTTTTATCTTAGTTTATGAGAAATATGTGAATAATATTACTAAAAATAAGCAATATTTGGTAGATATGATTAAAATAAAGTAAATTATTATAAAAAAATATTTGTAATTTTAAAAAATTATTCAAAATGTTAGTCGTTATCATTTCAAAACTAAATTTGATATCATAATATTTAATTTTAAAATATAAATTCGTTATTATTAAAAATTTAAATCCACGGAAATACTCAACTGAACTTGTCCAGAGAAAACAAAACGAATCAAGCTTACAAGTCGGCTTTGATCAACATATGCTTCAGACGACTACATCCTTTTTCTTTATTGGGGTCTTTGCAGACGAGCGACTATTTGAATTTAAACATAACAGAACAGAACATAACAGCCACATTGAAGTCTCCGTCATAATCGTTAAATTCGTAACCAACAGACCACACACACAGAGACTGATTTTATCTCGTTACCCTCGCCCAGTTGTCCATAGTAAATACACATCACCATCGCCATCACCACCTTAAGCAAGCTTTCATACTTCATTGCACATACCAGAGCTTGTCAGGGTCTCACCGTTACTAATGGCAACCACAGCCTTTGCTAATACTTTATCTTCTTCTTCTTCTTCGTCTCTTAGCTCCCATTCAACTTCGCTCTCTCATGGACTCGGTACCGATGCTTTTCTTCCTGCTCGCATTTCACTTCCTAATCCTACGTCCCATTTGGCTTCTACCCATTTGAAGTCGAAGAAAAAGTTCCGCCTTTTCACCACCCATTGTTCGCTTGATCCTGCTTCTGCTAAAGACCCAGTTCAAGAAAAGATACCCATTGAACTCAGTAATCAATTTGCATGCCTATCCGTCTATTTGCTTCTTGAGTTTCTACCTTATCTGTTGCCTTTCTCATTTCATTTGTGGGTTTTGCGTCTTTTCTTTTTGTAGGATATGAGGCTTATCCTACTGTGATGGATATCAACCAGATTCGTGAGATTTTACCTCATAGGTAGGTCTAAGTGAACCGTGTGAAGTCTTCTTATCGGGGTTAATGCTTAATCTTTATTCGTTTTCATCTTTCTTGAAGTCCTAAGACTGACAGTAGCCTTCCTTTGTTGAATTCATTTACATGCTATTTTGTTGTATAGGTTTCCATTTCTCTTAGTAGATAGAGTGATTGAGTATAACCCTGGAGTTTCAGCTGTTGCCATCAAGAATGTGACTATAAATGACAATTTCTTTCCTGGTCATTTTCCTGAGAGACCAATCATGCCTGGTGTTCTCATGGTTGAGGTAATTCCATATACAGTTCCGTATACTTCCGTGTCCTATTCTTTTACTTTCATTTATAATTGTTGAATTGAATTGTGCTGCTTTCTTTCTCATGGTTGAGGTAATTCCATATTCGGTTCCGCTGACTTCCGTGTCCTGTTCTTTTACTTTCATTTATAGTTGTTGAATTGCTGCTTTCTCCGAATGAGACATGTTAAGACTGCTCAAGTGATTTATAGCATGACATGGTTCTGTGCTGCATTTTAGAGATACCTTTTAACTGAATATCTCGGTACAGTTGCTACTGAAGCTTGCAAATCTGATTTTTGTTTTAATTCAATGTAATATTGTTGAATAGAGATGACCGTCATACTAACCCACAACTAATAAATTTGTTGTTTCTTGAAATATTGTAATAGGAGGGCTTCTTTTTGCTTACTGACATATCCTTTGCTTTAACTGAATTCTAATTACTGGTGAGACCATTCTGACATATGTTTATGTTTGGGGACTTTTGTTTGCTGGAGACAATAAAGCATTTGATATTCATCTATTAATGTATACAAGAAACTATGATTTCTAGCAACAAAAGAAAATGTACAAAAGCAACACAACCAAAAACTTTTGGTAACAACTAGCAAAAGGCATCAAAGTCAGGGTAAAAATTAGAAAGTGTAGCTATGGGACATCAATTATTTAAAGATTTAGTTGGCACTCTATTTATCAAATATGCAGCGGTTAAGACAACATCCCCCCCATAAGGTTTTTGGAACTTTATGTTGAAACAAAATTGCTAGAGTGATATTAAATGTGTATTTTTTCACTGGGCAATCCCATTTTGTTGACGTCTGTTTACACAAGGTGAATCATGAATTATACCCTCCTTTTGCAAACAATGTGACAAATTTTGATTAAAATAATCTCTTGCATTGGCTGACCTTACTCGTTTGATTAAACTTCCAAATTGTGTGCAAATCATTTTATGGAACATTGGAAAAATACCACTCACTTCTAATTTTTCTTTCATAAGAAATAACTATGTAGTTCTCGTGCAATCATCAATGAATGTTACAAACCATTTAGCACCAGAAATATTAGATATCCTGGATGGCTCCCATATATCATCAAAGAGAAAGGTCTAGTAGATCTTGTATTACTTAATAGAAATGACACTCAATGATGTTTAGCAAATTCACATGTATTGCAATGGAACTACTGACATTTTCATTCTTAAAAAGTGAAGGAAACATAGTTTTAAGCAAAGCAAATGGTGGATGACCAAGGCGGTAATGATGAAGCCAAATTTCAGATTTATTGGAAGAAATGTTACTTGATGAGCAAGTGAGAGAGAGCTGATTCTTTTTGTTCTTGTTTCCATTCATGTCCTCAAGTTAATAGAGTCCATTATTCACCTTAGCAAGCCCAATCTTTCTTCCCGTAAGCAGATCCTGAAAAACAGTGTATAGAATAGAAAATCACTTTGCAATTTAGATCTTTGGTAATTTGATGAATAGATTAAAGATTGGGGAACAGCTTAGGGACATGTAATACATTGTGCAGAGACAAAGAATTAGATCAAGTTTATTGTTCTTTGATTTGCAATGGTTATAGGAAATCCTTCAGCAATAGTAATTTTTTGACTTTCAGGACATAGGTTGTGTGTTTTAAATTTGGTTGGGTTGTGAGTCATATAGTCAATGGCTCTTGAGTCTATTACCCTAGAGCCTAGCGAGGACAAACTTGAGACACTTAAAGCATAAGAATTAAGGCACTTACTTGATTGAGCCAATGAACACATACTAGAGGATTTTTCAAGAGAATTGAGAAGGTTTCTTAGTTTGTCTATTTCTTTTTTCTTGAGTTCTCCAATATCAGCATTGTTGGATTTTTCTTGAGGCTGGTCTTCCCCATTTGTGAAGTGGGCTTTATCTCCTTTGAATCCTCCCATTCCGTTAAGGACATGTTCGTTCTTGTAGAGTATGAATCATATTTCTCGCATATCGCATGGTTTTTAACAATATGTACACCAGATTGAGTCTTAACTTTTTGTGAAGCCCTCATTATTCATCTTTGCAGATACCATTGCTGAGCTTTCTTATTGTTTTTGGCTCCTACATAACCTCTCTTCTATTCTCTTTGGTCCAAATCAGTGATATTGTCTCATTCAAAGATGTTAACTTTTTTTTCCCAAATTTTGAACTCTTACCTGATCGAATTCCACATTAAGGGTGGCAAGGAAATCATAAATTCTATCCTTTTCAACAAAGCTATTCAAAGTAGTTGCATCTTCACTACGCTACATTTGAACACATCAATATTGGTTCATTTCTTGTCACAGATTTTTTAGAAGGTTGGCATACTCTGTAACAAAAAGATACCTTGTTTAATGTTAGAAATCTTCGTTTTGATTCCATAGATTAAACCAGCATCTCTGGCCTTTGAATAGGTCCGTTGAAGAGTATCTCATATGTCTTTAGCTATTGGCAAGAACATGCAAGTGTCAATTATTTCAGGTAGCATGGCATTCCACAATCATGACATGACCATGGAATCCTCTTCATCCTAAGCAGCGAATTTTGGGTCTTCCTTTTTGGGTCCAGTTCCAACCAAGTGACTGATCTTGCCCTTTTCCTTTGAGAAATGTTTGAACAATTTGTGACCACTTCAAATAATTTTTTCCATTTGAGTCTAAAGGTGCTTGGATATCCTGCATATCCCCCGTGTGTTGAGCAATTGGTGTCTTTTCTGATTCGGTGGTAAGGGGGAGTGTTTCTGAAATTTTTGACATGTTGAAGGTTGCAACAATTACACAGAATGTTGGCAGTCAGGGCCTAAGATAGGAAGAGATCAACAATGAAGGTTGGCAAAAGAAGGTCCCAAAAGCAACAACTCTGATGCCATGAACAAAAGACATAATAGTCTCACGTTATTCTTTGACCCTATGCTATACATAATTTATACAAATGAGATTTGAATTCTATCAATCTCATGAAATCTGTTAGCTCTTGAAAAATTAGGAGGTATTTATTCTATCCTAAAATAGAATGAAAATCATAAGCTATATATGGAATTCCTAGTTATACAAAGAATCTTCTATCAATGGAAGAAGATATTTTAAATTTAACCATTATCTTTCATAACTTTTAGAGATTCATCTTAAATGTGTTTCAATTATCTATTCATATCCTCCAAGCTAATAATGGTTGTGAATATTTTCTGTGTGACCTAACTCAATACCTCACCAAGAATAATATTGTTCACCAAAATACTTGTACCTACACTCCTCAGTAAAATGATGTGGCCAAAAGAAAAATGGCCATATCCTTAAGATAGCTTGATCTATTATGTTCAATAGTTCTTCCTTATCAATATTGGGGTCTTGACAGTTTTGTACCTTATAAGCCACATCCCATCTGTGGTTCTTGACCACTAATGGGTGAGTGAATTCAATAGTCAGATGTGGGGATATGTGTCAAGAAATATGCTTAAAGGTTTACGAAAGTCAAGAACCATTAGTGTATGGGTGCATAATCTATGTTCACAACAAAAATCCTGAATACCTCCCACACAACAAGGATGTTGTGTTATTTTCCTATTCAAAGGAAATTCTGTCTTTTGTGATGTGACCATTCTTGAGAATCAACCATTTCATCCCAATGCCTCTCTTCGGGGGTAGATATCAAAGGTTGCGATCATACTATTGCTCGTCCAATATATTTGCCTAGTCCTAGGTGAATATTCAAGTAGAATCATATCCTGAAAAATCAATTCTAGATTATTCTAGAACACTAAAAGTTCTTACTCCTCATCAACGCCAATCACTGGAATCAAAGACTAGTCCACTATAAGAGGAAATAAATGTTGACAATGACCTAGATGTCCCAATTGCAATTTGAAAAGGGGTAAGATCTCATAAAAACATCCATTTCAAATTATTTGACATGTTTTAGATTGTCACCACAAGTCAGGGTCTTCACCACCAAAATTGACAATATTCAAATTCCAAATAGAGGGTGCATTGAAGGATCCAAGTTGGAAGGTGGCTGCTATGGAAGAAATTTAATAAGAAAAGATACACGGGATATTGTTGAGCTATGTAAGAATAAAAAGGTGGTAGTATGCAAATGGGTATTTACTGTTAAGTATAAGTCATATGGAAGTATTGACAGCTACAGGGCATGGTTGGTTGCTCCAGGTTTGAAACAAATTATGGGATATATTATGAAGAAAGATTTGCTCTAGTGGCTAAATTGAATTCCATAAGGGTACTGCTCTCTCTTCAGTTAACTTGGAATAGGATCCTTTTCAATTAGATGTTAAGAATAGATTTCTTAATGGTGAACTGGAGTAAGAGGTCTATATGAAGCTACCTCCTAGTTTCATTCAGTTATGTTCTGGTTCAGTTTGGACGCAAACAGGGACAAACTAATCATATTCTATTTACAAAGCGTGTGGCAAATGGAAAAAGTTCCATATTGATTGTGTATGTGGATGACATTGTAAATACTCAAGAAACTGAGAGTCCTAAACACTTGAAGTTAAAGATCTGGGCAGTTTGAAGCATTTTTTGGGTATGGAAATTGTGACAAGCAAAGGAGGCATTCCAATCCCTCAAAGAAAGTGTGATCTAGATATTTTGGAAAAACTGTATAGTTAGGAGACTATTTTGGGAAATATATTGTAACAGATTGTATCCTTAGGATATTATTGGTCAAGATTCTGATAGGATTGACTAAGATCCTGATAAGATACTCCATGATTTATGGGTATCTACTACATTTGGATACTACGCTTTTGTATATATATATAGCTAGTAGTGCTGTAACAAACACACAAGAGGAAATACACTTTCTGCTTAATTTCTGACAGATATGTTAGAAGAAACTGGGATGCTTGGTTGTAGTCCAATTGGGGCATCTTTAGAAAGAATTGGGAAATTACGAAAATCGAAAACAATACGCCTGTTGAAAGGAAGATACTAGAGGCTGTTAGGGAGACTTATCCACCTATCACTTGTGTGGATATTGCTTATGTCATTATTGTTGTGAGTCAATTAACGTATTCACCTACTAAGCAACAGTTGGATGAAATGTTTCACATCTTGAAGTATTTAAAGGGGATGCTAGAGAAGGGATTAATATTTTGGAAATTTGATTTTAGAGGAGCAGAATGTTTTGCTGATTCGGACTGGGCTAGTTCGACGGACAGCAAGTCAACATGTGGATATTGCACTAAGTTATGGGGCAATTTGATTGCATGGAGAAGTAAGCAGTCTGAAGTTGTGTGTAGAAGTACTGAAGCAGAATCAGGGCAATCGCCCAAGGAATATGTGAGCTAATCTGGTTGGACAGGTTGATGGAGGATCTCCAAGTGCCACTTACATATCCAACAGTGTTGTATAGTGATAGCAAGTTAGCTATAAGCATTATTAATAATCCAATACAACTTGATTGCATGAAACATGTAAGAATTGACCAACGAGGGAAGATTGAAGATGGAAGAATAATGCTAACATATTTGCCTATACCAAGTCAAGCGGCAGATGTGTTCACTAAGGCAAATGCTGAAGCAAGAATTTGAATCATTGATGGCAAGCTGGGAATGATAGACATCTATTCACTGGGTTGTAAAGTTTGAAATAATCTGAAATCAGTATGCTATGGGGTTCTATATATCAATATTTTTGGAAGTAAAATATTTCACTATGAATATAATAATGGAAAAGGATCCCTTTAAATGATACTCGTAGTTGTACATATGTACCTTTAGAAATAACGAATAAGAACCTACGAGTTATTCCTATTCTCTAGACTTGTACTTTTTCACATGCCTTATATTAGCATGATTAATTTGAACAATATCTACTTTTTCCTTTTGCCAAAAATATTCTTTTCTGTCTTAGGTACATTGGATCTGTCAAGAAGATTGCCAATTCTCAAAAATTCAATTTGGCATGTGTAATATTGAAACTCAAAACTGTGTTTAGTCTTGTGCAATGATGGGTATATTAAGTTAAAAGATGCATGCAACAGACCAAGATAATTGAACTAAACACTCCGGGAACAAACAGCAATGCACACAAGCATTCATTCAAAAGTTGGATTATTGTGGTCTTTTAGAGTTGATACCTCTAAAAATATGATATAAAGCTGTGTAGATGTAATTGGCAAACATAAAATAAATTGATGCATAAAGTGAATTATTCTTTTAATTGTTTTTCACATAACTAATGCAAGTAAACCATGTGAAATTGAATTTTCAGTAATATTGCTATCTAGCTTCTAATGACTACAGTTCTTTACGACTTCCAATAACATACTAAATGCAAATGTTACAATATTGCCCTAGTTTTACAGTTTTCAAAAAGTTGGTATTGGTCTGACATTTGTTGAAATTCATTCAATTAAGTAACGAAATTTAGTATGCAAAGTTACCCCGTAAAACTAGGCGCTTAATTTGTCTTCACCATGGAAAGATAATCTGTGGAATAATAACACAACGCCAAGTAGTTCCAAACTGATTAATATGGTTGAACTTGCATTTTGTATTCTTAGTCTACTGGCATATCCACTTGTTTGAAACTATTAGATGGCTGCCGCTAAATAGAATTCGTGACTGTGAGAACTTTGATTTACCTGCTTCATTTTCGAAATGGGGGAAAGAGCCTAGCAAGTATGCTTTTAACTCTAACTCAACTTATCTGTAACCTCCATTCTAGAAGTCTTGGTAAATCCAAATATTAATAAGTTCTTGCATTTGCAGTTGAAGTTTCTAAAGAGCTATATGCTTATTTATTTTCAAGTAATATGAATCATGTACTAAAAGAATAATTTCTATATTTCTAATTTTGTTTCCTGAGTTCATAATTTTATCTGAACTCTTGAGAGCGGCTACTGTTTTTTATCTCATTTATTGGGTATATTTAGTTAGCAATAGGGACGAATCTGCTGAATTTGCAGAAAGATAGGAGCTGATGACATCTCTTGAAGTCACAAGGGTCTTTTGATATGCATTTAATGGTTATCTGAACCAAAATTTTGTTAGTTGAATTTGATTATTTTTAATTTTGCTAGTCTTAGGATTTTATTTTAGTCCCAAATTGGGAAAGTCTGCGTGTTATGAAAAGAATGAGTTCTATTTGGTCCATTCATATGAGAAGTTATCAATGTGTCATGAAAATTCTTACATGTTCTTTTCTTAATTTTCGTTTGCATCTAGTCTTCTAAGAGCATTTTTTGTTTCCACCTATAATCAGCTTTAAATGCAGTATATTATCCATTTGTGTACAACGAAGAAAAGTTGCCTGTATTAGGAATCAGAAGATCAATCTGTCAACTGGAGTGACATTCCATTAGCGAAAAACAAAATTTGCGGAAGTGATTCCCTCTGCTGGTGCCCAGTTGTCTTGGAGATTTCATCAATCATTAGCTTGTAGGGTCCTCAGTTTTTCTGTTCGATTATAGCATTCAATGCTCTTGAGAGAACATGTTTCAACTTGTCTTTTGGAAATTAGAACAAGTTTCAACTTAGTTTCACAAAGATCAGAAATGAGATTTGCCTACTTAGACTTAAAAAAACAGAAATGTCAAAAGATAAACCAACATTGTACCTCATTGTTCTCACCAGAGTCTGAACTCATTAAAATAGCATTAAAGATTACTCGAGACATCCTCAACAAGCTTGAGATTTTCTTTTTATTAAGCATTGTGATCAAGCTCCCCTTACTAACTTGATAAACAGAATCTAGGTGACATGAGTATTAATTCACTTGACTTCTGTCATTTTCTGCCTGGCCAACTACTGGGTTGATGAATACAAGTTTGACGACTGATATTTGACTCTATATGCAGACCATTGCTGTAGGTTGTCAATTTTCCTTCTGTTTTAAAAAATGAAGTCAGTCTCTCATTTTTATGGATTGCAGAAATGCATTCATGTTCAGTTGATAACTTGCATCGATTTTGTTTTAAATCAAGGCAATGGCACAAGTTGGTGGGTTGTTAATGCTGCAACCGGAAGTTGGAGGCTCTCGAGATAATTTCTTTTTCGCAGGAATTGATAAAGTAAGATTCCGAAAACCAGTGATTGCAGGAGACACCTTAGTTATGCGAATGACACTCGTCAAGTTGCAGAAGCGGTTTGGAATCGCTAAGATGGAAGGGAAAGCATATGTTGGAGGTGAAGTGGTTTGTGATGGCGAGTTCATGATGGCTACCGGCAGCTAATAAGCTGTATGCTGTTTTGTTTAGAGCTAGCAGTGCATCTATTGCAACCCTCCACCCCAAACTTTCGAACCCCTGTCATATTTGTGATCTGAAGTCCTGTGATTTTGAGTAACTTGATGTTTGATTTACTGCTTCAATAGAGAATAGATGTTAATAATGTGTTATCCCGGCAGGGAAGATACAAAGCTTTGCTTTTTTATTAAACTCGTCAATTTCACTAAGAAGAGTTGTTTTTCTTTTTAACATAAATTATTGCTCCAAAAGAAATCTCGAAATTAACTGAATTCTTCTTATTCTTTTGCGACACATCCAATCTACAATGTTTGACTTGACCAGTTAAAGATCGGGCAAGATAGATTACATTATATTTGTCTCTTCTGTCTAAAAAATCAATAAAGTCTCATTGAAAAAAATAAGTGTTTTATGAATTTAGGAAATCTTTTTTTTTTTGTTAACACACGAGATTTTTTAGGTGGGCTCGATTCGATGATCCCTTTAAGCTATTATTACGCCCAAATTATTTCCTGCTCGTGTTGTGTAGGATCCCGAATTTTGTCCTTGGTGAATAATTTCTCTTTAGTAACTAGCCATGTAGCCTATTTAAATCAGACTAGCTTACATTGAGATATCTTAGAAGCACTACTTTGCATTAGTTGTTTATAAGAATTGTTGGAGCAAATACCTAAAAGATGCCTTGACAAGATAATGTTATTCCCCAATTTATGTTTGATCACAATTCAGGAAGTATTGTCAACCAAAATCCTCCTAATTTTCTTTGTCATTTGAACTTAGCTCAATTTAATAGGTATAATAACAAGCTCCCCTTCCTCTTTAGGCCAGCAAACATTTTTCACTTTACTTTAGCTAGAAAGCCCTTTATAAAGCTTTTAAGGAAAACTATGAACATGCATTAAATTGATGACATAATTGATCAATTATACTCTACTAGTAAAAGAGAGACTTTTATTGTACCAATTGTTGATCCTCTCCCGGATTCTTAAATAAGAGGGAAAAAGTCCTTATAAGATGGTCTTTTATGAGAAATATGAACTCTTAAGTATGTGAAAGGAAGCAACTGAGTTTGAAGCCCTATTAAATTTGAGATCGAAGGAGAGAAGTGAGAAGTTGCTGAGGAGATAAAGACATAACTCTTATTATAATTCATTTCCAAATCAGATATTTTCTTCAAACTTTTTATAGCTCTAATTAGAGCAGTAGTTAAGTAGGGTCAGTTCTAGATAGAAGTAAGAGATCATCAATTAAGGAAATATTTAATATTTTAAGATGTTTGCATTTAAAGTGAAACTTGAAATTCTTCTCTAGACTTATCACATGCCTAATTATCCATGACAATATTTCATGCTTAAGGTAAATAGGAAAGGGATAAATGTTGTGCAAAAATAAGTTCTAAAAAACGAGGCTATCTCACTTGCAAGTATATGAGGTAATTGTACTTGAATACTCATGATTTTGTCTCAAGAAGGTGAAATTGATTAACTCAAATTAACTTTGAATAAAAATATAAACAAATGCAATCCTAAACACTCTATCTTGATTTGTTCAGTAAAAAGTTTTAAAGAAAATTAAGTTATTAAACTAAAAGTAAACTAATTTAATTAGATGCAAGGAACGATTTGATCAATCGATGTGATAAACTATTGAGAAATTAACTTCATTAATTTAATCTCCTATACATAACTAAGGTGAATTGATAGGATAATTGTCTTGATAAAATTAACAATTGGGTTCTAAAATCAATTCTAATAATAAAGTAAATCTAACTTTTGTATTTGACAAGTCTATAATCCAAATCAATTGTATAAACCCAACTAATAATTGTTGACTACTTAAGTTAATATATTTCTAATTTATAACTTAAGCGTATATAGTTTCTTGTTTTAATGTTAAACATCTTCTCTCGATTCTTCGTTTAATATCTCGATTCTTCGTTTAATATCAAAATGATGCAAGTTACATCCAATAAGTCCAGAAACTATTGGAAATAACAAGACAAGAAAACAGAAACTCAATTATGCGTAATCGAATAAATCAGTTCCATTAACTCTCAAGAATAAGCAATCATTCAATCATAGAATAAAAGCAGTTCATCATGTTCATAAACTTCAATCCTATGTTTACAGTAAATGGAGACATATAAAGGTGATAAACAAAGTAAATAAACAGAAGATGGACCAGCAAAGCAATAACAGAGGAAATAAGCTCAAGGATGAAATAAATTCAACAATAGTAGTAGAAGATGAAATAAGAATGGACAAACAAAATGAAGAACTCTTGGATGAAGTTGGCGGTGAATCTCTTGCCAAGATCAAGCTCTCTCGCATCAGCTCTCATCTTCTACCTCTGCACTATTCTCGCCCAAAAGAATGATAATGTAGCGCCCCCTCACCGTAGGGTACACATCGGGACACCCGAAGGTCGCTCTGACACGTATCTCACGATAAAGGTGCACTACCAGAAATTCCGACTGTTATTCCACATTGCATCACAATAATTCAAACTATAATATATCAGAAATCAATAAATTTTAAAATCCAAAATAATCTTGATACAGTCATCCAATATCAGAATAGACAAGTCTATCAGTCCCCTAAACAAAACC
>JANJEY010000005.1:28658951-28670395 GCA_024703695.1 Erythroxylum cataractarum | reverse complement strand
GGTCCGGTTCACTCTTAAAAACCGGTTCTCAATTGAACCAGTGAGAACCGGTCAAAATCGGTCTGGTCCAACCATTGGTTTAATAATTTTTTTGGGTATATTTTTGTATTTTTAATATTTTTAATATTATATATAATTAAATATAATTACTGATATATATAGGTCGAACCGGCCGGTGTAGTTCGGTTTTCAAAACATGGCTTTAGGGTGATGAATATTATATTAATCATTTAATTATCTCCACATAGTTCATAGTTCATGTATATTCGATTACTATTGATTAAGCTACTATTAATAAAGATAGATTATAAGAAGTATAAAAACATATTATTTCCCTATACAAGATACTTCAGAAATCTAAGTCAAATAATTACTTATACAATTATTATAATAAAAATTTTCATAAACATACAAGGAAAGTTTCAAATAAAATTCTCAAATTAGATCATTTTATTAAACTTGTTTTTAACAAGTACTTGTATGTTTATTTAAGTATCACTATACTTTAATCTATAACATCGACTATTTGAATAAATATAACATATGCTAGTCTTTTTCTGCTTCATTTATTTCCAATTTTAATAGCATAATGACTAAGAATAATTTAGAGATAACACATAAATATAATATGAAAACTTATAACTATATTCTTTAAGGACATGATTATAGTTTATAGAAGTTTAATAATATATTTAAAACTCATAAAAGATTAACTTATGACAAACTAGTGGAAAGGATTAATTAATAAGTTATAATTGAAAAAAAAGTTCTTAAAAGATCAATTTTATGTGATAAATAAAGACCCAAAGCAAATCCTTAAAAGTGGTGGATTATACTTATACTACATAAATAAGAAATAAGGGGTGTCAATTTATAACAAATTAAAAAATAAATTAGATAATTAAATGATGGTTCGTAAATGTGAGACATCTAGAGTAGACCATTTTGTGATTGAAAATTGAATATGGAGATTCTTATTTCATATGATTGGGCCTTTAGAATTTTATGAATCAATTAAAGATAGCATATACTGAGTGAGAATAATAGAGTAACATCATTAAGAGAAATACTATATTTAATTAATAAGTAATTTTATAATATGAGATATTTGATGTCTCGCTCGCCAAACCGTACTCTTATGTTTGACGCACATCGGCTATCATATATCCTTGAGCAACCTATGAACAAACAAACAAACAAAACAGACAGAGAGCAATTCTTTGAAAGAATCAGTCCTACTGTTCTGGTTCCCTCCTCCCTCAATCACCGTCACCACCGCCACAGTTTGATTTGCTAAATGTCTGCCATAACCCGCTGAAAATGGACGGTCTTTCCCTCAACTCCGTGATTGGCACTAGACACAGACACAGGCCTTTAAACTTCTCTTCTTCTTTTTCTTCGTCTTCTTACCATCACACCTTTTTCTTCTTTCCTTCCACTCGTTTCTTCTCTTCTTTCCTTCCACTCGTTTCTTCTCTTGGACGTTCTACTTCTATTACTTTCTGTTCTTCTCACAATGATGCTGCTGCTGCTAATTCTACTACTCAATACCATCTCCTTTCTACCACTGGTACGCCTTCACTCTATCTTGCCTTGCCGTCTGATGATATATATATACATGGATTTTATGTTTATCTAATCGTATGTATATCTGCTCATGAATGGCTGTTGCAGAGCAGCCGGATGGTAGTTTTGTCTTTCGCTTTGGTGACGTGGGTGAGCTCGAACATGAGGCTGAAGTTCATCATCTAGATAAATCATCGGTGGCGCATAGCGATGCTTCTCAACAAATAATCTCTTCGTCTAATGCTGTGATGAATGAAACATCTTCGGCAGAGGAAACCGAATTTTTGGATAACCCACCTGCCTTTGCTACTTCTGAGGTGATTACGACTCTTCCTCCTCAATCCAGGATTGATTCTGATTTTGCACAAAAACAGGCAACTTGTGGTGATAATCACATTGTTGTTGCTTCTTCTGATGGTGATTCTGGGCTTGACGTTGTTTTCTCTGAGGACAAGGTTGCTCCACAGGCAAGTCAATTGATTACCACTGATTCTGGACTTTCTGATGATAGTTTTGCATCGCGAAATGCTACTTACAAAGAGAGTACCAATGCCCAAGTAACACATCTCGATCAAAGTACAGAAGAACAGTCTAATGTTCCAACAGATGCAACTCAAAAGGTTGGAGATGTTGGTTCTTCTGTAATGGATGAAGGTATTATTGACGAGCATCCAAACTGCACGCCAGAGAATGCTTCAGTTGACAATAATGGGATAGAGAACTCGAAAATGGTTTCTTCTTATTCTCTCTTAACTAGTCAACTCTATACTTTCATTAGTTATGTCATTATTATTGAATTCGGAGGGATCATTCCTTTCCAAATTTGCTTCGAGGTGCTTCATCACTTTGAAAGAGGATGCTCTTCTTCATTCTGGAATTGCAAGTGGCTACTTTGTGCATTACAACATCATCATTTCCTTGTTCAAAGTATAGTTGATAGTCGTTGTTTCATATCTTATCTTTTTTTTTTAAATTTAAGTGTATGAGATTGCTATCGTAATGCACCAAGTACTACTTTTGAAATTTCATAGTTTTGTAGTAAACGTGATGTTACTGATATTTCTCGCGTATACCAAATAATACTCTTGAAATTAAATAGGTTTGTGGCAAACATTTTGTTGATCCTTAATTTTCTTTTCATTTGTTTACTTATTTATGGTTTCTTTAACATGCTGTCATAACATAAAGATTTTTATGTTTGTGCAGTCAAAACATATATTGTATAATCATCATTTTAAGTGCCCATTTCAACCTTATGTAGAGTGTTATTTTTTAAATAAAATGTTCTTGAAATAGTCCATTAAATATCTTTATGGGCTGCAGATATATAGAAAGGTCCATTTCATGGCTATAATCTATATCTGCTACTTCTGAATAGCTACTTTATAGGCAAGATGGTTATCCCTATTTTCTGTTGCATCAATGGGCAAACTACGTGTCCTGATTCTTCAAAGGGTTACTTTGATGAGACCATTTGATCACATTAAGGGACCTCAACATTTAGATTTTCCATTCTTTGCAGTTAGATCACTGCTTGTCTTCCTTAAACTTGGAAGAAGAAATGTCTGAAGGTGACCTGCTCTACAGCAGTAACATGGATTTGTCATGTCAAACAGAAGGATCTGCTTTGAAGGGGTAACCAATGATCCCTACTGTATCAGATCATCCCTAAAGCGTTTCATGCTCCCACTTTTTTGAAAATTGACAAGAATTAGATTTTGGAAATTCCAATTTTAAAAAACAACACTTGTGGTGAATGAGGATGGTGTGGCTAATCCTTTATTGAAAATTATTCTGCTTTCATGTGTATGGTACTTAATATGGTCAAGGCTTCCACCCTTTTTTTCTTACCATGAATCCTACACATGGCTGAAACATCCATTAACATTTACATACGTGGCAAGCCTTTAAGTGGATTCAAATGTAGAGATGTTGCCAGTAATCTCCTGAATGGTCACAATGATCTGGATTTAGCAGTTCCTTGGATTCTGTCCTTTTACATCAAAGTTTACGATGAACTGTTTAACTTTTGGTGGAAAAGGAATGTCAAAGGTGCTTGTGTCTAAGCTCTCTAGAAATACTAAAATTTAAAATAAACATTAATGAGAATGGAGGATTTTTTTTTCAATAATGTTTTCTAAAGCTTTCAGAGCTCTATCCTGGACCGTTATGTTGAAGCCCGAGAGCTCCATTGTAGTACTGAAAAATGGCCCCTTTTGTGAGATAGTTACTTTCAATTATTCTTTTTTGTTGAAGCCTCGTCCGTCTATCTCTCATTTTTTACTATGTTTAGTGACAGGGACATAATCTTGACTACGAGACTTTTCTTGACTTCTGGTGCTGTTGTAATACCACATCCCTCAAAGGTACAGTTCAGCCATCAATCCATCATATATTCTTTTTGTTTGCACAGAAGCATGCGGAAAAAAAGATACACATTAAACAGTTACATAAGCGTTGAAAACAGTGTATAAAGCAATTGGATATTATAGTATCGGAAGTTTTTCTATCTTTTGTATTGCTAGTTTTTCTGATGTACACAATATTTGGATTATGCATGTCAAAATAATAATTAGAAATAAGATTGGAAATGAGTTTATGCAAGATTCCCCAATAATAGTTAACTTTTTGATTGAGAAATTGCTGACAGTCTAAACAACACATCAGGAAACCTCAGATAAATTGTACATTTGTCCCACATGAGGTTGCTAATCAGGAAAGTAATTCTAGAATTTATTCTTTCCAGGCATTGACAGGTGTAGAAGATACTTACTTTGTCCATCAAAATTGGCTTGGCATTGCTGATGGAGTTGGAGAGTGGTCATTTGAAGGTATGGCTTATTTGTAGTGCTCCTACGTTCTTCATCCCTTTCGCAAAATTGACAATATATGCAGCTATAATATCTCTTTCTTGTGCTCAATCCCCTTTTTCTTCCTATCAAAGTGGGGGAGAGAGATCATGCATCAATGTTAATAAGTTAACATTTTGTCATGTTTCTAGCCTTTTGATTTCTCTTGTATAACTTGCTTAAAGCTCTTGGGTGATATTGCATTTAAGATATCTCACATTGACTAGGAACAAGAGAAAATAAGTCCTCCCATAAGAAGCTTTTTGAGCTCTATCTAGGTCTAGTTTTATCAAATATAAATGGCTATTCCATTCATATAGTGTAAACATATGTTTGTCATCTCCTAACAAAATCAGGAGTAACTGTAGTGTCTGACACTTTTTAGCTGTCATTATCCTGGCTTTATTCAACTAATATTCTGAACATGCTTGTAGTAGCCTGCATTTGTGAAATAGGTAGTGGATTCCAGATACAGAAGTGGTATAGCATAAGCTTTCTAGAAAACTTAACGGGACAAATCTTATGTGTGAGTTCTTATAGCAAAGCTGATGAAAATGTAGGTTTACATGTGAACTAGAAAAGATGCAGCATAATGACGTCATACACAGGCAATGGTGTTTCTCTTCATTGGTATTTTAAAAATTGAGCTTAGGAGTTCAAGAGCTAATTTGAACGGCCAGGTTTGTAGCTTAACAACTAATAAGATTGGGAGAACTAACTCAAAATGCAATCTTTAGAAGATAAGTAAGGTTATACCAATTGCATTCGCCTACTTGGACCCTTAAAAACATAACAGTAGATAAATCTGATTTAGGACAAACACAAGAAATATTAATTGGTAGCTAAAATTCACAAGCTAGGAAATAAGAATGATATGAGGGTGCTAGAATATCCACTTCAGGTGTGGAATGTTGAAATTTCTGATTTGGTATGGCTGGCTTTTACAACTTGATTGTTGGAAATTTAGGCTTAGAATTTTAGGATTTGATATGGCTGGAATTTAGGTTTGAAATAATTTAGGGTTTTGGTTGTTGGAACTTTATGTTAGAATTTCTGGAGTTTAGCGAGGAACACAAACAATGGAGGGAAGGAAATTACATTCTAATTGAAAATTCAAATTCGTAGAAAAAATTTAGGATATCTTGTTGTCGAAGGGTTGAGTATGCACATATTTATAAATTTCTTAGATATTCTAATAGTATAGGGTTTCTAACAAATTTAAATCATATTCTAATAAAAATTATACAAGTTTTAAACGATTAGAATAATATATCTAAACTAGAATAATACATTTAACTTACTACTACTTACTATTTAATAAGGAATTGTAGCATAATCTAAGTTTTAACCCTTATTTTTGCTGTCAACCCAATTTCCGACCTTCATTCCTCCAAATTGAAGCGTGTGATTACCAAATTTTTTCTCCTTTATTGCTTCTATACACTTTAAGCTCTTTTTCATCAATTCTTCTTAGCTTGTCTCAGAATCATCCTTGATGTAGAATGTGATAAATATTGATCACAAAGTTTGGATTCAACTTTTGAAATTCATATTCTAAAATTCAAGAATCGTCAGAAGTAGGCCTTCCTTTCAACTTGACAACAAATTGTCAATATTCTCTAACTCTTGTGACTACAATTTGTTCATCAAGAACATCCTCTATCTCCTCTTTAAGATGAGGAGTGACTGGAATTCTTACAGCTATAGTTAGAGATTGTGTATCATCATGTCCATGATAAATAATTAAGTCTGCAGTATTAAAGATAGGACTAATTCCTATATCACTTGGTAATTTCAAAGCATAAGCATTAGCACTTATCTTCTTGAGGATCTTATAAGGACCAAAACTCTATGGATGAAATTTCTTATATTTCCCTTTTGAAAAACGCTGTGGACGAATTCTTACCATCATTATATCCCCTTCATTGAATTCCACCAATCGACAATATTGATTAGCATTTTTTAAATAAGTTAAGTCATTGGTTGATATATTCATCAAAGATGTCTCTCATATGTTGTGCAAAACCTTTGGCTTCAATGCTAACTCGTATTATTTGTGGTAAAGGAACTAGATTCCTTGGTTGAACTCTTGAAACTATCTCAAAAGGACTCTTACCAGTTAACTTATTTATAGAATTGTTGTATGCAAATTCTGTTATAGGAAAAATTAATCCCAGTTATGTATATTGTCTCCAACCAAACATCTTAGCAAGTCTTCCAAACTTCTATCCACCACCTTTATTTTTCCATTGGTTTGGGGATGGAAAGAACTTGAAATTGAAGCTTAGTGTTCAAAGTTTTCTATAGAGTTTTCTAGAAATAACTCATAAACTTCAAATGGAGCACATTAATTTTTGAGAGGTTTGTCAAGCCTTTTCTAGCTATAGGGGAATAAGAACCACCTAATATACGAATTTCATCACGACTAGAACAATCTTGTCATGACTAGAACATGTTAATAAGTATGGAATAAATTATCTGTGGTCCATGTAGTAGAATAATTAGGTGAATGACAAGATAGTGCCGTTGAAACACTACCTGATTGAGCAGCGAAAGCATTAGGAGTATTCACCAACCTTGAGTTGGAATTCAGCAGCTTGAGGACTTGATCAATATGCTCCTTGTCGAGGGGAACCAGGCCTGGCTTATGTGCAGTATGATTGAATGGACTTTCATGAGATCCCTTCTAACTTTGTTGGTTTTTTGTGAAGCTTAAAGCAATTTTCACGTGTGTGACGAGGCTTATCACACTTATTTCACCAAACACAAGGCCTATCATCAAGTTTTTAAATATTGTTTTGGCCAACACTCAGCCCGACAACCTAGGTTGCAAAAGCTTCTTTTTTTGAGCAAGACAATGGCGACTCTCCTCATGGTGGACCTCAAAGAAGACTTCTCCAAGCGATGGAGGGGTGTCAAGCCACAATCCTGGCTCTAACTCCATCAAACTCCATAGTTACGCCAATAATTAATTTAAAAATACATTTATCTCTACGATTTTTTGGGGATTTCTACTCATAATCATTGAAAAGATCTAAATCTTGCCACAGATGTTTCAAAGAGTTAAAATACTTAGTGATTCTATCCTCACCTTTATAGATTTTTTCAAGTTTCAAGGTTATTCATATAGCTGAGATTTATTTCCCAACTTTGAGTACAGTTAGTTTATATTGTCTGTAAGCTCCTTTGCCATGATGGTACAAGTAGTTGGAGTTATGTCCTTCTCCATCAAGTCAACCAACCATGTCATCACTATTGAGTGCTTCAAATCCCATGTTGGATAAGTTGGATTACTCTTTTTAGGTTCCTTCTTGTTTCTGGTCAAGTAGCCAAATTTCCCCTACTTCTAATATACATGTGCATAGATTGAGACTAATGCAAATAATTCTCTCCAGTCAATTTGATAGTGGTGATCTGAATGGAGTGGGAATTCGAGGTAGGAGCTTGAGCAATAGCAACGAATGTATGCAGGCGTCTAGGGGTTTTTATAAGCTGTTCAAGAATGCTAATTATCTTAGAACATCTGACATGATGATAGAGAGATAGAATAGGTAGGAAAAACGGACTAGTTTGGGTAGGATTCTAGTGTTTAGGTTTTTCTGGAAGTTTATTTGCAGCTAGGGTTACTAGGAACAAATTCTTGCTCTGGTACCACATGAACATGAATTGTAAGGATTCTCTATTTTTATATATTCGTAAGAGTACAAGGTGTCTATATCTATAACTATACAACCATTTAAATAAGGAAAAAAAATCCTAGAAAATAAAGGTTAATTGACAACTACAAAAGGGCTATTCTAGGAAACTAAATCACCCTAATTCTGGCCTAATTGATTATAATTCAATCACATACTCAACAAAGTTATTTATAGTTTAAGTCCCTATTTATAGAGCGAGGTGCATATCTCATCATAATCTTAATTAAGGGCATACATATAATAGTCTTGTATTAAATACTATATCTATAAAATATTTACTACTCCGCCCCAAGCTGATAATAAATTCAACTAAACCAAAAGATTATAGATATCCTTGACATTTTTGCCAAAAGGGGAACGTCACTGGTAGGGGGAAGCATAGTCGGTAGGCAGGTGACAGGGTATAGATATGTTCCTAATGTTTACAATTTTTAGTTTACAAGTCCTTAGCATTCTGAGTTTGACTTATTGGCTCTGATAGTTATTGAATATTTATAAAATTGACCATTAATATATTAGAACTTTGTTATGCAATTCCTAAGGCTTTTCCTGCAGTATAAATAAGTTATAATCGTTATGTCTTTGAAAATTAATTCTAAAGCTGTTATTAAGTACCATCCAAATAATGGTTGTTATGTTAATGGGTGGCAGCATAAAGAGTTAACTTATAAATGCCTTATTTATTTTAATTTTTGTGAAAATCTTAAGGGTGGATTTGTGCTTTTAACTCCATCAGAAATAAGAGTTGAAGATGGAGCTCAAAAACAGCAAGAAGTGCCCATTTATCAGGGAAGACAGGACCTAAAATAGCAGGAACACATAAGAAATGGGAAACAACAATGGTTGGAAACTCTTGTGACAGGTAGCTGAGGAAGAGACAATACTAAAAGTCATCTGAAACTGAGCAGTGGTGCTGGACATCTAAACATTGTCCTGAATACGGAGGACTTTTTGGGAATACAAAAGGAGTTGACTAAGGAAGATGATACTCTAATAAAGCGAAAAAATTGAAGAGATGGAAAAATTTACTAACAACTAAGTAAAAAAGTGGTTGGAGAGGATTCCACGCCTTAAGAAAAAGTTTAAACTGGATGGTATTTTCTACTAAGATTTAAGTTTTTCCTTGAAGAAAGCTGAGGGAGAATAATTGGGGTAAATAGAGGTTCAGCTCTTTGGAAGAACTTCCCTAGAAGGAGATATTGGCAGCTAATGGATGAATAAAGGATAGATAATTGCATTGACATTATGTGAAAAGTGAAAGTAAAGAGAAGGAAAATAGTGCTAGTATTTACATAGTGTCTTACTTGATTCAGCTACAAGGCCTCTAAACCAAAAAAAAAAAAACCTATAGAGTCTACGTCAAAGGATATAAAAGTAATTAGATTGCATCTTTATCATTATTTGATGAGAGTTACATATTACAGTAAATCCCTATATTTTTAATTAGGAGGATATGTATAATATATATCCTTATTTAATACTAAATTTCTAAGATATTGCAGAGTTATAGTTCTAGATTTATATTTGATCCATATTTGAGTCTCACCCAACTTTTAACATTTTAATTGAATGGTTTGTTGGTGTGATATATCTGAATTTTTATGCGTAGGAAGTCCCATGTTCAATTCATGCTACTCTCATCATGGTGAATTTGTGACTTGATATGATCTTCCTACACTAATGTGATGGTGTGTATTTGACCGCATCTGATCTACTCTTGAGCTTCACAACTAACCTAAAATTTTGAGTTGGATAGCTTCTTAATAACCATCCATTTTCATGACTATCTTTAAGTTACACATAATATTTAAATCATTATATTCATTATTTCTTTTAATTATCAATATTACATGATTAGTTTTATTTTACGTACTTATTATAGTTGATTATTATTTGCAGTCAGGTGGTTGGTTAACATTTTTGAGTAATTTAATTATAAATGAGTTGATTGAATTGGAACTATATAGTGTATTAGTTTGTTTAGATTCTGTAGGTTATAGGGTAGTATGACAACTTTGATACAAGACGTGACAAATATTGAAAATGATGGCATGATTCTCAAATATGAATTTGGATCGTCGACATTTCTTTTGTGGCCCCTTATATTAGGCCTTACCAACCAGTATTAGAATACTTGTTCTTTTTTTTCTTTTTCTTTTTTTTCTTTCCTTGTATAGGGTAGGAGGATGGTACAAGGGTTTATCCTATAAGAGGTTGCGGTAGATAATAGGGAGTTGTTATTGTCATAATCAGTGTCCTATGGGAGCCAAGACTAGCCAATTATCTAGATATGCTAGAACTCACGTAGAATTCGTTAATCCTCATCCGCAGAGTACATTTCTGTGGTTGTTTCTTGATACACTTCAACTGCTCTACTGTTAACTGTTGAAACTGCTATTATTCTCTCTCCCTCTACTGCATTTCTAGTTTTGCTTAATCTCAGATTCATTTCTTGGAATGGGCTTAAAACTTAAAAAAGTATGGTCAAAATATCATTGCTTAATATACTTTTATCTGGATAAATATTGGTTATCTCCTTTTTCAGGTACAAATACTGGCTTATATGCACACAACCTCATCAAACGGTGTGTGGATATTTTACTGGATAGCAAATGTGTACCTGACCCAGTTGAAGTACTTGATAAAGCTATTGCACTTACACAATGTCCTGGTTCTTGTACAGCTCTGATTGCTTATTTTGATGGTGAGGTAGGATTCTAGCAGAAGATTTCATATCATTTGTTACAACTTTGCTGTTCAACTGAGTTTACATGCTTTGAAAGAAGAATTGGACCAAATCACTATTCAATAAGCAAGAAGTTTCATGTTTTCATATTTTTCTAGGTTTATTTTTCAAAAGGAATTGGAAGTTTTGAGAGATATCAATTCAATGCACTTAACAACTGTGTTCCTGGGTTATAAATTTCATAGTCCAGATATTACACAACTTCTGTGATCGAAATTTATGTGGTGGTTCTTGGAAGGTCCTGCTTCATACCAGGCACATGCATGAAAAAGTTATGTTAATAACCAACCATGCAATCTCATGTGAATACAATAACTTGTGAGGTATATCTATATTCACTATGGATGCTCTGGGTATGAAGCAAATTCCTCCATTCTAAAGACGGTTAGATTGAGTAGTAATTTGCAACTTATGTATCCTTCTAGGATGGATGTTAGTGCCAATGAGCGTCTTGTTGGGCTGGCAGGAGATTGATAGACCTAAGGTGACCCAATTCTATGTTAGGAACAATAGGCAAAGGGCAGAGGAGTAATGGGCTGCGGAATATGGTATTATGTTATTTGGGTAGTTAGTTAGTATTAGTAC
>JANJEY010000005.1:28634949-28658851 GCA_024703695.1 Erythroxylum cataractarum | reverse complement strand
GGTTACCATTAGCCTTTTTTTTGTAGTGACAAATTTTATATGTGTTCCTAAGAAAAGGAATTTATACATTTTTCGTGGTCTCAAAAGGGCGTGGAAATACATAATAACTCTTGAATAGAAATGGAAAGGAGATATAAATCCAGTTCCTTCGGAAATGGTAAGATCTTTGGCGCAAGAAGAAGGGGTTGATCCATATCATCTTGACTTGGTAACTAAGTGACATTTGACAGCATAAAGAGTAGACATTTAGCTAGCTTAGATGCTTGACAAGTGTCCTTAAACTCATTTTACACCTATGCCATACGAAATAGACATTTCCATAATCATCTTAATTGTATTCTACTGCAACTCTCTCCTTCTTCTTCCTCTCACTGCTAAAATTCACTCCTCTCTCACATCTTGAGTTTTTGCTCTAAATTATGTCCATCACCACCTTAAAACCTTTGTCAATTTCTTTAGAAAGATAATTATATTTTGTTGTCTTCTTTTTATCTTTGCTAAAACTTATCCTACTCCCTCATTGTTTATGAGATGATCTTGCATGCATGTGAGGCAAAGCAGGCTTGATAGATTGAGATGGCATCTGAGCAAAACAAGTGAAGTATTGGTCTATTAAGTGAAGTATTGGTCTATTGTGGCAGTGTTAGCATAAATTATGATGACTGATTAGGGATAAATTGAATATGGTATTAGTGTTGAAATTGTGTTGGAAAATGATGAATAAAAGGAGTACCTTCTGTTTTGTTTATATCTGGTATGAGAATATGGACGCTGACTGAGAATATGAAGTTCAGCGTGCTCACTGTTCACGTGAACAGTGAACGCTGAACAGTTCAGCGTGAACAGTGATTCATGCTGAACAGTCACTGTTCGCGCTGAACATTCACGCTTCATTTCAATTTATATGTTCTATTATATGTTCACTTCAGTGTCTATCTTTTTTTTTTTAATATTTTAGTGAGGTCTGTAAGTGACAAACTGAGATTATTATTTAAACGAAGAATGATTAACAAATCCTTATTCTCGTGACTGAAATATGGATCCTGATTGGTTTTGTTGTTTTGTGATGTTAATGTGACTAACTTCAAAACTTGCATTCAATACAATACGATATGATAGTTGTGTAATAGTAATAAACCACACTTACATGAAACATTGTTTTGTTGGTAGAATAAAATATGATAGCAACTTTCTATTTATAATGTTGCAAGAATTATTCCAAGTGTTCTGGATGAGTAGCAGAGGGCAACCAAAACAGTATGACTTGCCAAAAAATGCCATGGAACTCAGTTCCCTTTTCTATTCCATGTTTATATTTTCAAACCAAACAATAGAATAGAAATTCTTTCTGTATTCCATGCTTTAAACCAAACAAAGTAATACACATTCTATTCTATTCCTCCTCTTTTCTATTCCAAAGAATAACTATTCTATTCCATTCCGTGAACCAAACAGGCCATAGGGGTATTTGTGTCATTGCGGCACAGTTCATTTGCGCGGGAAAGCCAAAGCCGAGACATGGATATGTTTCGCCCGCTCAGCTAAAAAGGGTTTCACTTTTTGTTCTTCCCCGACGCCAAAAGATGAACGGAGATGGCCGGAGACGGGACCACATGGATTCCCGCCGAGGCTCCAAGAAGCAGAAGTTGATGCGTAACGCCGAAGAGGACCTCGACTCCAAGTTTGGCTTTGATCTCTTCAGTGAAGGCGACAAACGTCTTGCTTGGCTTCTCACTTTCGCTCCAGTATGGAATATGTTTGCTTGATTGTTTATTTGCACATTTAGTGAGATTTTTTCAATGTTTGGGCAAACGCATTTGTTTGTAATGTTGGCGCAATAGAGAAATCTTGATTTGTTTTATTTTGATTTCAGTCCTCTTGGGAAGATCGAGAGACCGGCAAAGTCTTCAGCTGTGTCGATCTATTTTTTGTTTCTCAGGTAATACTAACCTTGCCTTATTTTATCATAATATTTATACTTATCATTTATTAAATTTCGAATGAATTACAGGATGGTTCTACCTTCAAGTCAAAGTACAAGTTCCGTCCCTATTTTTATGCAGCTGTAAAGGTGTGGTCTTTAGTTGTGGTCTTTATCTTCGTCAGTAGTCAATTGCTGCTATCGATGACAGTCTGGGTTCTTTTGGTATGTTTTAGGAGAAGATGGAGATGGATGTTGATGTTTTTTTGCGTCGGCGCTACGAAAATCAAATTGTGGACATTGAAATTGTGGGGAAGGAGGATCTAGATCTTGTGAGTCACGCAATTTCCTAAACCTATGTTTTTATATTCCTTGAAAAACTCTTTTACATATTTCTTATTTCTGTCCTTTTCCTTTCGCCCGTTAAGTGATATTTTTTTCCTCAATAGTCTCAAATCTCATACCATGAGTTTTGGATATGGCGAGAGAGGGTAAACTCACAATTTGTCCTTCAATGACGTGTGAAATCTGAAATAAGTTTGAAATTATATCACAAGGATGCCTGATTGAATTGAGCTTTACTACATATCCGATATTGTTTTTGAATTTGAATCATTACATGATGAACATGTTTGACTAAACTTCTCGAACAACTCAAGGAATTGGCTACTTTATATAGTAGGATGCTGTTGGGGTGGCGAGAATCTGTTGTTTGTGCCTGAAATTGATGACAGATAACAAAAAACTGAACGTTATGTTTGATAGTTGAAAACTTTCACCAGTTTGAGCCTTCGTAGTAACTCTTACTGGGTGCTTACACTTGACTCACTTAGGCTAGTGGCATGAGGCCAACACTTATAATGTTCCAACTAGGCTGATACTTTCTTACAAGTGGAAACGAACCTTGTTTGTGTTTAGTTTTTTCCCCATGGAAATTAATTTCTGCATTTTGGTTTCTTGAGCAATTGGGCATTTGACTTCCCAAGTTATTTATGCTTAAACATCGCATTAAATAAAAAGTTATCCCTCAGAGATTAGAAAAGAATGGAGAGTTTTTCTTTTTCTTGTATTTCTTCTGAGATACTAACATATTACTTTTGGAACTCGGGGGAGTCTATTCTTAAAGAAATGATAATTACAGGTCATATATTTACTTTTGTCAATTACACATCCATCAACAATTACGCTTGCTGTATTGATGTGGAAGCTTCTCTCCAAGCTTATGTTCTAATTGTTTCATATTTGTTGACAGAAAAACCATTTATCAGGTTTGCACAAATTGTACATGAAGATATCTTTCGACACTGTTCAACAATTAATGGATGTCAAGAGAGATCTCTCGCATGTTGTGGAAAGAAATCAAGCAACGTTTAATGCTGCGGAAGCATATGAATCAATATTAACAGGGAAGAGGTAGTATTTACTGGTTCTCATTCATTTTTATGTGTCACATTTTGAAGCTTTAAGTTCAATATTCTGTCTTTTTTGTAGAACAACTTATTAAAGCAAAGCCTCGATTTTCGTTTTATTTTTCATTTGGAATTCAAAGTTTTGGTAGTCATCTTATTCTTGAAATGTTTGACTGGCAGAGAACAGAGACCTCAAGATTTTCTAGATTGTATTGTTGATCTTCGGGAGTATGATGTTCCTTATCATGTTCGTTTTGCCATAGACAATGGTAAGGTTCCTTATGAAATGGTGCTGGTTTGGACATATTTAGCCACACATTTGTATGATGACTGTCCATAACTTTATTTTATCACAACCCATACTTTTGTGACTCAGATATTCGATGTGGGCAGTGGTATGATGTAACTGTATCCAGCACTGGTGTTATGCTTGCGAAAAGATCTGATCTTTTGCAACGTGCTGAAGTGCGTGTTTGTGCATTTGACATAGAAACCACCAAGCTTCCTTTGAAATTTCCCGATTCTAGCTATGATTTGATTATGATGATCTCATACATGGTTGATGGACAAGGTTACCTGATTATTAACAGAGAGGTAATTGTGATTCACTTTACTTTATTTTACTAACTTTTTCACTAGTGACTAATGTCATTTTAGTGACTTTTGAAGCATATTTTCCGAGTTACAAAGTTATGCACTTTCTAATTATGATGTAGCACTTAATCACTGTATTTACAGCTACAAATGGTCATTGCCATCTTAAGCTATATGTTATCAATTGTTCAGACCATGGTAGGATATACTTTCGGAATTTATTTTGTGAAACTCAGTTGGTTCATTTGATACACATAATTGAAACTAGGATATGCTTTGGACTTCAACGATGTCACCTGTGATTGCTTCTTTGTCCTGAATGAGGTTTAGTATTCAAAAAAAGTAAAATCTTGATCTCGAACTACTTGTATTTAGCTTTTTTTTAACCTTCATCCTTCTTGATTTTTATTTTCTGTATTCAACTTCTGTTATTTTTGGTTTGTTCTTTCCTATCTATTTTGTCCCAGTTTTAATGCATTCCATTCCCCTTATTGAGGTGTGCCCTGAGACACCACAAAAAGCTTCAAGGAAAGAATTAATCGTTCTCACTTGGACTTGCTCTAACGAAGCCTCTGCTATAATTCATGCTGCAGATAGCCAATGTCTTTATTTATCAATTTCTAAGTCTTATGTTACATGTGATTCTGACCATCTGATATGTGATTTTTCAACATATATACTTGAAGTATTCAAAACTAATAAATTAACGACTTTCTGTTAATATATGACTAATCCATCTTCCTTTATGCGTTAAAGCTCTTGGTGATAAATTGTATCTGGCCTTGGTTTGGTTGAGCCGTATGAAATTTTCTGTTTAACTTTTGCATTCAATTTCATCCTAAGTGCTTTATGTCTGAGTTCAGCACCCATGGTTTTTAGCTCATTGATACTGTACGCAAGATATTGGAAGTGATGCAACAAGTGGCTCTTCATTATTAATTTTTGCGTGGTCCATCCTCAATTTTCCCCTTCAACTCAATTTACTGGGTGTTTGAGTTTATTCTTCTTTTCATTTTCAATTTGATTAAACAAGCTTGGGATGAAGCCAACTCTCTGGCTTGCTCTCTGTTGATTTTTGTCCATCTACCTGACTCTATGTCTGTCAACTTCTTCTACTGCAGTCTGCATATAATAACTATTGGTTGTGGACTTATCTTTTTAGTGTGTTGGAGATGATATAGAGGATGTGGAGTACACTCCAAAACCAGAATTTGAAGGATGCTTTAAAGTAACAAATGTGCAAACTGAGGTACTACGACTATTTATTTGATATTGAATTTTGGTGTACATTGTCTTTTTAATGTTCCTTATCTTTCTTGTTTCTTACAGGTAGAACTTCTTAGAGAGTGGTTTGCTCACATGAGAGAAGTGAAACCTGGAATTTATGTTACTTATAATGGCGATTACTTTGACTGGCCATTCCTAGAAAGAAGAGCTGCTCACCATGGATTCAAGATGAGTGATGTATGCATCCTGTTCCTTTGGTGTTAACTTAAGAACTACCATGACTTGACATTTCTTTCAGCTTTTGTAAAAAGGCCCAAGACTTGAACTACTATTTGCTAATACTTGTCTAAAACCTCATAAGCTAACTTTTATATGCCAGAATTATATTTACCTATAATATCTTTTTTGTATATTCAATCCCATCTAATTTTTTCTTTGCATATTACTCAATCATTAGTTTATAGGCACCATATTAAGTCAAGCTAGAGATGATCATTTGAAAGAATTGCTAATCTATACACTTTGTCGTTGCATGTGTATGTAATTGCTGTGAAGTTCAGGCGGGCAATTATCACAACATGTTCAATTTTTTTTTCATGTGAAACCTATTAAACTACTTGCTTAACTTTTTGCTACCTCCTTTTTTCTTTCCATTTTGATTTTTCAGGAGGTTGGTTTCTCATGTGACAAGAATCAAGGAGAGTGCCGTGCTAAATTTGCTTGCCATTTGGATTGTATTGCTTGGGTCAAACGTGACAGTTATCTCCCTCAAGGGAGCCAAGGTCTTAAGGTGCAAATCTTCCCTTTAGGTTGATTATTGGTGTTATGTTTGAATTTCCTCTCACGGGGAAGATGCTCTGATTAGGATTGAGTCAATCAATTCTCATGTAATTTTGCGTCCAATGGCCAGGCTAACTTTTCTTTTAATATTCCTCTGTTAATTACAAGGGGAATGGAGTCTTAATATAAACACTTTTATGTTATTCTTGTGTCTTCAAAATATTTGAGCTGCTTTAAGAATGTGCTGTAATATATGCTTTTCAGCATAATTTTCATAATAAAATCACGTTTTAACTTTGTGAAGTGTATGGGCTGGTCTTTAAAGGCTTTTCTATACTGACTTGTTTCCTTAAACAAAATTTATTCCATATTGCCGTTCTTGAGAACAAAATTTTACCCTAGGAATTTAATCCCGAGTAATTACTCAAATTAAGTGCAAGCAGAGACCTCATTGTATTTTAAGTCAAGAGTTTCTTATTGATGTTGAACTGAATTGGGGTATTTTATGAAGAATATGTTGAATGCAGTGAAATAAAACTCTTAATTTTGACAACTTTGACAAAACAAGGAAAGAGTCTTACATCAAAGTGATAGACCCAAGGTAACCCGTTTTTATGTTAGGAAGAATAAGCAGAGGGCAGAGGAGTAATCGGTAGAGGAATATGCTAATATGTATTCGGGTAGTTAGTTAGTTAATAGTACGGACAACCAATCTTTAGGTTGTAACTGAATCTGTTAGTAATCAGAGATTCTCCGTACAAATAACAGGGAGGCAAGAAGGGAGGCGACAGGAGAAATGAGACATGTATGAGCCCTAGGCTGGAGGTTCTGGATCCTCTAAACCAGATTTTCATTGTATTCCTTCATAGAAATCAATAGCAAACTCGTATTTTATCCATACCTGTTTCTGGGAATCTATCAACTGGTATCAGAGCAGTTGATCCTGAACAATGGCTGCTAAGAAAGCTGATAACAGAATGGAAGGATTGGAGAAGGATCTGGAACTATTGCGGGAAGAGAGACGACGAGATGGGGAAGAGATGCAAAGAGCGATCAGTCAGACCCACCAAGAGTTTCAGAAGCAGCTCAGTCATTCCACTCAAGATTGGCAGAGGCACATGGATGAACATGGCGTGGAATTTCAAAGGAAGATGGAGGATGTTAATAGGGAAATGGGATAACGATTGAGGTCTGAAATAAAGAGCATGATGATGTCGGTCTTGCAAACATGGAAGAGGGCCGAAGGTGGTACTGTGGAGCACTTTCCGAGGAGCGCCCACCCGAAGAATCGCAACCCGAGCCCAGTCGAAGGAGGGAGTTGGGAAAGGCCCCATTGGCACCGGAGGAACACTATGAGAGCAATGACTGGAGGAATGAAGCCAGCTACCGCGTCGACCAACCTCCTGGGTTCGCATGCCCAGGTGATTTCCGGCGAGATTGCCAACCATGAGGAATCGAGATGCCCACTTTCGACGGGAACAACCCCAATGGGTGGATCTATAGGTCAGAAAGATTCTTCTCAGTTGGAAGATTCACCGAAGTGGATAAGATGGAACTCGTGGGGATGAGTCTGGAGGGAGACGCGTTAACTTGGTTCAGATGGGTTGAGAGTCGTCGACCCATCATGGATTGACAGGAGTGTAAGAGGCTGTTGACGCAGAAATTTCGTCCAGCTCACGAAGGCACACAGTGTCAGAGGTTGTTGGCAGTGAGGCAGATGGAGACAGTGGGGGAGTATACTAGTAGGTTTTTGGAACTTGCGGCTCCTCTCCTAGAATTACCAGATGTGGTACTGGAGAGCACTTTCATGAATGGGTTGATGGAAGAAATTCGGCTGGAAGTGCAGATCCTTAAACCGAGGAGTCTAGCTGAAATGATGGAGTTATCCCAACAAGTAGAGGAAAAATTCAGGCGGATGAGTGAGTTGGGGTGGCACCGATGGGGGGCAGGCACAAGGATGGGAAAAATGGGGGCTAGAACTGACATTATGAGAGTGGAGAAAAGAAGGGAGGAGTTGGCTAATAATCGGGCCACTATGGATATTAGGCATAGAAATATGGAAGAAGGCAGAAGTCCAAACAGGGGAGGATTTAGGAGATTGACGGTGAGTGAATTACAAGATAAAAAGGCTAAGGGGATTTGTTTTAAATGTGATGAGAAATTTAGTCCAGGCCATCGATGCAAAAAAGTAGAGCTTCAAGTCCTAGCTGCCATGGATGAAGAAACAGAACAGGAGGAGTTGGATGGAGATGAAGTAGAGGAGACGCTACAAACAGTGGAACTTGCTGCTGGTTCGGTGTTGGGGTTCACTTTCCCTAAGACCATGAAAGTGAAGGGAATCATAGAAGGGAGGGAAGTGGTAATCTTGATTGACAGTGGAGCCTCACACAATTTTATTTCATGGGAACTGGTGAAACTGCTGAACCGTGAGTTAGAAGGAACTACAAAGTATGTGATAGCTATGGGCAATGGGTTGAAAATTAAAGGAGAAGGGATTTGCAAAGGGGTTGTGTTGTCAGTGCAAGGGTTAATGGTAACTGAAGACTACTTACCGATGGAGTTAGGTAGTTGTGATGTGATACTGGGAATTAAATGGTTACAAACTTAGGCAAAGTGGTGATTGATTGGAGTAAGATGACGATGGAGATCAAACAAGGGAATCAGATCCGTACAATCACAGGAGACTCAACGCTAGCTAAAACACCAGTTAACTTGAAAAATTTGGTGCACACTATCACAGAGGAGGACTTGATATATTTGCTACAATTGGGCCTTTCAGATGGCAGCAAGGTAGCTAAAGATGGAGTTATGAGCGACCAAAATTTATTAGAAGTAGATGGTTTGAAAGGAAAAGGTGTCATTAAAAATGTGAGTGAGGTGCATGGTAGGGGTCTTCAGGCCCCAGCTCCAGTGCAAATATCTCAGCAACAGCAGTCTCAAGGGGCAGTGGTTAGTTGGGAGAAGTTTCTTCATGTGAGATCTCTCAAGGTGCTACTGGTGGAAAATGATGATTCTACTCACCATGTTGTGATTGCGTTGCTTCGGAATTGCAGTTACGAGGTCATTGAAGCAGCAAATGGATTACAAGCTTGGAAGATACTGGAAAATTTGAAAAATCATATTGATATTGTCCTAACTGAGGTAGTGATGCCTTTCTTACCTAGCATTGCTCTTCTATCCAAAATTATGAGCCACAAAATACGAAGAAATGTTCCTGTGATCATGATGTCATCTTATGACTCTATGAGTTTAGTCCTTAAGTGTTTGTCAAAAGGTGCCATGGATTTTTTAGTGAAGCCTATAAGAAAGAATGAGTTGAAAAATCTTTGGCAGCATGTCTGGAGAAGGTGCCATAGTTCTAGTGGCAGTGGGAGCGAAAGTGCCACACAAACTCAGAAATCTGTAAAGTCAAAGAGTATTGATAAGTTTGACAACAACATTGGTAGCAATGATGAGGATGATAATGGAAGCATTGGCTTGAATGGGGATGGAAGTGATAATGACAATGGCACCAAGAGCTCTTGGACAAAACAAGCAGTAGAGATTGACAGCCCGTGCCCTTTGTCACCATGCGATAATGTTGTTGAATGTCCAGATAGCACTTGTGCACAAGTCTTCCACTCAAATGCTGAATTATCTGGAAGCAAACATCTTCCTTTGACAATTAAGACTAGGCACTGCAAGCAGGAGGAACAACTTGAGAATATTGCAACTGGAAAAGACAAGGTGATGGGCATGGCTAGAATTCTAGACTTACAGCTTGAATATCCAGTTGAAGATCCATTGACATTGGTAGAACTGAAACAGAAACATTTAACTGAGAGTGGATCTGATGTACTCACCAAGCAAACAATTGAAAAACAGCCATTAGATTTTTGCTGTGGGAGTCCATCCAGCAAACTGAAGTGTAAAGTAACAAATCTCACAGGTATTACCATCAAAGGCACTAATCATCTAACTGACAACATGAAAATTGAGGCTTCAAACAAACAAAACAAGATCCCAAATGTCAAGAATAAAGCCATCTGTGGTGATAAAGATGCACTGACACTTGAAGCTCAGCCTAAAAAGAACGAGAGGGGTAATAAATTGGCTGCACTTGCTCCACTTTGTGGTTCATCCAATGTGTTATGTGGGCTTGCAGAAGGTAATGCAGGTAACTACAGCATCAATGGAAGTGCCTCTGGTAGCAACCACGGAAGCAATGGCCAAAATGGGAGTTATATGAAGACATGAAAGCTAGATTTCCTGACTTTCACCTTGAGGACAAGGTGAAACTGATGGGGGGGGGAGTAATGATAGACTTAAGGTGACCCAATTCTATGTTAGGAAGAATAGGCAAAGGGCAGAGGAGTAATGGGCTGCGGAATATGGTATTATGTTATTTGGGTAGTTAGTTAGTATTAGTACTAACAACCAATCATCAGGTTGTCCGTTAACAGAATCTGTTAGCTACAGATTCTTAGTACAAATAATAGAGTGGCAGGAGGGAGAGGGTATGCAGATAGAATGACATGTGTATGAGCCCTAGGCTGGAGGTATTGGCCTTCAAAACCAGATTTTCATTGTATTCATTCATAGAAATCAATAGCAAACTCGTATTTTATCCATACCTGTTTCTAGGAATCTATCAGAGATATTTTTATAACTTAAGAAATATCTGTTCAATTTAGCTGATATAATTCTGATTTCCCAAAGAATAGTTGTGGATTTTCAATTTAGCTGATATAACTATTGCCAAAAGAATGGTTATGGATTGTTGAAGAGTTTAGATTTTCAGTACTTACTACTGTTACTACTATCATGTGTATTCTATATTCTTATATTATATCTTATATAGGAATACTACTCCTATAGTTAATGTTATCTATAATCTATTCCATTATATGTCATTGGTTTGTATAGAATTATGTGCAGATAGGCCTACATTCTGGTTTTTGTATCTAGATCTCGGTGTAGGTCTTATGGCTGAGTGACCTTAAACATTTCTTTTGTAATGTGGAAACCTGCAATTATCATAAAAAAATGAGTCAAACCTCATTAATAACATTCCTAAGTATCACGATCTTTGTATTCTAGGATGTAGACCGAACCACATTAAACCTCATGTACATCCTTTCCCCTCTCTTTTGTCCTTTTAGTTTCTCATTCTATCACGAGACAATTGATTAAATCTAAAGATTATGAAGAAAGATGCAATAGCTTTTATTAGAGAAGTTGGGGGTGTTAAACAAAATTTGAAATCCTTTGGCATGAGTATACAAAGAATTCTGAGGAGATTGGATCACTATTATGATGTTTTTGTTAAGAATATTCTAGAGAGATCGACTTTGAGTCTGAGGTATGGGATTCTTATCCAGGTGAAGGGAAGAGAGGAAGACTAGATTGAGAATCTTGGTGTTAGTGGCAGTTGAATGGCCGGTAGAAGCTGCTGGCTTAGCTTGATAGAGTCTCAAAAAAAGTTCCACGTATAGGGACCTCATCAGGGATCTCAAAAGAGATGGCACTGTAGCTTGAATTGCAAACCCCTTTTGACCTTCTGTCCATTCAGTACAAATATGCTGATTTAGAATTAAGAATTAATTGTGTACATTAATATTAATGGTAGGATTCAGAGGTGATAAATGTAATATTCTTACTTTTTGGTTGCAAGGCAATTTATAACCTCTCTTGTCATTTGTTGTCATCAGGTTCTCCAGGTGGATAATATTGGAGACTCAGGCTTTCTGATAATACGAAACAGCACTGTCTACAAGAGGTCTTCTGCCATGGTCCATGAATTTAACTTTCCATTGCGGATTGAGAAGGGAGATGATCCCTGTCAACTCTCAGAGGTATTATGCTTCTTAATTGTCCAAATTAACATTTATTATCCAAGTTTTAACTCCTCCATCTTTGTTGATTCAACTATTCAAGACAAGGCGTGGCGAGAATAGATCAAAACTTCTGTGCATGTACAGACATTCTCTTATAAATAGCTTATGCAGTGAATCTACCGTAGCCATCGAGTGCTGCTCTTCACTGCAGCTTGGGACTTTTTATGCACGTAACCCTTGCTTTATTTTAGTTGAAGTCCTGATGTTATTACCAAATGATTCAAGATTTTAGGTTCTTTTATGTGAGGCATCGGTGTAGGAATTAGGAGATTAAAAATTTAAATTGTTCCTTTCTTGGGAGTTTGTTTTATGTTGCAAAATCACACTATACCTTTGAGTTTTAGGATATGATGTCATTGTAAGCAAAGCCTCCGGCAAACTTTTCATCTTTCTCTGCCTTTCTAATTCACAAAATTTCTGTTCTTCCACTTGATTTCGTTACTCCTTACCCTGCTCTTCATCACAAACATTCTCTATCTTTCCAAGTAAAGCTGTACTTTCAACTTAAAATCTTGTTCTTGATCATTGCCTTGGATTCACAAGGAATGAGTCCTATATATACTTGTTTACAATTATGCATTCATTGCCAATTTATTTAAGTATTTTGGATACAGTACGAATTGAATATTGATAGGTAGATTTGCTAGAAACCATCTTCCATACAGTAGAGATACACGAGACTAAATTTGCAAGTTTAGAATGTTTATCCTTAGGTAGAAAGAAGGGGAGCTGAGGGATGGGTTGTGCTTGACGTACCAATTTTTTGCTGATATGCCGTAGTGCCCTAATCTGGGGATGATTCTGTATAATTGTACTTAATATTTTTGTTCCAGAGATACGAAATTGATCTGGATGAGGGCGACATCATCATCACCGCTACTAAGGGTCTTTTTGACAATCTTTATGAACAAGAAATATGTTCAATAGTCTCCTTGTCACTGCAAGCTGGTTTGAGATTGCAGGTATGAACTCTCAATATCATGTTCCCGAGAATAACTCCTAAGATTGGCTGTCAAACTCAAACTTGCTTTATTTTCATTATCTGTTTAACTAATTGTCTAAATTGTCTTGATTCTGAAAGCTAAAGTTATTTGTTATCATGTATTAGGAAGTTGCAGAATTGCTGGCCGCAAGAGCACAAGAAATTGGGAAGTCTGCTACTGCGAGGACTCCATTTGCAGATATAGCCCAGGCAGCTGGTTATGTGGGATATACCGGTGGCAAGCTTGACGATGTCACTGTCATTGTCTCTTTATTACAGAAACAGAACAAGTCTGTCTCAAACTTATTATTCTAAGATTGGTTGTGTAAAAATGTTCCTCGTGTATATATTGGAGACTCAATAAACAATGCCGTTAAGCGCTCAACATAGATGTTATTGGATTATGATGATGAGCAGCACGCGTAGATTAGTTACCGCCTCCATGTGTAAAAACCAGTGTTTTGAAAATCGGACTGAACCGGTCGGTCAGACCAGAAAGCCAATGAATCGGAACATGAAACAGATTGGTTTAGCCCGTATTTTTTGTGAGTGATTGACCCGTTCATTTTACGGTCGGACCGATAAAAATCGCTGAACTGGTGAGAGAAAAAACCGGCCGGTCTATTTAAAATATCTTGATTTTAGTGATTTCAACTTTAATGAATATTATAATTAGTGTTTTTTTAGTATTTTTGATGAAATATAACTAGTGAGTTTTATTATTTTATTTTTGTGTAATGTTAGTAAACTTAAATTTTTATATATATATTTTGATATTTGAAGGTTTAAGTTAAGTTTATAATTAGATAAATAATTAAATGGTATGTTTAAAAATTATCTTATATATAATATATAAAATAAAAATTTATATATTTATTAATTACTGGTTCGATCACAGTTGAATTCCAGTGAACCATTGACCTTTGAATAAGTTGCTTCTCCGGTTCAATCACCGGTCCGGTTTTTAAAACAATGGTAAAAACCACAAGTAATTCATTTGCATTCAAAATTTCTGAAAATGTACAAGATAAACCCCAAACATCAAAATTGAGTATGCTTACAAGGGCATCTTTATTTTTATCTGGAACTTCAAATATAAAAGGAGATAAAAGAAACCCAAAAATGCATAAAACAAGGCATGATTTTAGTCTCCACCATATGAAGGAGCAGGCAGAAAAGGAAATGGTGCAACAGAAGCATATGCAACAGGTGGGCGTGGTCGTGCTTGTTTGACAGAAGTACATGACCCTTTCTTCGACATCTGGTTGTCACTTCTGCTGTCTTGGATTTTGGATTCTTCCCAAGAAGATGATGCCTCCTTTTTTAATTGCTCTTCTGCTGGCAATTGCTCACCATCCAACTTCCGGTGAAATAGTAGCCCAGACATGAAGACAGGAAGATACAGAAGGCTTGCATAGAACATCCTCTTCGCCCTCCGCATTGTTCGCTCTCGATAGAATGAAAATGCTGAAGCACTTATTGCCAGGGTCAGCAGTGATGACTCAAAACAAAACCACCCAGACGCCACACCCCCTAAAATGACATAAGTCAGAATACAGGGAGCATCCAGTGCCGTCATATATGAATATTGGATATTGATCCTTTGTGATCATCTTGACATCTAATGCCCTACAAGTTGTACTTACGTTCATCACAAACACACATCTGTATACATACATGTATCAAAGCTGAACACAGAGAGAGACCCCTACTTCGAGTTGGCACATTTTCCTATTCCATGCTAATTAACTCATGTTGGCATAAATTCTTAAATTCAATTAAATTTAAAAGAATTAGCTGCTAAATTAATTATTTATACCAACACTTGCAATTACTTTATTCTTATACTTCAAGCCTCTTCATACTTCGCCAATCAATTGTTTAATTTACCATTATCAATTACTTATTGGTAAGTGTTAATCATTAATTGCTATTCTAAATTAGTAGGTAAGTATAATTATTAAAATCCTATAATATTAAAGCTATCTTTTCACATTCCTTTCTTTTACATGTATATAGTAAGAAGATGAACCTTTCATCATTATATGTCATCAAATTCTCCTATATTTTTTTCTAGTTTTTTTTCCCCTTTACCATGCTGCTTTCCCTTTTCCCTTTTAATTGCTTTCACTTCTATATTTGCATATTCCATTAAATTTCATAAATATAAAGATGATGCAATGCATACCAATACAAGCTATAATATCAACGAACAATTTATCCTCTTATTTTCTGTTTGGCAAATATTTATATTCTAATACATACACACACACATATATATGTATGTATGTAACATATTGTAATAAAAAAAGAAAAGGTGCTTTTATTGATGTGTTTCTATATAAATTACAGCTACATATATATACTAGCTAATCAAATGAGATCCCTATAATCAAGCCTTGAGATATTGAAATAGCTACAAAATCTTATTTATCTTCTAATTATTGAACATTACTTAATACAATGCTTTTCTTCTAGTCACGTGTTTGTTAACGTTATTAATTTGTGTTTTTTATTGTGAAATTTCTTTTATTTTTTATAGCACTTATCTCTCTTAAGCATTTTGCTACTAATTTCTGTTTATATCTCTTTTATCTTAAAATTTTTACTTCTATTTACTTAATCTTTCCTTTTGTATATTAAAGTTTAGTTGAAAATATTTTAATAATATTCTGATATTTTAAATTGAATATATTTTTATAATATTTTCTTTTCAATATATTTTAATATAAAATTTTATAAGAAATAGCATTATAAAATATTTAATATTATTTTGAAAATATCAGATCAATGAAATAATATCATATTTACTAGTTAATGAGCTCAGAAATTAAACCAAGCAGGACCATAAAATGAAGTATTCATTCAATCAGAATACGGAGTAAACTAGATAACTTAAGTAGAAACAACAGTTACCATATCAGTGAATTATATATGTTCGTGCATGAGGCTTTTAAAATTGATGCAACTGCGTAATAAAATGACTGTTTTATAAGTTATAGAACAGGAAAAACTAACAGAAGAAGGCCAAGTAAAGAAACAATTTACAGAGATAAGAAAGAAGGGCTTTTCCAGAAAAAAAAAAACTTACAGTCGTAGGCTAAAAAACCTAATGGAACCAGATACAAACAGTTCCTCAAAGCCACAGCAGCAGTCCTCTGACCAGAAGCATCAGCAAGAGAGAACATCTTAAACCTGAACTTATAACAAATAATAGAAACATTGTAAATAAGAAGAAACGCTGAGGAAATGACTTCGGAGATCTTGGATAATCATTCACGCACTCAAATATCCCACTTCCCAGCAAATTTTCAACATAAAATTGCCTTGATCCCCATATCACCATCATTGTACACTTTTGCTTTCATTTATTTAATTAGGAAAGTTTGTTCCAGCAGCCTAGCAATGTTCATTCTGTCTATTAACTGAGGCAACTAGATGAAAACTAAATGATAAATAGAAAAGAAAAAAAACTAATTAATTTCAGACATGATTCCTTTCATTAGCAGCATATCCACATACCCTCCAGCGGCATAATCATTGCGACAAATATATGCAAGGGCCATAAAATGGGGTATTTGCCAAAAGTAGAGAGCAGCAGGAAGAAGCATTGCATTGAGTGAAACCTGGCCAGAAGCTGCAGCCCAGCTGAAAATCAAGAACAGAAATTATAAACCATTGAGCCAATACAATTGAACAGTATGTGTACTCTTTATTTAAACTAGTTGTTCAAGATGAGTAATTGTACGGCAAGAAAGCATATTTGACAAATACTTGGACCAGTGACTAAATATAACATCAACATCTTTCCACTCAATGAAATTTATAATCCCTTTTTAAGAGGAAAGCATGCTCATATCACTTCTTATATCTCTAAACTCACAAATGACTAAATTCGATCTTTAAGCAAGAAAGATCATAATGTAATAAATGACAAGACTGGTAATATTACAGAGTTAGTTGATCAATTAGGCCCTGGGCTCTCTTTAAAGACTTCGCTAAGCCTTTGACATAGAGGCTGTGATAATTAAATTGTTTCATAAAGCTAACATGTTCATAATAGCAGTCTATGTGAACACTCTCTTGGAATTTGGGATGAAAATATCTAAACGAGGGACTTAGGAAGACAAATAGATAGAAACCAGTTTTATAACTACCTATCTGAGAAAACTGAGAGAATACTGAGCGAAATTAAAACTAGTGGACTGAATTACCCAAGTAAGGGTGGAACTGCACCAACCACAGCCCCAACCCATGTGTTGACTGGATGGATCTGCTTCAACGGTGTATAGACAAAGGCATAGAGAATAAGATTAGAAGCAGCAAGCCCAGCTGCCAACATATTAGCCTGCAACAATCTAATCTATGAGACCAACATAAATCATTATGCTTGAATCTGATTAAGCATAAAGGAACAATAGTAATCATCACCTTGCTAGCAAGTATAGTAGTGCCAGTCAAACCAGCAAATGATGCCCAGTAAACTGCATGAGGTACTGTAAGTCGCCCTGAAGGCAGTGGTCTGTTTCTTGTACGTTTCATTTTGGCATCATTCTTGATCTCAAACACCTAATAACATGGAACAAGCAATAGATGAGTTCATAAGTCAAATCTACGAATCCATGGTTTCAAGGAAAACCGATGTATTAATCTGCACCAACTACTTGAAAGAGCAAGCTAGATATTCTAAAAATGAGCACTAGAATTAGAAAAATTCATCTCTTCATCTATACAGCAGTGACAATAAACCCAGATGTCCAAAGGTCTTTAGTTTAGATTTTTGTTTTCTCAAGCTTCCTTTTAAGTAAAGCAAGAAGAAAGGAAGTCGTGTCATCAGAGGTTAAAAGCATTTTTCAGATAAGGGAACCACAAGCTTCCACATGGTGGAGTGGAGTTAAACATCTTTCAAATGCAAACAGACAGTCTCCAGCAAAAAGTCCTTGAATCTCAAAATGACTAAGAAAATTGCTATGGATCATGACACTAAGCGAACATCGTCTGCATAAAAGATTGCTCCTATGATCCTTAAAGCTTGCTTGGAGGGATTAAAGTCTCACTTGCTCTAATTTTTCAAAAGTCATTCACCAAAAATATAGCTTGGGTTTTGAAGTCCAGCATATCGAAATATATCGAAATGGATACGAAATTTGAGAAATTGCAAAAGAAAAGGGGTGAGAGGGTGGGGTACCTGATTGAAGGAGTTAGCAGAAGCAGCAACCAACATAGTACCAGCACAAGTGTAACAGAGCCCTGCTATATCAACAACCCCATTTCCACTCCCAATAACATACCCTGTTCCAGATGTTGCAACCACTAGCATACTGAAACAGAAACAGAAGACATATTTCAATTCAGGAATCAGATAAGAGAAGATGGAGAAGAAAGATGAAGGACCTGAGGCGGGCTTTGGAAAGCTCCCAATAGCAGCGACCGTAGTGGACAGCAGAAGCCAAGATGGATGGTAGGCGGACAGCGGAGGGAGGAGGAGGAGAGGATAAGGAGGAGGAGGAGGAGGAGAGCGGTGGAATTGCATTGGTGGTGGAGTAATTGCTAACAATATAGTAATAATGAGAAGAAGGCGAGCGATGAACAGATTTAGATGAGAAACTCCTCCAAAGAGATTGGGAGTTTCTCCACATCATTTCATGGAGATTCAATTCACGAAACCACAGATCACGCAACAGGCAACACCCTTCTTCCTCTTCCCTCACCTGTATTTCTCTGACCAATTAGAGACTCTGGTAAATTGAAATACTTGGCATTGTAATTACTGGGATGAAATGAAACAAAGGATTTTAGAATTTCAATCAAATAAGGGCTCATTTAATAAACGCCCTTTTTTTTCTCAACTCGGCCCATTGTGCCTTTACTGAGCTATAATAATATAAAATTATAGGATAAAAGACATTACTTAATTAGTTAAAACCATATTTCTATACTAAAATATAATAATATTTAATATGTAATATAAAATTTATTAATTACTGTAAAATAATATCAAATTAATTTTTTCATTATAATTTTGTATACCTGTCAAAATTTAGGGAACAAATACCTTTAAGCTCAACAGGTTGAAGGTGCTCCGGAGTGAAACTTTTATCTCTTAATTTTATGCAATTCAGTTATTGCTTGAACATATTGTCAAATATGAAAGAAGGTATAAATTAAAACCTTATTTAATTATTAAAGCTATTAACCAAATTATTATAGAGTAAATCCCACGACTGAATAAATTTATTTAGTGATCAATCTAATTGAGTATAATATCCTCAACTAAAAAAAAAGTATCAGAACTCCAATTATGATATTCTTTAGGATTATCCTTTAAACAAGAAAGAAACAATATAAAATAAATAATTTAGAATACAAGAAATGCATAAAAATATGTACCAATAATTTATCTCTTTAATTTTAAATTCAGATTTATAAACCAAAATCTTGAGTTTAATTTCACCTCAAATTAATTTCTTGGTTAATCCTTGAGCTTAATGTGTAGATTTCTTAATAATTCCACTACATGAAAGAAATTTTATCTGCAATAATGCATTCTACCCTTTGTAGCGTTAAAACTTAACACTACTAGTTAGTATCCAAAAGCTGGAAATTTATTAACTTCAACATTTAAGTCATGATCCTTAAAATAAAATATCATGTTGGAATTTTGATTATGTAATCAAAGTTCAAAATTTTAGGCATAAATTAGGTGGTTTTGTAATTTTATAAAGGTAAAGTGGGTTAATTTCACAAATTTGAATTTTCTAGAAAACAAATTTGCAACTGTTATCAAATCATCCTTTTGAGTTAAATTGTCACATTGCGAGTAGATGTTAATTATGTTAAAGAACAAATCAAAATTTAAGTAATAGAAGTATAAAGATAAAGTTGCAAAAATAGCAACGAATGAACAATACATAATTGAAAAATGAGTTATTACAATTGCAGAAGAAAAATGAGTTATTGAAAAAAGCAAACTTGGTTTTCCTCATCATTTGATGCTCTAGACTTTGTAACAAACACTAGGAGCAACTCAATTTAGCTTATAATAGACATATTTAATCTTATTTATATTTAAGAATTTCAGTCTACCAATATGAAAATGAAATATCCAGATTTTAAAAAAAAAAACACCTACGATAATATATGCTTATACACATAAAAGGAGGAGGGGTGTAAATATTATTTTTGCATTGAATTAAAGTAAGATATATATTAAATAACCGACTCCTATATCTAATATATAAAATTGAACAAGCAATATTTTAATTCCAGTTTAATTGAGTTAATTGTAAAAAACTCACCAGCTAGCTTCTATCTATCTCCTTTTACTAGTAGAACCAAACCACTAGATGCATAATTTCCCTAAAAGACATCGTTAACCTCTAAAAATTTATCCTAAAGTGAAGGAAGGAAGAGGAACAAGGACTAGGAGCGAGAGGGAGGAGGAGGACCGGACCGATGACTAGGAGTACGAGGTAGGACTAGAGGCTTGACGACTAGAAGCAGGAGGGAGGAAATGACTCTGAGACAGTCATTTTTGAAGGAGAATATACCTAGTGTAAAATGACGTTAAAGTTTTTTTTTTTGGTTACAAAGGAAATAAACCAAATAGTTATAAAATAAATCTCGGGAAATAAATCCCGACAATATCCTCTAGAAGAAATAGGAGGCACCTTGTAGGTGTAGCATGGTGAATGGAAGTGACGGAGCTGTATGGGGACTTGGGAGGCCACTGGGCTCCCCAAGATTTTAAAAAAAATATTTTTAATATATATATAAAGGAATTATTTAAGGGTCAGTGATATATTGGACCCTTCAAAATTTAAAAAAATTAATATTTAGGCTCTCCTATATTAAATTTCTGGTTTCGTCACTGAGCCTAGTCCATAGATAAAAGCTGAATAGGCAAGTCAGTCCGCACAGTGGTTATCTTCCCTGTAAATGCGGAGAGTCCATACAACCTAATTCCGTGCTAATAGTTCATTAATCTTTTTGATGAGAAGGTCAGGGACAGAATCCGTGCAGTGTAAGAGGAGATAAAATGACATTACATTTCTTCTTAAAAAAACTTGACTTCGGTCTGAGTTAGGTTAGGTATGAGGTTACATTCCAAGTCTCGTTACAAAAAAAATTATCACTTTTTTTTCATATGCTTATAAAGGCAATCACCTTCCCTCTTCTTTCCAAATGTGAGATTATGATACCCACCCATATGTTTGAGATTTCTTCATTTCCCATCCTTGAACTCTTGCTGTTTTCATCAAGGCTCAATATATAATTTAGAATATGTTCTTCTTTTTTGAATATACAATTTAGAATATACAATTTAGGCAAGCTATCTTAGTAAACCTTCAGCCACATAAATGAGGAGAATTAGCTGTACAAGAGTTTGTTTTAAAATGCAAATAGGGAAGGAGCTCCCTGACATTATTCTCTTTCTAAAACTCAAATGAAAACAACTCATTATCAGAAGCTGAGATCTTAATTACATATACCAATATAAACCCTCTTCAAGTCATCAACATAAGACACGGAAGCCCACGAGCATAATTTTTCGGAAAGGAGACTATAATAAACTCAATAGAGCTTAACAATTTAGCAGATCCCACATGAACCCTCGAACCAAATACCGATATTATTTAAGTTGTGTACCAACCAAGGAAAAAGCAGCACTCCACATATATTAGCACACAACAAAAATTCAATGAGCTAGCAACTGTATTGCTAGTGAATTTATTCGTGGAATGATAATACAAAATACACTCTTGATATATTAAGATTAATGGAGATAACCAGAGGTTTGCTATCAACTGTATGAACTTTAATCCTTGTCAAGTTTTCTTTCTCTCAATATATTCATTCAATTTTCAGAAAGAAAGCTTACATTCTCAAGAAAAAGAATAATAGTCTTTCTTCCTCTTATCTGAAGATATATTGACATTATGTAATCCAAGCCGGCTTGCCAGTCGCGGGGGATGTGCTTTCAGAATTACGACAAGTCAATAGTGTTTCCTTTTAACATTTTTCAACGCACGTAATATATTCTCTCTCTGATTCATAATAAGAGTTGTTTTGGATACATTTTAATTATTCAAAATAAGTGTTATTCTTGACTTTGTATACATGTTTATAACTTTTCTTCCAAAATTAACCTTTCATTTCTCTCTCATCTTAATTATACAGATCACAATTTCAAGGTAATTTCTCTCACAATTTCATTTAAGATGCTGATTACCGAGATAATTTTATGGGAGTATTAATAAGGGTATATCTATAATTTTATTAGCTTTCTTAATAAACATGTATTTTTTTAAAACGACTCTTATTATGAATCGGAGGGAGTAGTAATCAAAGAAATGTATAGCTCAAAATCTATGGAGTGTATAAGGCAAAGAGCATGGTATAACTATCACAAACAACAAAAAGCTACTTATCAAATTTTGATTTGACAATAAAACAAAGAAGTTAAGCAATGAGCTAGAGCCAACAAGGCAGCGAATCGTAAGGTAGAACGGACAAAAACGCCAAGTAGCAATTAACAATATAACTGAAGAGATAACAGAAAGAATCACCATTAATGCTACTCATTCAGATGCTCTCAAAGTCAAATATTGTTTAAAACATATAAGCAAAACCAAAACTACTGTCAAGGTTTAGGATATCGTTTCGTAACGGCCGGTACGTAATATACCAAACTAAAATCAGTACAAAATAGAGAGTCAGTTATACCGGATTTAAATACCAATTAGTACCGGCTAATTTTGAATGGTACCAATTGGTTTCGGTCTTATTCAAAATACTGGCCAATATCAAAAAATTTAAAAAATTGGGAGATTTTTTTGAAAATTTTTTGAAATTTTTTAAATTCACCCTCCCACCTCTCCTTCCCCCTCCTTTTTCAAAGTTGTTAATTAGTTATTTTATTTACTTCAACTTTTATAAATTATTGTGATTTTTAATTTTTGTTTTTAAAATAAAAATAAACATTTTTATTACTACTAATAATTATAAATTAATAAAAATTAAAAAATTATTTTTATTTTAATATTTTATATAATATTTATTAATAAAGTATTAATAAAAATATTTTATTTTAAAATAAATAATTTTAAAATTATTTATAAACTAATATTTATTTATATATTTTTAATTATTAAATCAAAATTTATTTGAAATTTATATATTTTAAAAATATATTTTAAATTAAATTATATTTATTAATAATTATTAAATTAATTTTATAAATTAAATTAAAATTGTGTTTATTTTTTATTATTATGATATTTGGAGATAGGGTTAAAAATATTGACAATGGACTATTTTGCAATTTTTTTAAAAATTAAGAACTATTTTATAAATTTAAAAAATTATCCGAAATGGTATCTGATATTAACCGATACTGGTACAATACTATACAAAATTCAATTTACTACCAACTTTGGTGACATTAACCAAAAGGAAATAAAAGGATATTTCCTAATCTTCCCATACTAAAGAATTTACTAACCAGTTCAGTCCCGAGAAGATCACAAACAACGAAAAAAGTGCGATCTTTGAGGTCAAATTGCCAAATATCTTAGATTCTCTAGTCAGATCACTCTCATTCATCTTAGGGGGTGCTTGTTTGAAGGGTTTAAGAAAAAAGATATGGGAATGGAATTAAAACTAATGGTTGGTATAGGTATATCATTGCAAGGGTATCCTTTTCATTCCTTGGTTTTAAGGAATACTCCATTCCTCTAGATTTCTAGAGGAATGGGAGTGATTCCTACATTAATTAATAACTTTAATTAATTAAGATAAAAGCTAATTAATTAAAATAATTAAAAAATCTAATTAATTAATTAATTAAAGTAATTAATCAACATAAAATCTAATTGATTAATTAAAGTATAATTAAAATCTAATTAGTTAATTAAAATATAATTAATTATGTGATTAATTAAAATATAATTAATTAATTAAAATTAAATTAAATTATAATTAATTAATTAGTTAATTAAAATTAATAAATTAAATATAATTTAATTAATTACAAAAAATTAAATTAATTAAGATAAAATCTAACTAATTAATTAATTAAAATAATTAATCAACATAAAATATAATTAATTAA
>JANJEY010000005.1:28586581-28606103 GCA_024703695.1 Erythroxylum cataractarum | reverse complement strand
AATTTATTATATTAAATATTATTCTATTCTATTTGATTTATATTTAAAAATATTTTATTTCTATAACATAAAAAACAACTTCCTGAAAAAGCTGAAATTTGGGCTTTTCTGAAAAGCTCCAAATTTTAGCTTTTGAAAAAGTTGTATTTTAGCCTTTTAAAAAGCTATTTCTACTTAAAAAGTGCTTTTGAAGTTTGCAGCCAAACATCCATTTTTTTTTTCTGAAAATAGCTTTTGCGGTGGAAAAAAGTGCTTTTAAAGTTTTCAAAAGCTGAACCAAACAGGCACTTAGAATTCCGCTACGATGACTCAAATACTTCCCTTCGTTTAGCAATTGGGAGGACATCCAAAATGAAGCATCTATTTCAAAGCTGATTGTTCTTTTACTTGTCATTTGGCTTGACCATCCTTATGTGACCTACCTTTGTGTTAGTACATTGCACTACAAAGTCCACGTTAAATTTATTTTGTGTTCTTTATTGGGAATACTAATGTTAATATTAGTATAATATTCAATATATGTATACATATTTAAGTACCTTTGTTTCACAAATCAAATATATAGACTAATATTTTTATTAAAATTCTTTAGAATCTTACATTACTTTGATCTATGTGATTTAACACCTAAAATTGATAAATGATGTATCTATCATGATATCAAAGTAATATAGTTGTTTACTTGTTATTAAAGTAGTGGACCTTGTGCGAGTAAGTAGATGTTATTAGCATCACATGTGCTATCTTTTAGTTGACTACAGTTTTCATTTGACTAATTCCTTTACATGATTTATTCTTTATAGTTATTGCTTTAATTAAGAGTTATTATTGGGTTATTACTAGTTTGTTAATATTGCTCCTAGCGTTAAGGAGTCTCTTTAGGATCATTATTGTATTTAATATTTGGTTTATCATTTAATAAAAGTTCAGTTGGTTTTCTAAATTCTTTATGATATCAGAGCTAATACAATTCTTACGAGTCTGATCCTTTCCTTTCTTCCAACGCACAGACAACCCTCACCATCTACAGTGACTTCCATTACCTGACCTACTTTTATCAATGCTGATAATCCAAACACTAACAATTATATTGTGTAGTTTAACCCATCCTTACAATTGCCTATCAAACTACAAGGCAGTTACAATTTCTCTACATGGAAGACTTAATTAACATTCCTTCTTGAAGGTTATGAATTGGCTGGGCATCTTGATGGTTCTACACCTTGCCCCAAGAGGACAATCACAAGTGCCAACACAACTGAAATCAACCCAATATATCGCTTTTGGGTTTGTCAAGACCAGCTCATTCATTAAGTAATGATGGCCTCTGTTGACAGCTCCTTTGCATCCATCGTAGCCAGTGTGTCTAAAGCTGAGAAAGCATGGGACCGAATTCATACCGCTTATACAAATAAAATTCACACCCGAATTTACAGCTTACGAGATCAACTTAGTCGCATCACAAAGGATAACAAGAGTATTTATGAATATCTTCATCAAATCCACACCATTGCTGATGAAATTGCTATTGCAGGTTCTCCTGTTGTTGAAGCTAAACTCATAGTCAAATTTCTCAATGGACTTGGTCCTGATTTTTGTGAAGTATCTGCAGCAATTCGCAACTGTAGCATTCCAATTGAATATCCTAAACTCTACGAAAAGCTCCTTGACCATGAAATTTTTCTTAAGCATTTAGAACGACAACCTTCATCTCTAATAACGGCCGCTGTAGCAGATATAACCAACAACAATCAGAATACTTGACGCTCTAACAACAACAACAACAAAAACTCTTCGACATGGCATCCTAACAGCAGGTACAATCAACAAATGCAATGGTACCAACAAAACAATAACACCTATAACAACGGTGTTCAATGCCAGTTATGCAATCGCCCTAGTCATATTGCCTCAGTATGTCGCTCCAAATCTTATAATCACCTTGAGACCAAAGCAAACTTTGTCATTGGACTTCAGTCATCTATAAACCCATGGATTCTAGACACAGGTGCCACACATCACATTACCACTGAGTCGTATAATATGCTTGCGTACCATGGCATGAAGTGACAATTGGAGATGTTAACAAAATACCAACTACTCACTTTGTTTTTCATTTGTTCAGTCATCTAACTTTGTTTTTCATTTGTCTAATACTTTGTGTGCTCCTCAAATCAAACACAATTTAATTTTAGTTTCAGCTTTTGTAAAAATAATATAACTTCTGTGGAATTTTTTTCTCTTATTTCCTTATCAAAGATCTCACAACACAGAAACCCCTGGTGCACGATCGGAAAGGAAATGGGTTGTATGAGTGACCAACTATGCTTTTATCACCTTCTACTCAAACTCACACAATCTCCACAATGAACTCTGTTGAAACCTGGCACCACAGGCTCGACCATCCTCATGCTAGAATTTTAAATTTTGTTTTGCAAAATTTTACTATTCCTATTTCAGTACCAGACAATTTAACATTTTATAATTCTTGTTTATCTAATAAATCTCATCGGTAACCATTTGCTCGCCTTACTTTGTCAACTTTCAAACCTCTTCAAACCATTTTTAGTGATTTATGGGGACCATCCTTTGTTGTTTCACTAATAAAAAAATTATACTACTGCTTATTGGTTGATCAATACACAAAATACACACGGATCTACAATCTACAAAATAAGAGTGAAGTCAAAACAATTTTTCAAAATTTTCTTCCTCTCATGAAAAAACATTTCAATTCCAAAATATTATCCTTCTACATTGATGGGGGTGGTGAATTTCAAAGTCTTAGTTCATAACTTAGTTCCAATGGCATCGAACACTCATTACTCCTCCATACACTCTACAACGAGAGTTACTCTTGCTAAACGATGCCACCACCGCATAATTGAAACCACACACACATTACTTTATCAAGCCTCTTTACCATATAATCTTTGGATTTTTGCTTGTCACCATGTTGTATACTTCATTAACCGCTTACCCACATCCACCTTAAACAATCATTCACCTTATGAAATGTTATTCTAAGCCAAAATAGATTACAAATCATTAAAAGTCTTTGACTGCTTATGTTATCCATGGCTCAAACCATATTCTCAACACAAACTTCAACCAAGATCCACACCATGTATTTACTTAGACTTTTCTCTCACTCACCACTGTCATCAATGTTTTGATCCAATTAAATCTAAAATTTATTTGTCTCGTTATGTGATTTTTGTGGAAAATGAATTTCCTTTCAAAATAATATTTACTAATATTTCTGCTTCTTTTAAACAGCTAGCATCGGATGACTTATCTCAACTTAGCTCACCTTAAGCTCACCAACCATCACCTACACCACCCAACCCAATTTCATATTTGCCTAATCTCATTCCTATAAGTAACTCAATTTTCGATATAGATTTGGTCACTCGTTCAACCAACAACCACTTAGGTCGTACACCAATAGATTCTGCTCAACCCGCACCTCCTTCCACTATTACTCGACTTGCTACATCAGAATCCACTCCTTCTATTTTTCCCAACTCACCAACCCTACGCATTGTTACCCGTTCTCAAAATAACATCTTCAAACTAAAATCCATTTTTGATTGCCGAAGTTCAGTTTTATGAGTCTCTTGGTTCAAGTCTCATGTCATTTGAATATCTAGAGAAGAAATTATAGGGAAAAGAAGGAAAGATGTTCAATGCGCAACAGCTCTCGAGTGCACATCATACACTAACCCAATTAAGAAAAATTGAGTCACGACTATGCAATATTTGTGCACAACAGTGCACTCCACATTAATCTAGTCATGGGAGTGCAACCATCAGTCACACCTATGCATTCCAATAAAAAATAGTAACGATCGTGCACCCTTCATGCACGGTCGTGCACACCCATTCAGATCTAGTCTTAGTTTTATCATTCAATATTTCTCAATTAAATTCAGATGGCTACGATTTTTGGTGGAGACATAGAGTAATATGTTTTGAGTCCAACGGTTAAAGAATCAAGTCATTTGGATGTCAGGTGAAGAATTTATGACAAAAGATCAAAGTATGTTCAGAAAATAACCTCCTTCGAATAAACAGAGAATTCACAATCGTGCACATGTACGACCGCGACACTCCGGGTGGACTTGTGAAGTCGCAATGGTTCTGAAGCACGATCACAATTCCTATTGTGCTTCTCATCCTTCTTCTTCACTGTCAATTTTTCTTCTTCTTCTTTGATTCATTTTTTTTGTCCAGATTTTCTCACTTTTACACATATAAACAATACATTCAATGCATTAATCAACTATTCTACTTCCATTTCAGCCCCACTACTTCAAATAAATCAAAAATCTGAGATTCAATATACACATTAGAAATTCAAAACTATCTATTCACTTTCTCTCACTACAGTGCATTTTTGCTCCTACTACTATGTTTTTAACTTCTGCACTTTCAGTTTCTCAACACAAATTAAACTTAGATGTGTTTAGCACTTCTAGATACAGTTGTTGTTATCCTAATTCAGTAATAAATTCAATTCCTCATTTAGCTTATCCATATACCGAAACTCCACTACTATGCATGTATTCATTTCTAGTACTAAAACAACATCAAATTCATTTACAAACTATCCAAAAAGCTATAACACAACTTACTTGTTTCTTTTGTCAAATCCCATCTTTGACAATGAAGAATAGGAATCAACATAAAATACAGAACAAAGCTAAAATTGAAGAACAACAAAGAGCTATCGTAATTTGCCTTTCAAAACACATGCTTACGTGTTTTATTAATACATTGACTCATGGCCCCATTGCATGTGAACCATTTGTAATCCACAACGGAGTGCTACATGTCATTAAGTCATTTGTCTATATTTTCTAATATCCCAAAATTTCAAGAAAAATTCCTAAAATTTTCATAAATTCTGAAATATTACTAATAATCTCCAAATAAATTTTTACTACCAATAATCCATAATTCACGATTTAATCTCATTTATAAATCCATTTTATCCGAAAAATGTCGATGAATGCATGTACAGCTATTTGTATCATTGTATGTATTAAAAATACATATGCACATTTCAGTAAATACTCAATATGCAAAGCATATAATGCACTGTAATTCTTCAATATTCTAACCCCTAATATGGGGTGTTAAAAACTCTCTTAGAGTTCTAGGATTGGCCATGGCTTCCTCAAGTTCAATTCCTTACTGTCTTCTTAGAGTTGTTTTGGTTTCCTTACATAACCTTCATAGTGTCCTTTTGATCTTGTGATTAAATTGTATAGGGCCTTAATAAGGAGATCTCATTATTACTATACACAAACACTAAAAAAAAGATCAATAAATAACTATAAAAACTAATTATAAACAAATATATATACAAAAACATCAATTAATATCAAAAATAAAAACTATGTCACTTCACTCCCTGTAAATGATGCCAAATTCTTGATGTATGTCAAACACACTAGAAAATAAAACCTAGCTCTACATAATTAAAGTTGTAGAGTGGAGAGAAAAGATCATATCCATAAAGTATGTATGTTTAGCTTTTGTAATGAAACAATCAATCTATAAGACTGGGAGGGGGGCTTTGGTTGGATTTAATTAATAAAATAAAGAAACATAAACTATTGAAGACAAATCAAATTCAGTAGTATAAAATTGTTAAAATTAATCAATGGGTTTCAAATCCAGTTCACGGTTCAACATTAACCTTCACACGAATTTGCATAGTCAATCGTCATATTGTTCTCGTACCTCTCTTTGAAACTATTAACCATAGATTAACAACAAGCTCTTTTAATCCTAATTTTTCCTTAATTTGTATCTAATTAAAATAAGCTCCCTAATCAGGTCTAACTATTAGACAACCAAGAGTAAGCTCTCTAGATTTATTGTTACCACCTCATTACATAATAAGAAAACATGTTAATCTAAGCAACAACCACATAATCTTAAGTCATTTAACATATGCTATGTTATCCCTAATAATGCTAGACCATTATTTTACCACAAGTGAATCATAGTTACAATGATTATGCAATGTAATCTATATTTTGGTAATGAATCCATACATACATAGCCTAGTAAGCCTATCTAATTCATTCATACATAATTCCAAAAATTAATCATAAAATAATATAATCAATCCCAAATGAGAGTTAAGAACAACATCACTAACTTAATCATTGCCCAATCATATTCATCAGCCTTGATATTCCCTTTAAACTAGAAAGATGAATTTTAACCACTTATACTCTCTAAAGGGAATGGAATTTACCTCCTTTTTAGTCTCTAATCTCTTTATTCCCATTTTAGCCTCTTAAATTCCCTTTTATACTTAAAATTAGGGTTGCATAACAATACATGGTTAGCTACACTGGCGTGTAAAGGACTGCATATGTCATTTTTTTAGAAATTGTAAACATACACATTTACAGTGAACTACACAGCCAAGATAATGAATATGTAAGTCCCCACTGATAGGTCTAGATTATCATATGTTTTTTAGGTGTTTAAGTGTGTTTTTAAGTGTTCCTCAGATGGTTATCATGTATACAGGCTGAGAATTGTGTTATTGTTAGTGTTTGCATGTGTTCTAAGTACTTGATTGGTTTGAAGCAAAAATTTGATCCTAATTTTATGTTTCAAGAGGTGTTTGATATATTTATGAGTGTATGGAAACGAGAATGTAAAGAAACGAGGAGATTTTGGATACATGCAAGCATGGCACGATTGTGAAAGGTGAAGAACAATCTATGTGCATAGAGATTCTATCACGATTGTGACCCATGCATGATTATAACAGAGGCTAGGAAACTCTCACGATCATGACTATTATGCAACATGCACGATCGTGACAAGTTATCTTTTCACACAAGAGGATTTTCAACTTCTAACATTTCTGGGCAATTTTTGGAACTAAATTATGCAAGGAACCCCTAGAAACAACCCTAAAATCCTCATGCGCTATAAAAGAACAAGCAAAACATAAAAAAAATGAGCAATAACCACCAAATCAAAAGAAGATCAAGAGGAGATCTTAAGAAGGCTTTAAAAAATTCTAAATTTCCAGATCAAGTTTTTCTTTCTTTTCCCTTTAACTTTTTCATTGTAGTGGATGATTATTTGAATTACTATAATGTATAACATGATTATGTTCTAAATCCATATTAGGAATTTTTTGGTGAACTTTATTTTTGATGAATTCAATGCATCTATCAATGTTTGTGATAATTGTTATGCTTATACTTGGCAATAAATTGAGAAAATTAATCAAATTACATGTGCTTAGTTACACAACAAGAGTTGGTAACTTAATAGACCTATAATTATCATACTAATAAACAATTAAAAAGAGATATTAATTGTGAAATTAATTATCTATAGGATTGCTTCAAACCTAATTGAATAAATTAGGAGTAGTTTTGTGAATGAAGAGATTACAACTCTATGATTATAGAATTCAATTAGTGTTACTTGATTAGATCTCTAAAAAGGGTAATCAAAACTTTAGGATATCTAGGATCAAACATAATTAGATAAAGAAAAAACAAAATAAGGGTAGAATAATTCCTCAATCTTTAAACTTGATCAACCTTAATTTTATTGGCAACTCATTTGTTGATTGTTTACTTGTTTTGTTCTATTATTTGTTTTAATTTCAATTATTTATTTTAATCAAATCAATCTTTAATACCTTAAAACAAAGTTTTATTCAAGCTGTTAGGTGTCTAATAGTCCTTATGGGAACGACACCCTTGATACTATGAGACACAATCCATATACTTGCAATATTCAGAGTTTTTATATATTATAAAAATTATCAACAAGTTTTTTATGTCGTTATCAAGGATTGATTTAGCATCTTATACAATTTGAATTCATTTGATTTAAGGATGTAATAATTTTCATATGTGAGTGTAGGTGCCTAGATTAAAAAAAAAGAAAAAAAATTACAAGAGAAATAGAAGACACATCATTTCTAGATATCAGAAGGTGACAAAGAGAGATTCGAATAGCTAAACGCTAAGAAGCACTAGAAAGAATGATGGCAGACGAAAGAATTCAAGGAGAGCAGCAAAAGACCCTTATAGACGTCATGAGGCCATGATTTAATGCCAATTATCATGGAATTACACAACCATTGTAAGCAAATACATTCAAAACCAAACCAACACTGTTGAATATGCTACAGATTAACATGCAATTTTGTGGTTTGACCAATGAAGTTCCCAATGTTCATATGGCCAATTTCTTAGAGATTTGTGTTACATTTAGATGTAACGGATTGTCAGAAGATGCAGTCAAGATGGGACACTTCCACTTTACATTCATAGAGCCAAGGCATGGTTTTTTTCACTCAACCCTATAAACATTATAACATGGGAGCAGCTAGTGCAAGCCTTCTTGGCTAAGTACTTCCTTTTGAAAAAGGCAACGAGGCTTAAAAAGGAAGTTACAAATTTTCAGCAAAATAAAGGGGAGATTTAATATGAAGCATGGGAGTGATTTAAGAGGATAAGACGAAGGCCACACAAGAGCCAAGAACACATTAAGAATGAAGCAATCATAGAGAAAAATTCAAGATTCCGTCAATATTCAATCAAGAAATATCAAGAAATTCAGTGAATTCTTTAGATTCATCCTCAACTCCCTATAGGCCATAAGCTTTCCAAATAGATTCATTAATTAGATATATAAGTGCATCACTGTTGCCTCTTATTTAATCCTTGTGAATGGTTAACCTACTAAGCCATTCAAGGTTGTTTGTGGTCTAACAAAGGTGACCTCTTTTTACCTTATTTATTTATTATTTGCATGGAAATTTTTTCGTACTCACCAAATTGATGTCTCAATAGAGTTAGGCTTTAATTTTCATTACAGGTGCAATAAGCTAGACATTTTCCACCTTTCATTTACAGATGATATTTTTTATTATGTAGAGTTAATTCTCTTTCCATGGAACTTCTGTTTAACTCATTAGAGATTAAAAATCATCTAAGGTTTGGGTTTTAACCCTCTAAGAGCTCCATCACTCTTTTTTCAAGTGTTAATCCTGATGTAGGTCTCGTAATTACTTCTAAAAGATTAAAGCAATAACAACTTCCTTTTAAATATCTTAGAGTCCCCATAATTACAAGACAACTCATAATTTCATATTGCTCCCATCTCTTGGAATTTATAAAAAGTTCATTGGATAATTGGTGGGACAAACAACGATCTTTTAATGGAAGACTACAATTAATGATTTCAATTCTGAACAATCTCTCTACATATTGGTGTTTTCACACTACTCTACCAAAAGGGATCTTGAAATATATTAACAAGCTAATCAAAGACTTCTTATAGAGTGGAACAAGAAACAAAGCTAGACATCCTAAGTTAAAATGGTATAGTGTCTACTTATCTAAATAGGATGGTGGATTGGGTAGCACATTTGCTCCGGTGATGAGCAAAATCTTGTCAGTTAAAAGACTTTAGATGTTTTTTTTTTACTAATAAGGAATAATTATGGATAAAATGGATTTATTTGTACTTTTTCAAAAATGATAGCATTTGGAGTGTTAAAGTAGCCCCATATCTCCGAGATTTTGAGGTACAATTCAATTTTCTATTAAACATAAAATTAGAGATGGCAAAAACACTTATTTCAAGTTTGATAATTAGTTTGACCTTGGCCCTCTATTTAAATTGAATGAGTTTCAATCCCTTAAAGCTATTATCCTTATTCAAAATAATATTAAAGGCTCTGATCAAAGATAAATACAGGTCTTGGCCTTTCTACTCTACAAGGGGATCTAATGAATTCTTAATAATCTACCTAGATGTCCCCTTAACTTTACCATAAAGGATTCCATCTTTGGACTGAAGATAAATCAGTAAAATTTTGTTTCCAAGTCTTTAAAGAGACTTATACTAGGCCCTCAAGACAAGAAAACTTAGACAAATCTTGTGCAAAATGGGACTATATGCCCCCTCCAATTCATTCATTTTGTGGTTAGCAACTGGTGGAAGACTTGGTACAAAGGATACTATTAAATTACCCTTATCTGACTTAAAATGTGTCTTACACTCAAATGCTCAACAAGATCTAGATCATCTATATTTTAGATATCACCACACTTCAATCATTTGGAAACACATTCATAATCTTTTCGAGACTGATTGTAATGTTACATATTGGAAAGGGATACTATAGGGCTTCTTACATTTAGCTTTACAACAAAGTTCAAAGATTGTTTAGGATGACTTTGGAGCATTAGTGTATTTCATAAGGTGTGAAAGAAACAAGAACATATTCTTTAACGAGGCCACCAGTGTGGAATCCACTTTATGTATTAGACTTATTCCCCTTTTGGATTGTTTTTTGTAACTAGAGATTAGACTTATCCAATCTTCTTTTTACCTTAAATTATGAGTAATATGTTGCGATAAAGAAAAATTAAGTAGAGAATACGATTTATATTTTACCTTACACAATAGACTTTTTACGATTTATATTTATATTTATATTCTAATAATTATGTTTCAACCTTACACAATAGAGTGATAAATAGAATAATAGGAACAGAGGATTTAAACCCTTATCAAACGGCCCATACTGATACAACAACTAAGAGCAAGAGCCACTGATTTGTCACCAGAAAAGAAAACTTACAAAGAGTCAATACCTTCTTAAAAGATGCAAGAAATGTCACGGAGGGCTAAGACAAACACAGTTTTTACGCCCAAAGAGGTGAAACTGAACACAAAATTTATAAGAGATGGCCACTAGTTCTCTGCAATAAAGAAAGGAACTGGAGATCAATATGGGCAACATGACATGATATAAGGGCAAAGAGCTCAAATGATAAACTGGAGCAAATATCACCTTCTCTATTTTGCAACTCTGGGTCCTTCCGTCACATAGTCAACATTCAATAATTGCCAAAGAGATGACAAAAGTGAAATCAAAAGCCAAAAACATACAGTGATAAAGAGTTTCCCTAGAATGACAAGAACGAGACAACAATATAATACGAAAGATGGGGCATTCCACCGTCACATCACAGAAACTTTGATGTGAAGGAGCAATACTAAGCCCTACTTACTACCTATTGGAAACTTAATCCCGCATTGATTAATTGAAACATGTGAAAGTTTAATCCGGATGGCCTCAAACTCAGTATTCTGACATTCCTCATTAGTTAACCATAAAGAAAGGCAATGATCAATCAAATCCTTGCCACAAAAGGTAGGAGAATTTCCTTTTAAAATCCTTGTTCTCCCAAACCTTGTTATCCTTACTAAATTGGAATCAGAGGGCTCCTCGGCAAAATTCTGGAGAATATCCTTGATGGCACCACACCAAATTGGACGAGCTACCTTGAGGAATTCATGGATTACTAATACTGGGAGGTTGACACTTCCCAGTTCAGATTCACTATTACCCCCTCTTCCATGATAATCTGATCCTCCGAGCTTCAAAAGACCGTATGCATCTGCTAGGTCGTCGTACACTGTTTGGAATAGAAGGAGTTCCAACACATGAACTTCAAATTGACAACATAGGTAATAAAATGTAAACAGATGCATAGTTTAGTCAGTCAAAGCAAATGGACACACAAACTGTTTCCAAACCCACCAACCTCATTAACAATGCGAGAGAGCCTGAAATTGGAATTTAGTAGCATAACAAAAAGGAACCAGTGCACGGATACCATTATAAAGAGAAAAAAATGGCGGTCAATAACAAAAGTAAAAGAAGGCATATCAAACTTTGATTTCCTGTGTCTTAATCTCTATCTGTGCTATAATGTGAATGCTACAACTTGATATTTTTCCCTTAATCAGAAAGCATCACAGAGCATTTCTTTTATTATTGTTTCATTTCCTCCTTACATATTGAAAGAAAAGGCTTTTTAATGAATATAATTAGACTGGATTCAAATGGGACATTATTTGACTCTTTCTTTTTCCTAAACCAATTATGTCATAGAGGTCAAAGTTCTCATTGCAAATCATTACCTCTAGCTGCATCTTGACTGTCAACAAGCCATCTAAACTAAATTGTTAAGCGGTTAAAAGTTGTTCAAAAATGGTTCATTTATTAATTTTAAGGTGCCGTCTCATATGAAGCCAGTTGGCCAAATTGAGGAGTAATCATAAATCAACCAATCAAATGAAACTATCTTGGTCTTAACAGTTTAATATCACGTCAGAAAAACAATCCAACCCAAACTCTCAATTTTTTAGCGAATGATTCATATATTAACTCTAACATTGACTAATAAGATGTGAAGAAAATATGAGTAAAACCAAATAAAAGACCCATCTATTTCATACCACCCCCAATTATTAGTGGCCATGAAAAGAATTTGGCGGAGAAAGTATATCAGCATCAATAGCTTTAAGCTATAAGAGATACAAAAGTTTACTGAAAGGATTTTAGAAATGGAGGGAATAAGAGAACGAGAAAAATTTTGTTTTATGAACAGCTTACCTGTCAGTTTCCCATCACTTCTGTAAACCTCCATGCCATGAAGACCAGCATTTTTCAACCGGCTGACAACTGCAACAGGATTTTTCAATGCCCATGGATGAGCCACAACTGCTAGACCCCCAGTTTCACAAACCAGTTGTATTGCTTCCTCAGCATCAGGCTCTTTTCCCCTGATCCATAACAGGCAAGTATAACAAGCCATACCAATTATACATAAGAACTTGCAGAGGTAAATCTGTTAATAATGCAAGTATTGGGTTCTTACGTGGAATAAGCAGGACCACCATCATATAGGTATTTGGAAAAAGCTTGTTTCAGATTTTCAACATAGCCTGCTTCAACCATAGCTCGAGCCACATGCAATCTTCCAGGGGCAACCCCCTTGCCTGCAATTCTGGCAACCTGCTCCCACTTAAGAGGTAACTTAAGCTTATTAAGTTTTAAGACCATGTCTTTAGCACGAAGAAAACGACCATCTCTTATGTTAGCCAAGAAACTCTCAAGTTTCTCAAATCTTGATGGCCCACAACCACTGTAATATGCAAGAACGTGCACTGGTTCATCGGCTTCACCATTTCTGATTTATGAAAAAAGAAACGAGAGAAATTAAGGAAACAAAAAGATAGATGAATAGGCAGACTTTCAAGAAGGAAACTGCAAAATCTTCCATAGAAATTTCCTGTTTATCACTTTTGTCAACCATTTTCTTGAGGATATCTGTTCATGATATGTTATTGGACAAAATAAAAAAAAAAATTGAAAAACAAAAGCTGAATAGAAGAAATCGTATAATAGAATCCATATCGAGCAAAGAACTGAGCATAAGGGTGGGGTGATAATAACCTTGTCGAGAAAATTGTGCTGATTTCAACACCAGGGATTATCTTCATTCCAAACTTTCGGGCTGCTTCTATGGCTTCAGGGATACCATCCATTGTATCATGATCAGTTAGGGCTAAAACCTTCACCTGTTCTGAACACATTTTTTGAATTAATTCCTAGGATCTAGAACTTACAAATAAATATTCAGTAAGTGTGAACATCTTAGACAATTTATTTTGAATCCAGCAGAGGAAGTGGAACATAGAAATGCACTAATCAATCACACTTACGAATGGCTAGGAAGTGAATGCAATGAAAGAAGTTCTTCAGCCAAGGCATCAATAAGATAAAAAATTTTGGGTAGTTATTTGTCTGGAGCTTGGCATTAAAGATCCAGCACAATACAAGAATATGTCACAGTGGAGAAGTGAAAATTAGCATATGGAACAAGACAAATCAGGGTGTAATAGTCAGGAAACAACTGCAACCACTGTGAGTTAAAAATTAAAGTAAAATTGAAGTTCTAAAATAAAAGCTCTTTTTTTCGCTACCATGCTTCTAACACTTGAAATTAAATGCATTTGTCTAAAGCACTTTTATGGGTTGACACTGAGACGAGAGACTAAAGTATGCATCTATACATAAAGAGAGAGGCAACTGAAAAGAAGCAACGTTGGAAGTATCATTTCTTTGGGTTTGGACATTCGTTTAGCTTGTTACCAAATATGTAAATGGACAAGCCAGACTATGTAGATGTTTTATTGTCTGGTATATCTCAGGAGAGAAAAGAGCAAACAAAGAAATGTATACGAAACAAAAACAACCCCACCCCATCTCAGCTTTCAATTTCAAGACCACAAAATCATAAACTAATGGAAAACAAAAGAAAGGAGCTCCAATCTCGGTCACTCACCCCATTTCCATGAGCTCTCTCCACAAGCTTGGAAGGAGACAAAAACCCATCACTGCATTTGGAATGAGAATGCAATTCAAAGATAATTTTCTGTCCACTCCTACCCAGACCCTTTTGCACTCCAAAATCATCAATAATACAAGCAGCAGCAGCAGCAGAGGAAGCCAGTGGAGAGGGCTGGTCCAAATAAACCCAATCAGTGACAGCCTTGAAAGCCATAAACTGTTCTACTGTCATCTTCTTCTTACTTCCACCTCGCTTCTTTGTCTTCTTCTTCTTCTTATCCTTGCCCTTCTTAGGGTTGGTGCTAGTGGTGGAATTGCAACTGGGATTGTTTGAGTAAACATCATCCACCATTGAAAAGCCAAAAGAGAGGAGGTATCTGTGTATGGGTTTTGATTGTTAGGTGGAATATGGGTGGGGAGAGAAGTTGGATGATCTTCTTCTATACTGGCAAAGCGAATTTTGAGTCGAGTTTCTCGAATGAGAAGGGTTTTGTGCTGTAGGCGCTGTAAATAAAGAGGGTGGTATCTATTCCAATACAAAGTCTAACAATCCATTCCAAAGTAGGAGTATACAAATTAAAAAATAACAGCTTGGAAAACAAAACAAGGCACAGCAGTAACGGAGTAATAGTATATTTGCACTTTTGCTGCTAACCCGGACCTTTTCTATTCGGATGATATATACAAAAGGATGATGAGTACTTTCGACTCTTACCGTGCCATGTTCTATTACGCTGTGTTTGACTACTATATCTAATATATATAGACAGAACGATACAAAAATTTAAAAATAATATAGAATAAAAATTAAAAATAATAAAATGTTTAATTATAATGGACAAAATAGATAAAAATTGTTTCCATCTCGAGAATAAAAATGTGTTTAGATGCAGTTGACAGAACATAAAAATAATGTCAATGACTAAACCTGCAGTATAATATGATTGGAAATATGTAACTCATTAAAATTAACAAATAATAATGATAATAATAACAATAATAATATGAAATTAATTTTGTATAGTAATAATAATAATAGAAGAAGAAAAGAAAGAAAATTAATAATAATAAGAAATTTAATAATCACAATAATAATAAGAAAATTAACTATGAAAAATAATGACAATAAAAATAATAAAAATAAAACCGATTTTGTATAATAATAATAACAACAACAATAATGATAATAACAAGTACAAAATTTATAATAATAATTAATAATAATAGCAATAACAATAATTAATAATAACAATAATAAATACAAAATTTATAATAATTATTATTATTAATGATAACAATAATTAATAATAATATTAATAGTCCCCCTCAAAAAAAATATTAATAGTAATACTAATAATAACAAAATAATTAATTTTGTATAATAAAATTAATAATAATAATAGGTACAAAATTTATAATAATAATAATAATAAGATAATTAATTTCGTATAATAAAACTAATAAAAAGAATAATATTAATAAAAAATAATAATAATAAGTAGAAATTTTATAACAATAATTAATAATAATAATAATAATAAGTATAAATTTTATAATTATTAATGATAAAAAATTACTTATGTTGGGGGAGGAATATTTTTAGAAATTGTTTATGTGTTTTGTTTCTGTCCCCGGGACAAGAAATCTTGTACCATAATCTTAGAATGAACAAAAACGCTCTAGAGTCGGAACAAAAATCGGTTGAAACAGCAAACAAATACTACCAGGTATAGAACTTTTGTTTCTCTGTCTTCTGTCTGCACCAACAAAGACATCAACCAAACGCTGCGTCAAATTTCCTATCTTCCATGGACAAAACTATTCCATAAACAGTACATTAAATCCCATATGCCACTTAAAGAATAATCATTCCAACAACATCATAGTTGACGATTTTCTCAATCTTAAAGTCATCTCAGTTCAAAATAATACCATCCTGATTTCTTTTTATTATAAACACACTTTTAATTTGATTAGCAAAGTTTTCGTTTGAAAAAGATGTTTTCTGAAGCTAACTAGCCCTTTGGACAAGCCACTTGACATAAAGTTTCAGTAACTTGACATAAAGTTTCAGTAACTTGAATAACTCACGAGGAAATTAATCTGTACATAAATTTGTTTATGGTGTCTCATTATGCTACAATGCTAAAATATGCACACACACGTACAAACAGGAGATACCCAAAAGTAACGTGCACAGAAATAATGTTACTAATTCAACTCAAATTTCAAAATTCAAATTAAAAGTAGAAATTAAGTAGAAAAATAATTTCAAAATTCCAAAGCCCTTTAATGTCGACATCCTTTGATGGTGATTTGGTTGCTAGAGTAATTAAATTGGATAATGATTCTAACCCCTAATTCATATATGATAATGGTTAAGTCGAATGGAGGCAATAGTGCTTGTTCCAGGTGATATCATTTTTAGAGAAGACTTACATTAATAAATATGATCCATCAACGGAAAGATTAATAAAGACATAATTTAATGATCAAATTAGGGTGACTTAAATAAAAAAGTATATTGGAAGTTCTATATCACATAAAGATACCATTCAAGCTTAAAGGTAAATTCTATTGTTTAGTGATTAAATATGTCATATTTTATGGAACAGAGTGTTGGCTCATCAAACAAGTGTATAGTTATAAGACAATGGTAACAGAGATGAGAATACTCTATTGGATGTGCAATTTTACTAGAAAAGATAAGATCAGAAATATAATGGTAAAAGACATCTCAGATATTTAAGAGAAAAAAAGGAAGTTTATGAAGAATTAAGGGGAGGTGATAAAAAATAATATGGAAATGTTAGAACTTACTAAGGGTATGATTATCTTTCCGACTTTCGATAGGTCCAAAAAGGGATATTCATTCGAATGATAGATTCTAAATCATTAGCGCTACATAAAAACTTTCCTACTACTCGCAACAAAGAAAACTTTGGGGGTACTAGGATTTAGGTAAAGGATCTCTCGTAAAGAAATTCTTGTAGTTAGTTTAAACTGCTAAATAGATAATACTTATGTCTTATGGATTTAGCTTAAGTCTTTGTATTTCCTGACCTAGCTTGATTTAGTAGTTATTATTATCATTATTATTATTATTTGCTTATTATTATTCCAACCTAGGTTGATTTAGTGGTTATTATTTTTGTTGTTATTGTTATTGTTATTGTTATTATTGTTGTTGTTGTTATCATCATCATCATTATCATTATCATCAACATTTTTTTTCTTTCCTCTCTCTCTCTCTCTCTTTTTCATATGGGTCATTTAGAAATAGTGTCTCTACTAGCTAGAGGTAAGGTTAAGTACTACTAGACCTACTCAGAACTACATATCAACAGGATTCCTACTAAGTGCTATTGTTGTGTTTACATTATATAAATTTGTCTGAGGTATTATTAGAGTTAATGATATTGAAAAAGAGATTCACAAAGTTCAATTATGTAAAGGTTAAGAGATGTTTAAGAAATGAGCATACTAGTTCAACTTTACAATAAACTAATAAAATGTCGAGTAATTTAGGTATATCTTTCTCCAGAAAAAATTAAATTAATTCAAATAATAAAAATTTAAGTAAAAATGTTGATATTAAAAGAGGGATTACCCATTTTTATAACCTTAGAAAGAGAGAGACAAGTTATACTGAGAGAATGTGATGTGTATAAGGATGAGATTGGTTGATAAATATACATGATTAACTAATAATTACAATAATGTGTTATATGATCTCGTGATGGTGTATGTTCTATTAAGTTTATTAGTGCCAATACTTATGAGCTTAATTGGTGTGTTTGTTGACTTTTTGGAGCACGTATAATGTATGGTTATGGCATCTACATTAAATTCATGGAGGCTTCAATTCTTTATTTTAATTATAATATAACATCTAGCTACTAGTGACTCTATCTTTGTTTTTATTAGTGATTTAATTTATTGAAGAATCTAATAATATATAGAAGATAAAGTATAAAAATTAAGTGATATAAATGAGACGATTAATCCCAAGATTAAGTATAATAAAAAATAAGTGATATAAATGAGCTAATAGATCTCTTTAAGCATCAAGCATCAATTGATCCACCAAAATTGAGGAGATTATTAAATTAAACAAAACAATTAAGTAATCTTTTAAAAACCGAACTGGACTGTACGGTCTGACCAGAAAAATTTTGAACCGATCAGTGGTCCGGTTCGGTTTTTCCTAAAAACCTCTATATATGAAAACCGACAGGTTTTGGTCGGACCGTACTGTCCGGTCCAGTTTGTTTGCAAAAACGGAACCGTTGATAGACCGAAAGCATACTAAACGGAAGAGAAGAGAAGTGATGATCGACGTTATCATCTACATCTACATCTTAAAAGAGTAGATTGAAGAAGAGTCTAGATTGAAGGAGCGGGCACCATAATCTACATCTGACGAATTAACTAACAAAAAAACATCTACATCTTAGAGCTCTTCTCAAACCAAAATGGCGAGGATCTTCACCACCGCGCTTTCGACATAATCAGTATCCTTGGCATCTTCCCGGCTGAGTCTTGTTCCTTCGACCCCATTTATTGAGCAACTGCCTCCTGCTAGGGTTAGAATGATCCGCACTACGGTGGCAAGCGCTACGGTATCGTCGTCGGCCATGGGGAAGAGAGAGCCACGTGGGATTATGAGGCCTCGCTGTGTTTCGCCAGAAATGGCTAAGCTTGTAGGAACCAACGAGATTTCTAGAACCCAAGCTTTGAAGCTCATTTAGGCGCACATTAAGGGCAACAATCTTCAGGACCCTAATAACGAAAAGAGTCTAGATTGAAGGCGGGCACCGTAATCCTAAACATGAAAGGAGTATGAGGTTTAGCTTTTTTAGATTTGCGTGAAGATGAGTTTGAGGTTTAGCTTTTTTAGATTTGCGATGAGTTTTACGGTAAAGCTCATCCTCACGCTACTAATAGTCCATTCTTAACTTAAATTTTTAGTTAAGAATGGACTATTAACTAAAAAAAGGTTTTTTAGTTAAGAATGAACTATTAGAGTTGCATTATGATGGAGTTTGGTTATACACTTATAGTCTGAAACAGTTACAGGGCAGGTTTAGTTAATAATTCATTCTCTACTATGCTACAAATTTATGTATGATTTTAACTTTTTATTAGAATTCTTGCAACAATTGGCTTTGTTACTAGCATTCCATCATTAACAAAGCCGATTATCTAAAATAATTTGGCTTAACTCCTCTCTGGTATTGTGGAGGTTTGTAACATTTAGAATTCTATTTTATATTAATTTCTATAATATTTAGAACTTTATTT
>JANJEY010000005.1:28251118-28262950 GCA_024703695.1 Erythroxylum cataractarum | reverse complement strand
AAAAATTTTGGCTCACTCAAGCCTAAAAATTTAAGAAAAAAATGTATGTCATTTTTCAAAATTTAAATCAAAAAATAAATCGGATTCCATACGAGCTTGATCAAACTTTGAGCTATCCAAGCCCAATCGAGCTCAAGCCAAGCCCCAGTTCGGGAATTATTTTTTTGGTTGGGTTCAGGCTTAAGAGACTCCAAGTTTGACCTACCCGATATCATCACTATTGTTTAAGCATCTAAAGCTAAACATGATTCTTGTAAGTTTGAATTTTTTGGGTCTGTTTTAGATTCAAGCATTTAAAATTAAGCTTACTATAATGAATTATAAATAATCTCTCTGGAATTGAGCTCAAGCATTTGATAGTAAACTTGTTATGATGAGTTGGAGATATAACATAAATTTGGATTTTAACTCAAGCGTTCGAAATTGGATTTACTATAATGAATTAAAGATAAATTTAAATTTAGACAATATCATCCAATACTAGGCTTGATTCCTATAAGCTTGATTTCTTTGAGTCCGAATATAGGCTCAAACATCTAAGGCTAGACCTAATTCATATGGTCACAAATTCTTCAATTCTAAGTCTAGGCTCAAATGTCTAAGACTAAACCTAATTTTTATTGGTTTGAATTCTTTGAATTTATGGACCTAAACATCTAAGACTAGACATATTATGATGAGTTAGAGATATAGCCTAAGTTTGTAGATAGACTCAAGAATCTAAGATTAAGCCTAATTTTTTTGGGTTTGAATTCTTCAATTGTAGGTTTGTACCTAAGTGTCTAAGAATGGATATGATTCATATATCCTTTGAGTCCAAGTTTGAATCCAAATATTCAATACTAGGCCTATTATAATAAATTAGAGATATGGTATGAGTCTAATATATAAACTTCCTTTCAAAGACTTAGAGAATCAAATATCGAAGTATTTTCACTATTTAATCTATGACAACAAATTTAATAAGGTTTTTTAGCAATTAAAAAGAATATCAAATTGTATGCCAAAGCCATAAGTAATAAATAGAAAGCATCTATTAGTTCTAGCCTTCAGATACTGGTTATCAACAAAGTTTAGACAATTTTAGAGTATTAGACAATTGAAATTCAGGTACCAAACTGAAAGGATACATTAAGGTCATAAAATTAGAGAGAAGAAATATAATGTTTTCTTTTCAGAAAAAAATTCTCCTCACGCTCAGGAATCATGAATATTTATGTAGTAGTTTAAAGATATATGAGATTGCATCATGTGTCCTCATCCTGCATTTTTTTTAGTACGTGAATCTTTCCTTCATTCAAAACATAAGAAGAAATATTATTCAATATGATAAAATATATTTACAAGTGATATGGTATCATATCAATGATAAATTCAATTTATAAAAGTTAAATATATTGGGTCATTAGGACTAGATAGATATTTATGCATTAATTATATAAATGTTCCAAGTGAATATCCATTAATTACATTACTCATAATGAAAGTAATTTTTTCATGATTATCTATATAATGCAAGATGACATTGGTTATTATGTAATAAACATTATGACATATAAAAAGATTTACTTATAATAAACACTTTGATTCTAAGGTGTACTTTCTTTGTATGAACTATTTGGATGTGAAGTAAAGAGTATATAAGAAAGATAAAAGACACACTAACAATCATCTCCATTATTTGTAAATAAATATAAATGAGACAAGTTTAAAACTTATTATCTAATTAATAATCAAGAACGATAAGTTTAAATCATAAATGTGGCTTTAATAAGAAAAGAAATAAATTATGGCTTAGATTGATTATATTGTTAATTTAGTTATCTTAAAGTTGTCATATGCAAGATCTAAAAATGCATAATAGATTAATGAACTTAAGCTAGACATTATATATATTCAAACTAGTATTTGTGTGATATATTATGAATTGAAAACATAATTTTTAAGTATAAAGAAATTAATATTGTAATTTTTGATTCCTATATATATGAAATCAACCAATAAGGAACGAATATAAGTTAAAATGTCCGAATTTATATTTTCCAAGATCATGGGAATTATATAATCTCGTAATATCTCATAATAAATTATATCTAGTACTTTAAAATTATAATTAATAATTGCTACTTTAAAGTACAATAACAACAACACCCAGTAGGAATCTCGTTGATATGCGGGGTCTAGAGAAGTCTAGTAGTATGTAATCATACCCCTAACTAATAGAGAGGTTGTTTCTAATTGCTACTTTAGAGTTTCACCAAAAAATTGTGTAATACAATTCAATGCAATAATTATAAAAAGCAAATTAATTTAGTTTTGAAAAAATAGAACATAAGAAATTTATTGTGAATGTCATAATTATATCGATATGTATTTAATGTTCTATATTATTTCTTAATTAAAAAATTGAATATAATTATGAATCCAATGATACAAATGAGATAAAAATAAGGAAATAATATATGAATTAAGATATAAGATAAACAATTTTACTCAACGATTAATTCATAATCAAGCTACATATTCATAATAGATGTACAATAATAAACTCTCAAAGTATGTTGATTGTATATATTATTTAATAAGTTTGAAGATTACATAATTATAATCCTTTTATTTTATTACAAGTGAATGATAAATAGAAAGAATTGATATCTGGTCATATTATAATCTATATTGAAAATTTTTAAACTTAAAATAGTACTTGTTATTGACAATTTCACTTAAAAAAAGACTTTGACAATTTATTTCTTATATAATAAAAAACATAAGTTGAAAAGAAATAAAAGATGAGAAAACAAAACAAATTTTGTAAGGAGGATTCATTAGAATTTGAAAACTAAGAAAATTTTTAAATTATATTATGGTAAGTTAAGTATCTTTGTCCTAGTCAGTCTATTTACAGACAATATGCATGTTTCTATATTCTAGCATTAGTATTGTTTTACTATTCATGAAACTTCAACATTGTAAAATTACCTGTATCACACTAAATATATTATAGAATCCTTGTGATTTATATTTATTTCAAAAAGAATATCATCTATGATATGAATTTAGTTTTGATAACTCTTTTAGTGTAGAAACAGATTATACTTAAATGAATTTATTGAATAATAAAGTTAATGGAATTATTACTTATTTAATTCTTCATCTCTATTTAATCTTCAATCAAATCTATAAGTAAGGTGTGTCATTGGAAACTTCTAACAAGACAAAGGAAAATAAAGCCCAAATTTGGCCCTCCAACTTATGTGTGAGGTGTACAAAAGTTCCACATCATTTTTTTTTTCAAATTATCCTTGAACTTTCCAAAACTTTCTTTTTTTTTAACTCTAACTTCACTAGGGGATTTAGTTTGTGCAACATGCTCTGCCAAGGTGGTGTTGGATTTGTTAAAATGAATAAAAAAGAAGGGTAATTTTGTTATTTTGCTACCAAGAAGAACAATATGTTAATACTCAACATACCCTTAATTCTTTAACACTAGTCAGCATTTTTCTTTTCCAATCTCTAGCACCTACATCTCTCTAGTAAATATCAAGCCTTCAATTCTCTATAGTAGCTTTATTCGATTAAGTTATCTTAATCTCCTGCACTGCAAAGACAATAAGGGTTTTGTTGCTTCATGTAGGTTCATTTGGGTTTTATTTCTTCATGTGCGTTTATCTGTTGTTTCCTGCTAATTTAACCCTTACGTGCAGTTAACCCCATCTTACTGTTGTTTGGTTGTTGCTAATCTTTATCCATGATGAAGGTTAATCATGTTTTTATTATAGGATTAAATATATTCTTTTTCATGAGAGGTTACGCTTCGACTGAATGCTTGATTAAATGGAATCTTGGTTAAGAATTATACATTACAACTATAGATATTAACATACATTAAGATATGTAGATTACGCTGAAGCCCAAATTGTATACTATGCAAATTATATTGGGATTTATTATGATTGATAGATTTCGGAGGACCAATTTATTTTAATGGGTCTTAGTATGATACTTCAATTTATTTTATGCTTATAGGATAAAAATAAATTAAAGTACAACACAATTTAATAGTTCTTTTGTTTTATACTTCAAATTATTTTGAACTTATAAAAGCAATCCTAATTCAAGTTATAAACTATTAGTACACATTTAGTACACTAATTTCATGTTGGTATTTTTGGTACATTAAGTAATATTAAGTTTTTAACATCCTAAACCTAGTTATCATTTTTAATTTGTATATGATTTTGTTAATTGTAATGGATGGTGAATCTTCAAACTCAATAGGAAGAGGTCATAGTGACGAGCAATACGGTAAGGAGGTTTTTTGTTAATGTGGAAGTTGAAGTCGTTTGGTTACTTCTTGGAAAAATGACAATCCTAGAAGAAGATTTTATGGCTTTCTTAATTATGAGGTATTTTCCTTAATAATAATCAATCTATTAGTATTCAACAAGATAAGTGTTATTGGTAATTAATAATATTTATTGCAATACTATTGTAGGAAGGGGATGTAATTTTTTCAGATAGGTGGATAAAGATTTCGGTGAAAAGGAAAAATGCATTAGAAATCAATTGAGATTTGAGAATAAAAGGTTGAAGGTTGAGAATAAGAAATTAAAAAAGATTGTATGTGTATGCATAATATGCATGAGCTATAAGGTGAATTGGCTTGAGTGAAAGTGGCACTGAAATTATCAGAACTGTCTTGCTGGGTTAAGAAATTATTGTTCTTATAAGGATAAATATATTATTACTTTTTATAATGTTATATGTAGTTCATCTTGTAGACCATTGTTGGTAAATCAAATGAACATGATAACTCCAAAATGGCAATTTCAAAATTAACTAACTTCCAAATGGCATAAGTACAATAATAACTCCAATAATTACTCAACTAACTTTAATTTCACTGTCTTCCAATTTGTCTTAGCAATAAACAATTTCATAACTTCAATTTCCAACTTGAAATTCCAAGCAATTTTAAGTTCACTACTTCAATTTCCAAATAGGTCCGAAATGAAACAAGTTCAAAAAGACTAATTCACTATAAGTTCAAAAATCAAGTTGAATCTCTAAGCTTTCCTCTTTTAAAATCCCTCTCATTATATCAGGAAGACAAAGTGATGTTATTCCCACCATTATATTGGAATCCTTTTGGACTGAAAAATAATTTTAGTTTGGATATTAAAATTTGCAGTAATGGATATTTGTAAGCTACCTAGCCTCATGATCTGAACATTATCTCCATACTATTTAAACATGAAAATGAACATGACTATTTAAAAAAATTAAATACTAATATTAACATATTTCGAATTTCAATTAACTTATATGATACTCAATTGAATCATTTGACTCTTTGAATTGTATTTCATATCTACTCATCCTTCTCCCTCTATCTTTCTCTTTGATCATGTCTTTACCTCTTCTTCGCACTTTGGCTCTTCCTAAGTATGATTTCTTGATCTTTACGGGTCTCTTTAGTATGTATAACATTTATTGATGCAGTAAACACTGAATTTGTGGATTGAATTCCTTGTTTTATCCTTATATTGGTACTAGATGATCTTGGTACCTATATATATTTCACAAACATTGATCGATTAGTAACAAAATGGTTAATAACTTCCATACTAAATTAGAAATTTCTTATATATATTTATTGGAATTTTGCATGATATTTGGTTATTGCCTTATTGTCCATATTCTTCCATATGTAGCACTTTTCCTATTTTAGGTTGCTCGTCCAGGCAATCCCCTTATTACAGGTGGCTTAATAACTTCATAGGGGGGTTGGGGGAAGGAATATTTGTCTATCAAGTGGCTTGAGGGACTACTTGTATGATTCCATTTCTCTTTTTGATATACCATTTATCAATGTAGTCATTGGGATTTTAGTGGTTATGGAAAATGGAAAGCACAACATGAGAGCATGGAATCCCTGTCAAATCCCAATATCTACAAGTATAAGTATAACTACTAATTTTCACACATAACTTGTCTAATCCATGCTCAACTTCATATCCAACAACTCTATTACAATTAACAAAGCAACTAAATGTCTCTTTGTTATTCTCCTCTAACACGGCTTTAACTATTAGTGATATGTTTCTATCCCATTTCTCCCTAAAACTCCTTTTTGTATGCATCCTCTTCATCACCCTCCTCTTGATATGCTCCAATATCCTAAATATAGGCTTCAACTTAGCCTTCAAGATCAAGCCACTAAAGGTCTCACTCGTGTTATTATCCACATAATCATATAATGTAGTGAACACTGAAATATGATGTAATAGATATCTCCTTAGGATAGTCTAACAGAGCTTCAATATAACTTCATCTTAAAATTATTTAACATATGCAACTGATCATTAAAATCAAGAACAAAATGTGCCTTAGTTTTCCTCCAAAACTGAAACTTTAGGTCATCTCTATTGCATCTCTATCTCCAGTTAGCATAAATGTGCCTTACACACATATTATGCTCATCATTTAGTTAAACTCTCTTTATTAAATATGAAAGACCCTAAAAAAATAATAAAAATAAAAATTTTATTAAGTGCATATATATAAACATATATATTTAATTCAATATAGAAATATCTTTTGTATATCATATATGAATCTGAAGCCACTATCATCTCCAAGTTGTAAATTTGAAACAAGAAGCTCTAAAAATAACTTCCATATTTTGGTACACTTAACTTCAACCATACCTTACGCAATACAAAACATTTAGTTGTTTACATTCCTTCCAACAATAGCTAATAACTATCCTTTACGTGTTCCTTTCAAGAAACATCCGTATAGTCTTATTATTGGTCTACAATCTTCAATCCAACCCTTTTTACAAACACTGAAACAACAACACCTTGAAAAGAATCTTTTCCCTAAATCATGAGTACTTGTTATAATTGCTCATGTCATACTTGGGTTCTTGATCTTCATCCCTTATTTATACCCCAAGCATTTAGCAAATTCCTCCATATGAAACCCATACTTCATTTTTATCACACTTGCTTTTGGTCTCCTTTATGTTCACTGAACTACTTTGATAATTGTTTGTAACCTAATCATGTCGATCCATTTTGATGTGTAAGCTTATTGATGTTCTTCATTGTATAACTATACTTAGGTTCATATCACTTTACAATAAAACTATTGTCATTTCTCTCCAAACTTGAAAAAATGTAACGAAGGATAGTGTGATCTACATATCACTCTTACTCGAGACTTCTTGTTTTTTTTAATGTATTTCAAACCTCCTTAAGTTATTTTACATCTTTAAACTTCAAACATATATCCCATGTAGGAATATTAGATGTTAGATCATAATAAAAGTTTTATCATTTACCTCTTCTCTATGCACTGCCAATATCTTCTTTTTAACTTATATAACATTGATATGGGTTATTGCTTTTAAGACACTCGTTGTCATTTTTAGAAACAAAATCCTTCTAGTCATCTTCATACCCCTTTTCACTCACTTTCATGATTTTCAACGTCATTACTCACAACCTCTATTTCTTTTCCTCGACTTCCTCTCTTTATATTTTGATATGACAACTTAGAGCTCACCATCATCTCTTTCACTTTCTAATTCCAAATCAGTCACCAAATCATTGTCACTATCATCATTTTCAGTAGAAGCATTATACACGTCCTTACTAGGTATATTATCATTAGTAGAAGAATTAGGTACATTACCAGTAGCATAAGCATTAGGTACATTACTAACAGTAGAAGCATTAGGCACGTCACTAGCAGAAGCATTAGGCACATCATCACTAAAAGCATTAGGCACATCATGCTCAATATTCACACCATCAAGCACAATATTAACACCATCAGTCTCATTTTCATACACATTATTCAAAATTTTATGCTCAATATGCATATCTTTAATGGGCACACCACTACCACCATTGTCATTTAATCGTACAATTTTTCTTCAATGTTTGCTTTATCATCTATTTTATTGACTTCTAGGACAAGCAGTTCATCCTTTATGTAATGATTATCTTCAAATTATCTTCAATGTTTGCTTTATCATCTATTTATTGACTCTTAGGACAAGCAGTTCATCCTTTATGTAATGATTATCTTCTTGTTCAACATTTTTTAGGTCTATGTTATCATCACCATCATCCACAATATATGGTTTTATTGCTTTCTCTTCATTATACTCATCTTTAAAATAAACCTCCACTCTTCCTTGGTTTTAAATAAAATATAATCAAATCATATTTTTTTTATCATCTAGAATCTCAATCTATCCACCTTCTTTATATTTATTTGGCTGCCCATAATATACTTTATCCAATTTATCATTCTAATTATGCTTAGCAGTCCTCATAATGCTAAACCAACATAATTTGTCGTGGTCAATACCTTTAACTAATAATTTACTACAACCAATGTAAATGAATTCGGTCTATCAATGTCTCCCTCGTATTGAAACATAATTCCTTTTTTTAATAAGATTTCACATCTAAATAAGTTATTCAACCCCAATTATGTAGCAATTCCATAAATTAATAAGAAAATCTTTCATAACTGAAATTTCCAATTTATGTAGGAGTTGTAACCCTAGAAATTACATATAGTTACCTCACTATGGACCAAATTAATTCTCACTATTGAAATTTTATATTAACTTGTAAATGATTTATTAATTAAATATACATATACTTAACATACCTATAGATTTTCAAAATCTCCTAGTTATAAGAACAAAATTTACTAGTCCGACATTATGGATATTGACTCCTTAGTATTATATGCCAAGTTTATCAATAGAAAAGAAACAATTGTTATAGATTATGAGTCAGTTATTTCTTCTATATTATATATTCCAATATGTCAATCTTGTGACTTAAAGTTGTCACTATTTAGTATGTAACCTTACCTTATTTTGCATATTAAGAGTCAAGGAAAGGTATTTGTGGTTGCAATTTCTCAATCTTTTCCATTAAGTAGAAGACCAAAATTTCCTGATACTTTTTTATATGATAAAGTTATCTATTTCGAAGCACCTAATAACTTTCAAAAGCACTTGATGTTTTTTTTTTAATATAGATCTAAGATATCACCTAATAGATTTTGTTTTCTTTTCTCTTAGTTTTAGAAAATCCTTTATCAAGTGTAAACAAATGATTAGCAATGAGTTGTCTCCAAGAAAAATTACATGTTCTAGTTCAGAATAGTAAATAGCGACAATAATAATCTGGTTCTTGTGACAATATATGGCAAGATTATATTTTTAAAATGCCTAATATTGCAATTTATGTAGGAAGTATAACTGTAGAAATTAGGAATAATCGTTAACTTACCTCACCGTGGACCAATTCATGATCTTCCTTTTGCTCCTTTATCAGGAATCTCTTGTCTTGCTCCACTCCTAATTAAGTCAACATCGTCTTCATGAATAGTTATCTCTGAATTAAATTAGCAATTTACTGCTGAAATCTCCAATTTAAGCGGAATTCGAAACCCTCAAAATTAAGAAAATTACAAATTTACCTCACCGTGGACTAATTAGCTAGACCATGTGAATGACAGCCTCTTCCTTACTCCTCTATCACAAAGATATTTTTTTTTCTTTTTGTTACTATATCAAAATGATAAGTTCATGCTTGAGGGTAAAAAGGCCTTCTTACAAAACGCAAATGTATGGTAACAATTTCCATCTTCAGAAAGTCTTACAAAATGCAAGTGTTTGGTACCAGTTGCTACGTTGAGATTAAGCACTCCCTAAGATGAAGATATTAGTTATAATTATAGGACAATAATGTAAATACACATTAACAGGTCACCACAATTTGAAACATTGTCACAGGAGCAAAGCTTGTTGCACAAACTAAATCTCCTGGTCAAGTCAGGGTTAAAAGAGAGAGTTCTGAAAAGTTTAAAGTTAATTTGACAAATTCACCTCGTACCTAAGTTGGAGGATGAGTTTGGGCTTTTTTCCTAAGAAAAACTATTGAAAGCTTCATTTGTGTCTCAACCATTGAAACTTTTAGTAGAATTTGCCTTTCAATTTTTATTTAATAACAGTTAAATCCTTAGTTATTATTCTTTGTATGTATATTTAAATTTTTTTGAGTACATATGATAATTAACTATATATATTAAATAAATTAATAATTTATAATTAAATAACTAGTTCAATTTAATTTATATTTTCACTATGGATCAGTTATCTTTTTCCAAAATATTATGTGAGTTGCACCTAATTCCTACCGCAACTCGAAATTATAACTTCTTGAATTAAGAAATTTTTAAGAGTTACTTCATTAATTGTTTCATCTTAGTGGCAGATTTGTTGGGTTTGACTCTTTTGTTGTCCTATATTAGTTGAAGACAATAATTGAGGCAAGACTCTTACTTATATAAGGAGGTTGCTACCTCCTTAGTTAGTACACCAAACAAAGTCAAAGATTTGTATGACAAATTTGACTCTAGTTAAATTTCTCTTTTGAGGTGAGAGTTGGAGAATTTGTCTTGTGTATGTTTTTGTGATTGTGTTGGTGTATTGGGGAATTGTGTAAGAAGAAAAATTATGTGATTGTAAGAATTTTTTCTTATAGTGGATTTTCTTCTCAGTGTCTGTGGTTTTTCTCCGGTTTGGGAGTTTCCACGTAAATTCTCTTGTGTTGTTATTTTCTGATATTTTTGTCTATTAAATATTCTTGAGTGTGGATTCGAGAGGGCTCAATTTTCAATAAGTTTTTGTTATTTATGTCGACCACAAAAATCCTCTCGACATCGTAATATAATTAACCGACTAGGGAATCCAGGTGGATATTGTAACCTAAAGTTGTATGATGCACAAAATGTTTGTTTATTCTAAATTATAGGCTATTGGAAGGCTAGAGCTATCAGCAGAACCACATGGTTTCTTTTTGATAAGCTAATCTTACAGAAGATAGATGACTGTATAATGGAAAAAGAAACGACTTAAAAAGAGTAGGTAGAATGGAATAAATGTGCAGAAGATGAAAAAGGTTGGTCTTGGTCATAAAGAATTCAAGAGTTTGTCAGGAAATTTAACGATGAATTGGCAGAGGCAGTACAGTTAAATAACTGAGAGGTCGTTCCAAAGTTCCCGTACGTTCCGGCGAAGCAAAATGACGTTTATGCAGAATGAAACTGCAAGTCTATCGCTGCCTGTTACTATGCGAATGATAAAGCAAACTCAACTGCGTCACAGAGTGGTCTATCCATTCTTATTAATCATATATCATCACTCTTTTTTCAGAAATAAGTCAAGAATGACAAAGTAGCAGGTTGTAGCAGAATCATAAACACTTTTACCAGCCCTGCATTCAATTCTTCTTTTGGTACTCCCATTCCCATTCTCCTTAATCATAATGGACAACCAAACCTACATATATACATGATATGGACCACTGCACCGGTTCCTCCTTTGACCATCTCTTTTTACAATATTTTCCTCTTTGTATGTGTTAAGGTTCGTAAAATTTTTTTGGCCCGGAGAAAAGGGTAAATTACTGTAACTTCTAGTTCTTCATAGATATTTAATGCTTCCAACTACTCGATGCGTGAAAGAAAAGGATAAAGAGTGGTGCTTTGAGGTGGTCTCTTGGCCTTCACCCGTTACTTATCAATAGATGTATGCAGTCTAAGAAGCTAAGTCCTGTTTCAGTCGACAATCGGTTCACACGAAGGCTATGTTCTGAAACCCGGATCGGTCATTGAACCGGTGACCTTACTGGTTACCGGTTTGACCGGTTCGACTGGTTCAACCACCGGTTGAACCGGTGTGACGTAATAATTATGCAATAATTATATTTAATTATATATAATATTAAAAAT
>JANJEY010000005.1:28050676-28061595 GCA_024703695.1 Erythroxylum cataractarum | reverse complement strand
TAATTGTCATCCTCATAGTATGAGTGTTTTAAAAAAATTATTGAGTTTTTGACGTAGCACACTCACCCTCGCGGGGCACGGGCTCGGATATCATCATTGATGTCAGGTTCGGGTCATGCGGGAGTGGGGTGTTACAGATATGCTCTGGTATGCTGGGTAAATGCTCTACGAGAGTGGTATGTTACAATTTTGTAGCAGAGCCTAGTTTGGAATCCTTAGGGACATATAAGAGTAGTTTGACATGACTTTTAACGAGAGATTCATATAGTGATCACAATTTTTTCTTGTTATAGGTCATCCGCCATGGGAGACTGAGTCATTGAATCAGCTGAATTTGAGTCAATAGGAGCCAATAGAGAGTCTCACTTGCCCCAATCCAAACAAATGGCTCATAGAGCTCCTAAGAGGAGAGAAAGGAGGCATGACTAAATCCGGAAGCAGGGGGTTGTAGACTTGTATAGAAGTACAGACCCTGCTGAGGCATAAAATTGGTTAGAGAGGACAGAAAAAATATTGGACCAGATAGATTGCGAATCCAACGAGAGGTTTGATTATGCCATCTCGTTACTACAAGGCTCGGCTTACCAATGATGGAAGATTGTTGCTGGTAGCTCGGTTTGACCTTACAAACTGACGTGAAAGACTTTTTGAGGGTCTTCAAGGAGAACTACGTGTCAAAGATCTACCTGAACAGAAAGATGAAGGAGTTCCTTAACTTGAAATAGGGGAACTCACTATAGCTGAGTATAAAGTGCGGTTGAATAAATTGTTGGGTTATGCTACGACTCTAGTCTCGACTGAGGAAACAAATGTAGGTGGTTTGAAGAACAGTTAAATATGGAGATCAAAACAAGGTTGGCCATTACAAATTTGAGTAGCTTTACTGAGCTGAGAGCCACCTCAATATGAATTGAGTAGTTACTGAAAGATGAACGAGGAGAGTACAAACAGGAGTTTAGACTGAAGAGGCAGGGTGAGTTCCAAGCTAATTCTCGCATAAGATTCAGTAAATGCCAGAATAGGCCATCATGATTGAGATCAAGATAGTCAGGGTTTAGGTCAAGAGGCAATTTTGTCTATTCTAGTACAGGTCAGGCGTCTGGAGGACAGATTTGTAGTGGCAAACACAACAGATGCCCAGCTATGAACATTGTGGGAAGAGACATGGTGGAGAATGTTGGAAGTTATCGAGAACTTTCCTGTGATATGGCTCTTTCGAGCATCAGATCAGAGATTGTACCACCATTGCCAGATTACAGTCTAGAATGAGAGGGGGATTGGTAACTGAAATGACTATTCAGCATAGTAGAGTTAGTGGAGCGAGACAAAGAGGCAGAGGTATAGGTAAAACCAGTTCAGCGGGTCCTAGTGCTATCAGGATGGGGACTGAGGTGCAGAACAATCAGCCACAATCTCAGGCTAGGATCTATACCATCACCAAACAGGAGGCGTAGAATTCCCCCGATGTCGTTGTAGGTATGCTGTCTATCTTTAATTTAGAGGCATTTACTTTGTTAGATCCAAGGTCTACCCATTCATTTGTTACACCACACCTGGCATCTGAACTGTAATGTGAGAGAGAGATTTTGAGATGTGGCTTAGATGTGAGTACTATAGTAGGTAGTACTACAGTGAGTGGGGAAGTCTATAAAAAGTGTATTATTTGGGTTGATCCGGTAGAGTTAGAAGCAAACCTAATAGTATTGCAATTAAGAGAGATAGACCTTATTCTAGGTATAGACTGGCTAACTGCACATAGGGCAGTAGTGAATTGCTACACTAATGAATTGATTATTGAATCTCCAAATCAACCAAGGGTGATATTTCGAGGTATTAGTGAAGCAATGCCAACCAAATTAATTTCCTCAATGAATTCCTTTAAAATAATTTGAAATGGATGTGAGGCTTATTTAGCCTATGTGACTAATACCTGTACTGAGCGGACCATTCAAGACATTTTTGTTGTCAAGGACTTCCCAGATGTGTTTCCTAGTGAGCTACCAAGATTACCTCGAATAGGAAAATAAAGTTTATTATTGACCTCGTTCCAGGTACCACTCCTATATTTATTCCTCCATATAGGATGGCAGCTGTGGAACTTAAAGAACTCAATACCCGGTTGTAAGAGTTATTGAATAAGGGTTTTATCAAACCTAGCGTGTCATCATAGGGAGCCCCAGTTCTGCTTATAGAGAAAAAAGATGGGACTTTGAGGCTGTGCATCGATTATAGACAATTGAATCGGATGACAGTGAAGAATAAGTATCCTTTATCGAGGATAGATGATTTACTTGAACAGTTACAGGAAGCTCAGGTGTTCACTAAACTGGACCTGAGATCAGGGTATTATCAGTTGAAGATAACAAAAGCTGATGAACTAAATAGTGCATTCAGGACCCGATATGGGTATTTTGAATTTTTGGTGATGCCTCTTGGATTAAAAAATGCTCAGAAAGTTTTTATGGCATTGACGAACAAGGTATTTTAGCCTTACCTAGATCACTATGTGATTGTGTTTATTGATGATATTTTTGTGTATTCGAAGAGAAGTGAGAACATTCTGAACACTTGAGATTATTCTTACAAACAATGAGAGAGAAGCTCCTAGAAATATATCTAAGGTTTAGAGTTTCCTTGGACTTGCTAGTTACTACAGGAGTTTTGTAGAGGGGTTTTCATTGATTTCTGCCCCTTTTACAAAGCTTCTAAAGAAGATTGTATCTTTTCGATGGACTGAAGAATGTCATAAGAGTTTTGAGGAATTGAAACATCGGTTGAATACAACACTAGTGTTAGCTATTCCATCTGGATATGGCAGATATGTTGTGTATAGTGATGCTTCACATCAAAGATTATAGTGTGTTTTGATGCAGTATCGTAAAGTAATTGCATATGCATTGAGACAGTTAAGGTCTCATGAGTTTAGTTATCCGGTTCATGATTTGGAACTTACTATAGTGGTGTTTGCCTTGAAAATGTTGAGACATTATCTATATGGAGAGACATTTTAAATATTTGCATTCACAAAAGTTTGAAATATTTATTAAGTCAGAAGGAGCTTAATATGAGACAAAGGAGGTGGATTGAGCTGCTGAAAGACTATGATTATACGATTGAATATCATCCAGATAAAGCTAATTTGGTAGCTGATGCATTAAGCAGAAAATCGAATAATAGTGTGGCACAGATTTAGACCTCGAGATTACCAATCTTAGTACAACTGAGAGCACTAAATGTTGAGTTAAATTTAGGACAGAATGAAGTATTGATAACTACATTGAAGCTTAGATTGGTATTCCAGGAAATGATTAAAAAAGCCCAAAGTAAAGAATAGAAATTAGTGAAGCTTATTGAGAAATTAAAACAGAATCCAAGTTCTAAGTTTGAGTTGAAAGACAATGTATTGTGGTTGAAGCAGTGATTATGTGTACCTGATGTGAAAGATCTAAGAAAAGCAATTTTGGAGGAAGTGCATATAACAGCTTATGTCATACATCCTAGTATTATTAAGATGTACAATATGCTGAAACAACATTTTTGGTGGCTATGGATGAAAAAGCAAGTGACTGAGTATGTTGTTAAGTGTTTGACTTGTCAATAGATTAAGGCTGAGCATCAAGCTCCAGTTAGGAAGTTACAGTCATTACTTATTCTGGAATGGAAATAGGAGAGAATTATTATGGATTTCATTACTTGGGTTATACATTACAGACTCTGAGAGTGAGCTGAGCTAATAATAAAATTAGAGATGATATCTGGGTAGGCTCTAGTCTCCCACCAAGCCTCGAACTTGATTCTTTTGAAAAAGTCAAGTCTTGGGCCAGTTTTGAGTTCAGGCTGCACATATAAGCAAAACGATGTCTCTCGAGTCAAGCTCAATCGGATGGGCTCAGGCTTACTGTAGCATCCCACTCCCGCAAGACCCAATCCTGATATCGATGGTGATATCCGAGCTCGTGCCTCATGAGGGTGGTATGCTAGAAGAGTCAAATCGTTCAAAATTTAGTAAGACAATTTTTTCTCTTTTTGAAAACAATTTCGTGTGCGAAATTTAGTAGCTAAATTGAGCCCACATTAACACGAATACGTTTCGATCAAAACTCAATTCCAGTAATCACATTACAATTACCACATTTATTAAACAAGTTGGGCCCACGATACGAACAAATTTTCAATCAAAACACTATTTCAGTAATCGAATTGCAATACGACATTAATCAATTGGGTCCCTCGGCAATAACAGTATTAATCTTGCAGAAATACAAATTTACACATAATTCAGAATGACACAAATGCAGACGTGCACTGATCCCAACTTCAAACGCTAACTCCCATGTGGTAACATACTCCCGTTTCACTAACGGGGTACTCGTCAATTCCTGAAAAATAATTACAATGTAGGGTGAGTTTACGAACTCAGTGAGAAACCATCATCGATGGTTCACCCAATTCATGCATATCTCAAGTAGTACACAGTTTCAGTCAATTACACATTCAATATCCTCATATAACCATTATCAGACAAATAAAAGACATGAAATCATTTTTCCTATGTTCACAATTTAATCCATACACATAAGAGTTGCACACGTAATCATTTCCCCTTATTTTCCATGTCTATTCTGAGTTGTGACTGAGCGCTTTAACAGTGAACAGTATTCGGTAAACACGTCTTAGGGGGAGGAGAGCCCTCAGGGAATGCACTTCCACCCTTCGATATTGCCCGATTTGGCGTGGTGGCCACCCTCACGGTTTTGCTTCGCCCCTACTAGAGGGATGCAAACACGTCTGCCCCTTTCTCGGGCATAGTAAACAATAATGACATTTTAGGAAGTAGGAGAGCCCTCCGAGTATGCACTACTTTCCACGCATCAGTAGGGATAGGAGAGCCCTCTGGGTATGCACTAATCCCTTTTGAGCTCGAGACTCTCTTTCAGTATCAGTGATCGAGCTTGTAGCTCTCGGTAGCAGCTCCAGTCACAACCGTTATAAATCAATCAATTATGGAATTAATTTATCCTATACACTCATAATCATTTTATCGAAAATAGACATATAATTCCGATCACGCCTAGCATGCACTCACACTTGCACATTCAATAACATATATATATCAATCAATTCTATTCATCGCATTCAGAACACTTACTCATAATTTCAGCACATCTATTTCACAGTTGTAAGCACTCACATTGGTAAACAATTCACACATTCATAGAACATTTAACACAAAAAGATTGAGGAACCAACTAGGTTACTCACCTGTACTTCCGAGCTATAGCCTGGAAGTCCCAACAATTTCCGTGGAATATCGATCCATTGGAGCCTCTATAACAGTCAAATAATTTCCATTACAAAATGCACAGTCAAAATAATTTGATGATGCATATGCCTTGAATAAAAGATGTACGATGCCTATTCATGACTTTCCCAGTGCTATATTCCATTTTCTACTTTCTTTGTCACATCTAACCTTTTACTCAATTGCTCAATAATAACTCACTTCCAATTCAATAACATGTTATGGAACTCCATCAATTCCATTTCTATTATTTAGTCAATTTATCACGTCATACTCGCTAGGGTATTACCTCAAAATCAATATCACTATTATCTAGATCGAATTCATCCTTTATACTCAGTTCTAGATTCCAATAGCATTGATTTTATTTTCAAAGTCTCATATTATGCTCCAGTTATCAAGAACATTCATAAGGTTGCAATACAATCACATTTTTAACTTTCTTTCTATAATTAAGATCTCTAAAACCGGAATTCAAACCCTCATCCTTTTCCTCAATTGTAGACCTCTTTCTTTAGACCATAACAAATCAAACATCACCTCAATTGGAGGTCTACACCATTAGTTATGCCTAAAAAACCAAATTAAATCAGTTCAGGAAAAGGTCCCTCGTCGCGACGTCTCCTCAGGCTCGTCGCGACGTCTCCACAGGCTCGTCGCGACGTCCAGCTCACCGTTCATCGCGACGTCTAGCTCGTCGCAGCGAATGCTCGTCGCTACGTCTAATTATTTTCTTCGCCGCGACGTGCGGCCCTGGTTCGTCTTCTCCGATCAACTTTCTCACTCTATTCTCTCTCAAAACTCAGTCATAACTCAACCAATTACCCCAATCTTTCACAATTAACCCCATGAATGCATTTAACACAATAACAAACAACATATAACTGAATTTCTTACCAAATCAAGCTCAATCCTCAAATCTGCCAAAAATCCTCTAAACCTTCAACACCAATGGTTTCCTCCCTGAAATCACACCAACGATCATCTTCCTTAGGATTTGGGCTTGGGTTTACACAAGGAGAAGGAGCCATCAAGAAAACATGCCAAAGATCAAGCACGGTGATGAATCGAGGGGTCGATCGAAGAAGAGGAAAAATTTGCCCTAGGGAGGAAGAGTTTCTTTTCTTCTGATCTTAAAACTTAGGCATTTATATGAAGAAAAAATAAGCCTCTTGTCTTTTTCCTCACAAAACATTTAAATCTCTTTCTCTTATCACGATTTATTTCCTGTCCAATTAGTCTCCAAATTTCAACGGCTCGTCATATTAGATTCTAAAATTATATATCTAAACTTTTCCATTGCCATTCACCAATTATTCTAACGCTATGCAGTCAATTAGTCCGTTACTTGGAGAATTTTCGGTCCGAACTTTTTCTCCCAAATTTCTAGAAAATTTCTGAAGAGTCACTTCCAACTGGCATATACTCTAAAACTTTTCCTATTCGAATTTACAAACCTAACAATTCCACAATTCCCAATAAATCATAATCGAATCTAATTATATTGCAAATCACAATTCCCATCAGTATCACAGTTAAAAGCCGGAAAAATGTCATGAATGCAAGTACCTATATGTGCATGTGCAAAAGGCTCATTCCTCTAAAATTAGAGGCCAAATGAATGTTCAGTTCGAAATATGCAATGCAAATTTTCTAGCCTGTCCCAATAGACCAATTTACCCTTCCCATAGGGGACGGGATGTTACAATTCTTCCATCCTAACAAAAATTTCGTCCTCAAAATTTCATATAAGATTAATTAGAAAGGCAGGGGGAATCGTTTTGATCGCTTATATACTATTTCACACTTACTACACTACATGGCCAAATTCTGCCAGTTCACTGAATGCAATACAATCGATCACTCTTTTTATCTTTCTCAAATTACATTATCTTAACTATCTCCTCATAATTACTCGCAATTTTTTTTTCACTTTCGGTATCATTAACACATATGTCAGATCATAACAATACTTCCTAATCCTGTCCAAGTATCACTTTGCGAATCCGAATCATCTTTTAGGTTTAGACTGACTTACAAATCTAATCACACCCCAATCACATAGAAGCCACTTATAATAATTTCAATTCCCTGTTTACATTTGTCTCCATCTATGCGTTTTAGCCGAGGCGATTTACTTCGAGACATTTCATTTATCACTTATCGGATTACCGCTCTTTAAAGTTAAAACACCAATTTCATAAAATTGTAATAACCTCAATATAATCAACTCGACTCATTGTCATTAACTTGGATCATTTAACCCTTATTACAAATTTATTTCATTTATCAACATTATTTCAAATCACTCATGATCGTCGACTATCGAATGGTATTACCAATGAAACGATTGATATACCCACAATCAGTCCGAACTAACCATCATTTTCATAACTCTATGAACTCCAAAATATCCGTTTCACATTTATCTCCAGCAATCTAGACTGTTGATCAATTACATATATAAGCATTCGATTTCACATTCTGAACCTTCTAACTATCAATTACTCTTTCAATGAATTCTTACCAGAAAACAAAACTTCGATTGTTGCTTCAGTTTTCTCTAACGATTTCTTTAGCGGATAATACACATACTTCTTTAATCTAATCATAGCTATAATTTTCTCAAACGTTGGATTCGTTTTCAATTCCTCCATAAGGTTCGCAAATTCTAAGTCCTCAATTCGGGTTTTGCCAATCCTTTTTTTTATACACATCTGATTTGAAATTCCGATAACTAATAATACTTTCTTTTTGGCCCTTGATAGCTCGACAGTTTGCACTTAGAATTACACTAGGTTTAATAACCTTATCGCCCAAATTGTGATCTTCTATCATTGACTTTTCTATTCATTACATTAAACTGCCTTTCTAGCTTAAATTCGAAATGGTCAATCGCATAATCCCTTTTTCAATTCTAACTCTCGAAACATCTTGACCGATTATCGATTATCAATTTGCACATCCATAGATAGCTCTAAAAATGATTTTGTACGAATAGAATCTCCAAACTATCAAAACAATATCCAGTACAATAAATTTCAAGTCACCAGTCACAAAGCAGCCTATGAGATTATACTTGTCCCTATGCACATCAAACCTCCTTACACTATTTTAATAGATTACCTCATAACCTTTACTGAGACATTTTGTTAAATATTGCAAAATTTCCAATTTAAAGTACTACCATCAGAACTCGAATTGTAAATATCTCAAATGTCTCTTTTTACAATCATCGGTCATATAATTCTCACGTTCTTCCTCAATCAATTCTATCAATTAGCTAAGATCAGAAAACCTTTAACAACTTCTGGATATATCCAGCATACAACTAGTTCTAAATAGCTACAAATCCCATGTACATATGTCCCTTGCAACTTTCGCGATCACCTATATCATCATTAAATCTCTCAATATGCCATGCTCGAATACTAATTCATCCACAATTTATTTAATCAGACTAAGGTTCACCTTGTTGAAGCTTTCATGATATGAAATTTCCTCAACTATGCTAACTATTCTTCTTCGCTATCCAAATGCATTAGACGTATCATTACTGGTCATAGTCACTTTCCAATCTAAATACAATTGAAACACCTTACTCTAAGGTAGCATAATAAATTCCTTATACCCTTGATTAACTCACTTAACTCTTTTACAAATTGAATTTCTCCAATGAGGAACAATTCTCTTATACTTTCTCAAGTTCATAATAACATACTCTAACACATGTTCTCTGACACTAGCATCTCCACATATTTCAATTTATTGCCATAATTACAAACTGGATTGATAACACATTCACCAAATCCACTTGTACTTTTCGAACATTTTTACACAAATTCTTTTGTGAAATGATATTCTCCTCATAATCACGACTATTGTCTCTTTACTGTTCAATAATCCTATTACATAATCGGATTTTTTACATTAACATAGTACATACCCACTCAATAGAAGATTCTATCTTTTACGCTTGAGTCTCCACTAGGATCAGGACTCCCAATAATGGCTTTTTGTTCATTTCAAATTTATCACCAATTTGTCTTTTCATTGTTAAATTTTTCCTTTGTAATCATCTGATCGACTTAATCCAATTCAAGGAAACTCTTATTTGAAAGAAGGTTTCTCAATACCTTCATCAATACTGCTTTGGGAATTCCTAATCATCAACAATCATCTCACTTCTTGTCAGCAAATCACTATATCTTACAAAATTCAATTTTAGCTATAACTCATAATATCCCATGAAGATCAATTATGCCACAATTCATATAATCAGGACATCATTTTTAATAAAATTCAGCGAAGTATATACTACCAAAATCCTTTCATCCTATCAAGAGACAGATGTAGGACAACTCTATCCCTTTTTGCACCTGTTCATTGCTCGAGAGGATTGTGACATGATCAAGTCGTTAACATGTAACAATTTCCATTCATTCCCAAATGATCACTATAAGTACTTTCATTTCTTATTCTAACTCATATTGAACTTTAAACTGTCAAAACTATTATTAACAATTATCCACTAACTCACTGATTGATTTCGATATCATTTCCACAACTATGATATATCTACACGCTTAATATTTTCACTTGTCATGGGGCTCCCATTATCAGATGTGCGTTCGCCTAGGCAAATCGATTGAACCTAGACAACTTTTTCCTCTACCACAGTCATTGTCTTACATTTCAATATTTTCTCTAACTTGTCATACCCATGTATTTTTCACACTTAAATCAATATCATAGATGTACAATCATTCTCACTTTCCCACTAACATTTTCTAACTCCAAGTCATAAACTCTTATTCATAATTCTCATCACGGTAACCAAACCCAATTATAGCCTCTCTAAATCACAGAACATTTTAATTACATCCATTTTGCTTATACACTTTCAAACTTGCCATTTCTAACACATCGCTATTTCCTTTATTAATCCACAACTCTAACTTCATATCTATGGATATACCCCAGTATAACACGGATGTCGTATTGCATATTAAATCCATCAATACTAATACACTCAATCTTCATTTGTCAAATCAAACCATACACCTTTTTCTGATTCTATGATAAACACAACTTCCTTTTATCGCATTCTAACATATCATCATTTTTCCTCACTATTTCTAATAATTTAAACAATTGGTACAGGCTCCTACATGTGACTCATATGCGAGACTGGGGATCAGTTGTCACTGTCTTCCGTGACATGACTTAAATGCATGTAACTTGACACATTTTTCAGAATGCCCATGTAAGATTGTACTTCTGGGCTCTGATACCACAAATGTAGCATCCCGCTCCCGCAAGACCTGAACCCGATATCGATGGTGATATCCGAGCCCGTGCCTCACGAGGGTAATATGCTAGAATGGTCACATCAATTTAAAACTCAGAAAACCAATTTATTTCGTTTTGAAAACAATAGAGTGCGCAGATATCGGTAAACAATTTGGCCCACGATACAAAAACATTTTCAATCAAAATCTAATTGCAGTCATAAAACCATTCATACACACCTATATTCGCAGCCAATTTGGGCCCAATATAATAACAATATTTATCTGTGAAAACACAATGTTTCACATATAACCAAAATGACTTA
>JANJEY010000005.1:28001478-28014431 GCA_024703695.1 Erythroxylum cataractarum | reverse complement strand
AGCATGGCCCACAGGTCTGTCAGCTGGGATCTTTTGGGGTATTTTGTGGATGACTTAGCTAGGAGTTGTATTAGTCCTTTTTGGGTTGTGCAGATGTATGTATATATGACTGATGATGTATTGACGGTTTTATGAATGAATGGAAACGAATCTTTTGGTTTTAAAATTTAGTGAATTCGATATTACTGCTTTATTCATAGTGATGCCATGAGGTTATAGAAATGATAGTTTGGTAGTGCACCCTCGTCGTAGGTTGTGCACCGGTTCGACCTACGGGCGACCCGATGTATACTCTACGGTGAGGGGGCGCTACAGGTTAACTAATGAGGAACATAGCTCTCATTTAGTGAATTTTATGGAAATATGTGATACTTTTCGATATCAAAGGATTTCGGAAGATGCCATTAGGATAAGACTATTTCCCTTCACATTACAGGATTGAGCTAAGGTATGGTATCACTCTTTAAAACCCAAAAATGTCACAACTTAGAAGTAGTTGGTGTGTGCATTTTTGGATAGGTACTTCCCCTTCATAAAGACGATAAAGTTAATAAAGGAACTTGTGAACTTCTGAGAAAATGACAGGGAGTCACTATATGAAGCATAGGAGCATTATAAGGACTTGCAAAGGAGATGTCCTCACCACAATTTAGCAAAGGAATTTCTTTTTCTAACATTCTATCATGGAATCAATCCACCCATGAGAGGCACTTTGGTCAAGGAGGAGGAAACAACATTTATTCTATTAATTACTATCCTGGGTGAAAAAACCACCCAAACTTTTGTTGGTCAAACAACGAAGGAGGTCAATTCTAACCTCAAGGGCCACCTGAATTCTAATAAGAAAAACCCAATTCTACGAACTCTAAGTTAGAAAAAATATTAGACAATCTCATGAACATGGATGAAGCTCATAAGAGACTTGAAGGTAAATTCAAGCAAGTAACTAGAAACCATGATTCTTTAATTCAAAAATTAGAGGTTCAAATGAGTCTATTGGAAAATGCATTGTCTACAAGAAGTGTGGAGAATCTCTAAAGCAATAATGAAGCAAACCCAAGGGAGCAACTTAAAGTAATCACACTTAAAAGTTGAAAGGTACTTAAGCAATCAACAGAGACACAAGCTGCACCCCACCTAGTAGAAAAAGACCAAGAAAAGAAGAAAGACGTAGACATAAGTGATTATCCTTCTTATGTTGCTCCTCTGCCATACCCACCCAAGATCCTATACCCACAACACTTATAACAGAACAAGCTAGATTCACAATTTGCAAAGTTCGTGTAGAAATTAAAGACTTTACAAATTAATCTATCTTTTGTTGAGGCATTGGAGCATATGCCTAAATATGCCAAATTCCTTAAAGACATGTTAACAAAGAACTAGACTTATGAAGATAATTAAACGATAGCACTAAAAGAAAGTTGCAACTCTATTATCACCAATCACGTGCCTTCTAAATTGAAAGATCCTGGAAGCTTCATAAAACCCTATATGGTTGGTGAATTAGAATTCCCAAAATGTTTGTGCAACTTAGGCATAAGGATAAACCTTATGCCTTTGTTGACCTTTAGAAAATTGGAGCTTGACGATGTGAAACCAATTTTTATGCTTATTTAGTTGGTAGATCGATCCATAAAGAAACCGTTTGGCGTGGTGGAAGATGTTATGGTAAAGGAGGACAAGTTCATAATTCCTATAGATTTTGTCGTATTAGATTTCAAAGAGGATAAGAACTATCCATTAATTCTTGGAAGATCATCTTAGGTTAATTAATTAAATCTCTTTCTACTTTGAAATTTTAAAATTGATTAACCAATCTATGAATTCATCTATTAAATTTTACTCTAACCTGAAGATTTTTTGTCATCATATCATTAAGATTGGATGTAACTCTGTCCAATTATGCTAAGATCAATTCATAAAAAGAATTTTTTAATCTCAAATGTGTGAAATCAGAAATAATCAATATACTGAAACATATTCATTAAAGAAAGGTAAATAACACATAATTGTATCTTAATGAAACTGAAGAATATATTGAATTAAATGAGGTCAAACTATCAAATCCATCCTAGGATTCATCTTATGCAGGTATCATAAAAGTTTAGTTCTTTTACAAAGGAGATAGAATAAGGATAAACTATTTAAAAAATCAAGGTATGCAAAGGAGAAGTATTAGAAGCTAAACGAAAAACCATCAAGTCGAGAGTAGGAAAATAATAAAAGATAATAAAGATATCAAGCATAATTGACAGAGAAACAGAGCACCAATAAAGGTTCAGATAAAGGAGGTTTTAATAGTGAGAAAATTGAGGAATTTATTAGGATATCTTGATAAGCCCTCTAGTGCTATTTCTTTAGCTTTCTCTAGTAAACTTTGTTTTGATTTTTAGCTAGAACGTCTTAGATAAGTATTACATTAATGCATGGATAGTTGATTTGATGTCACAAACCATATGACTCAATCCTCATATTTATTTGTACAGCCCACACAACTCACTCCTCATATTTATTTATACATATAAGTAGTTATGTCCTTGTGATATGAAAATTTTAATGGCTAATTGTTTGTTATCTATTATTGTAGAAGTAGAAGACGTATATATTACATCATTTCTTTATTTATAACACATTCTCCATATATTAAAATTATCAGTCAACCTTGTTTCTACTAAAAAATCTTAAATAATCATAAATGTTGTGCAATTTTTTTTTCTTTTTATTGTATTCTTTAGGACTAGGGCCTAAGGAGGATGATTAGACTTGCTCAGGAAAGGAACAACCTTTATTATCTTAAATATTTTCATAAAATAGTGAATAAATTTATCCATAACATTTCTTAATACTTCGAATGAAGATGTCATTTAATACTTCAAATGAAGATGTCATTTGGCTTTACCATTTACGCATTAGTTATTCATCTTTTAGAGTTTTAAAGTTCATATTTCCTTATTTGATCAAAGAATTAGACATCTTAATTTTTCATTGTGAAATTTGTGAATTGAATTTGTGAATTGTCAAAACCTACTATTCATATTGGTACTAAACGAATTTCTTTCCTATTGGTACTAAACGAATTTCTCATCTTTTTATTTGATTCACAGTGAAATCTAGAGTCCTACTATTCATAATATTTCTTAGGCTTACTAGTTTATCTCCTTTCTAATGATTATAATTGGGTTATATGGCTTTTCTTACTATAAATATTATATAATGTCAACATTATTATTCCTAACTTTCATTTCATGATTCAAAACCAATTTAGTGTTAAAATTAAAAACTTTAACTCAAATAATGCTATAGATTACTTTTATTAAAAATTTTCAAAAACAAAGAATTATTCATAACTCATCATGTGTTGATACACCCTAAAAAGGGGATAGTTAGGAGGAAAAAAAAAGGAATTTACATGATGCAACTCAGTCTTTACTCTTTCAATGGAATATTCCTTAATCCTATTAGGAGAAACAATTTTAACTTTGACACATATGATGACATCTCTTGAATATGTTTGACGATAAAAGTCCCATGGAAACCTTTAATACTTATTATTCCAACTTCATAACCTTAAATTAGCTTACCCCTAAAGTATTTGATTGCATTGTCTTTGTACACATTCATAGTCAACACAGAGGAAAGTTAGATCCTTGTAGATCAAATTGTATGTTTCTAGATTACTCATTTACATAAAAGGGGTATAAGTTTTATAATCCTTTAGCACTAAAGTTCTATTTTTGAGCTAATGTCACTTCCATTAAAAACAAACTACATCTTTTCTAAATCTATCTTTAAGTGGAGACATCAATGTTGAAAGATAATATTTTAAGTTTTTGTGCCACTAGACCTTCTTATGTATGTCCCAAATTCATCTTCTACCTCTAGTTTTATGTCTATCCTAGAAAATATAAAAATTTCTCATGTCTCCGTCCGTGTTGCTTAAGATTTTTCAAGATGTTCACATGTGTATTACAGAAGAGCAACTTTTCAAACCTAAAACTAGCCTAAGAATCAAATGCAAACTCTCGAAATGAGTCCATAGTAAGATCTAGTTCTCCTTTACATACACAATCATTGAAACACTTACAAATGACTCCCACCTTCATAGTTCTATTAAGATAGGCACACTCTTTAGTATACCTATTTTCCCATTATGCATCAGTTAAGCATTTATCACTAGCCTATGGAAAATTCATTATGATTCTAAATACCATTTCCTAATACTATTTAAGGGAATGAAAGATTGTTATAAGAGAGGAAATAGAGGTGTTAGAGAAGAGTAGACCATGGGAGATTGTTGTTAAACTAAAGAGGAAGAACATAGTTGATTGTAAATAGATTTTCACTATAAAATATAAAGTTGATGGATCACTAGAGATATAAAACATAGTTGATTAAGGGTACATAGTTGATAAAGGGTACACTTGAACTTATGGGATTAATCAGAAATAGATATCTACCCTAACTAAAAAATTGAATACTATAAGGATTTTGTTATCCTTGGCAACTCACTTTGACTGACAACTTCTATAGAATGATGTGAAGAATGCCTTACTTTATAGAGATGAATAAAAGTACAAGAAAATTCCTCCAGGCTTTGAAGAACATACGGGTAAATAAAGTTTGTAGGTTAAAAAAAGGTCCTATATAGGTTAAAACAATCTCCCCGAGCATAGTTTAGTAGATCTGCTAAAGTTATGAAAGAGCTAGGATATAAATAAATTCAAGGTGATCATAATCTCTTTATCAAGCTCACAATCAAGGTGATCACACTTCTATTGTACATTGATGATATTATTGTACATAGAATTTATGAAGAAAAAAAAAAGAGGAATTGAAGCAACGACCAATCAAGGTGGTATATTCCATATAATGAATTTTCATATCGCAAACTAGTCTATACCCTAACGGACCTAAATCATAGGCAAGCTTATATACCTTGCTTATACTTAACCCAACATAGGATACTTAATAAGCATAGTTAGTTAGTTCATAAATGGTATGAGAGAATCACATCTATAAGCTATATATGGGGTGCTATATTAGTTAAAAGACAATCCAAGGAAAAGAATTTTGTTTAAGAGAAATAATCATCTCTCCATATAAGCCTATTCTAATATAGACTATGCAAGATCTAAAGTGGACCAAAGATCAATCATAGGTTACTACATTTTCCATGGAGGCAATTTAGTAACTTGGACAAGCAACAAACAAAATGTTATGGCTACATCATCAACATAATCAGAATTTAGAACAAGTGCTCAAGAGTTATAAGAGTTGTTATGGGTGAAGATTATCCTAGATGACTTGGCTATTGTGACAACAAATAAATCAATAAAGTTAATAGTGATTGTAACCTTATTCAACGTCATAAGACAAAGCATATTTAATTTGATGGATAATTTATCAAAGAGAAATTAAAGGGAGGACTTGTATGCATAGAAGCCAACTAACTAATATTCTACCAAGTTCAAATTTTTATATCAGTTTTCAAATTAGGAATGAAATGCATCTATTCATGAACTTGGGAGTGTCAAGCTATACTAATTTTAAAAGGTCAATTTCTTAATATTTAAAAATTGTAAGATCATGAAATATTGTTTTCTATTTTTAATAAACTATGTTCTTTTCATTTGAGTGTAAAATCCTAAAAAATTGATCTTAAATCTTTCTTAGTTTTCCTCTTACTGAAGTGTATATAAACGTGTAGTCCCAATTGTTAATTCTTCTTTCCTTCAATCTTGTATCAACATTTTCAATATCGTGGAGAAGATGCTGAAGCATTATGACTCATCAATAAACTAAGCATAACCATGACAAAGTGTAAAGAAACATTTAATATTGCATGGATAATCATCAGCTAGCCTCCTATTCTAAATTAGAGATGTGAGATCAGTAATACATCAGTACCGTTCACTCTGTTCACTCAATCAACCTTCAACAAGGTAATTGGCAGCCAAATAATAACCACCAACAATTGCAAATGACGCTACCCCACTACGTGCTATTCGCAGCCAGATGCCACGGAACAACAGATTCCGATCTGCAGGATGAATGCCTGCAAGTCTCTCCAACCTTTTACCTGGCCGATTCCATTTCAATAACCTCCTCTCCACTGAAACAAACTGGAAGCAGAGAAGATGGTCTTATAAAATTCTATCTTTAGTATATATTAATTCATAAGACAATCAAATGTTTTCATTTCTGAAAAAGATAACTCATTTTGTGCTAAACCTTCTCAAATTTATTCACATGTGTTAAACCTTTTAATTTTTTCTAACTAAATTTCAAATCTTTTAAAATGCAATTTAGCATTGCAAAATGTTTGAATAGTACATCAGGAGTTACTGTAGAAAGAGTAGGGAAATGGAAAACAAAATAGGAACCGAGGACAAGAAACGTGTGTTTTGTGTCCATCTATAATTATGTTAGTTTTGTGCCCAAACCTTTGCATTTTTGTAATTAATGGGAAGCTGTTCCGGCAGCAAACTAACATAATTATAAATGGACATAAAACACAGGTTTATTCAGTTCTTATTGTGCTTTCCACTTCCCTACTCTTAACTCATATAGGCGGAACAGCACCTCGTTGCCAAATGTGTACACAAAGGTAATGCAGCATGATGTAACTAGAGATACCACAAAAACAAAAACGTACAAAATGGAAAAACATACAAAATGGTGATAGTATACATCAAATAATAGACAGGTATCAGTCAACACTGCAGCTTAGTATAAGGTTTCAATGAAAATAACATAATAATCAAAATTGAAATAAAATGCAAATGCAAACTACTTTCTAGAATGAAGTATACCTTGGGCAGCACAACACATTCTGATCGGCTCTTGGCAGTGTCAAAACAATGAGATGCAGCCGCAGCCATAGAACCAGAAAACCCAGCTGCAAGACTAACTGCGAATGGAGAAAGTGGCCCAATTTCTTCATCAGACCTGATAATAAGCGAGGAACATTTTCACACCAAAAATGATAGAAGTACTGATATTCTGGTTAAAGCTGCTATTGAAGGAATATGTAGAAGCCACCTTGAAAGCATAGGTAATAGCTTTCAACAACATGAAACAGATAATTCCAAGATAACAGTGTTACAATAATTTAATGCAGTATCTATTTTAGTGCGAGTAGCTACAGCACAAAGGACTAGGTCAAAGGTGTCAAGTAACAATCACAAGCACCACTACACTAACCCACATCAACAGGACATACCGAATCAGCACAACACTAAGATGTCAAGCTGATATAGAAACTTATGAGAAGATTGCATTTAATGCCATATAGTACTGTTCTGCTACTCTCAATATTGCAAAGCCAAGCAACCGAAAGATACATACAAAAGTTCCAGATTTACAGTGATATTATAAATGGGCAGTTTGAGGAAACCCAGTGATATTATAAATAAGAAGCAATTTGAGGAAGCTTTGCACAATTAATGCAATCTATCCCAGTTTAATGCTTGATCAAACAAAATGATTGATGGATTATTAGTTCAAATCTTTGAGAACATGTAAATATGGAACTTCAGAATGCTTCTGTCTGTTGTATGGATACTGCTCAGATGATAATAAAAGAGCACAAAAATATGTCTCACTTGTGGCCTTGAGGGGTACAGAGAATTAATCTAGTGGTTTCTGCAGACATGTAATGCACTGTGCTATGTTTGTAGGCAGATTAGCTAGTTTCTATCCGGAACTTTTTTCAGTGTTAGAGCAGGAACTGATGACAGATTTTGAATCAAAAGTTCAAATTATGACCTGGGTTCAGGATCCATCCCAACTGCCTTCCAGATAAGCATTGCTTCGTGCAGGAACTGCCAACTGCCAAAAAATATCCCACCAAAAACAGAATCTCGAGCAATTCCTGACCGCACTCCTCTCCAAAATGTACCCAATCCTTCCAAAGAGGTTATATTTGATGGTTTCCGAACATCAGATACCGGTGGTGGCCTCCCAGACCCGGTCATCATCCAGGGGTATTCTTGCAAGGCACCAGACAAATTCGGATGCTTGGAGGTTAAGGTGGTCAGAAGGGCAAGGGATTGGCTCAATGCCTTCTTATCTGGCATATATCCATGTAGAAGTTTAGCAATCATGGGTGTAACAGCTTTATTTTCCATAAGAGGGCTAGAAACCCGAATACGAGATGCAGCGGAAACCTGACAGCGTAGTTTAACAAGTTCAAAGGGTGAGCTTAAAAGTGACTCTACAGCACCAGCTACTGTTCCTGCCATAAGAGCCTCAGAGACATACACATAGTTATCTTCACGACCATCTGCCAGAAATGAAAGGAATTTTCCCAAGACTAAGAGTTGAAATTTGTCAATGCAGTGCTTGCTTACATTTAATAAAGCATCACACATAAATGCTAGTGAACCACTTGCTTTTGTAAACGGCATTGGTAAAGTTTCGATTTTTTATGTGTTCTTCATTTTATCAGTGCACTTCTCAACAAAAGTAAAGGAAACAGGGCATTTTTCATGAAAAAGCATAATCATTTTGACTAGCAGAAAATATTAAGATCCAGAGTTCATATAGATGAATGGAAGCGGCCCAGTAAGAGACAAAGGAATAGAATGGTGAGTAATCTGAAGAAAAGAATACAAATAAATCTTAGTATTTCAACAGGAACGGACTCTTCAACTGTAAAATTCCATAAATCTTGTACTGAGGCAAGGAAAAAGCGGCCAATTATGACAGAAAAACAAACTTTGTACCGTATGAAATAAAAGTCCAGGTCCTTTTCTTCATTAGATGTAACATTTCAAGATTGGCATGATTACGTTTATGACTACTCTTATCGGGAATAAGCAAATGAATTTTGAGATAGAGCATGTGAATTCAGTAGAAAATACTAATAGTGCGTTATGTTCAAAGACAAGTCAATCTAGTAAAAGAAACACAGACATTGACTACGTGATGTTTTGCCCAAATCAAGTAAATCCTTACATGATTTAAACCTACTAAAATCTATAACCATGAATGTACCTCATTTATACACAAAAAGTTAATAAGGCAGGCTAAGATAATCCAAACACAAGAATATGTTCAAAGATAGAATAGAAATTCGATTTCATCATGTATGGCATATTTACAACCTTGTAGCCCATGTTCTGTTACCACGTGGTTTTTAATTTTACATTCTGTTACTTAAGAACCAAAATAATGAGTTCATCTTAAACTACAAGCTGCTCCAATATAATATAATTTAAGCCAAGTGAACACAATGATGATTTCGCGTGTGTAATTCATGTGTGACAAACAACAGACAAGGAATGCGAGGAATTATGTAAGATTCAAGGAAATCTATGACAAGTTTAAAACTCCCAAGTTGTAAATGAAAAACTGAGCTTGTGCAATAGCATATTGAATCCACTGTTAGTAATTCTTCGCAAACTACAGAAAATATACTCTGTTGATTCTTACATTTTCATGATAAGATCTGTTAAGACATTTTTAACCAATTTTATATGTTCAACCATCACATATACATCGAAGGTTGAATGGAGATGGTTAAATACGAGGTCACGCCATCACAGCCAATGGCTCTTATGGAAATTAATATAAGATGTCAACCATAATAAACAGAAGGAAAAAAAAAAGAAGTATGTAAAAGCCAGCCATGTGTCCAACTGTTTTCTAGGGACGCCATTGACATTTGATTTTGTTACTCCTATGACATGGGGGAATTTATGTTTCTAACAGAGCCTCTCCATTGACTTTCCATGACAATTGTTATTGGAGATCTGCACAAGAACTGTACTTTGCAAATTACAACCACATATTCACTCTCTTTTTGTGTCATGTGTGTCTCTATATATGTGGATGTGCGTATGTCAAGCTGCAATTTAGGAAAACAAACAGGTCACGCATATACCAAAGAAAAGTAGAAGTACGCACCTTTATAGAAAGCCGTTAAGATCTCATAGACTCCAAAGCGGGCTCCAACACCAAGAATTCTCCCAGAAGTGAACCATCCAAAACCACTATACAAGCCTAAAATATTGGTTACAAGTTTTTAAGATGAAACTGGGAAGTTCTTTTATAGGAAATAAATAGTGATGCCAAACTAGTACAAGGAAGCATGAACCCAGTGAAGCAATAAGCATGTCCTTAAGCATATTACACTTACTAATAACAGCAAATTTCTAAGCATCAATTAGCCTTCAAAACCATAGTCTGATTAAAGGAATTTCTGCAAGAAACCAAGTTTACACAAATGCTTTTTTGGTTAAAGTTTGTTTCTAGAGTTTTGGCAAGCACAATAAAATTACAAAACAAGGTTGCATTATTTTTCAAGGAAGATTGTCCAACACACACCTTGACTTCATCATTTTGTTAGAAATATTCTTCCGTTAATTTAATGGGAAATTATAAATAGGGGTCTCTGATCTCCACTTATTGAATAAAGAAGCTATTTCAGTCACTTATTTGTTTAAAGACCTCTTTTTTAAAAAAATATAATTTATTATTTTAAACTTTCAATAATAAATTATACATGAACACTTTGACAAAAACACCTGAGATAAGACTGGAGCAAAAATGCCTATCGAGAAAGAGAGAACAAATACAAAAGCACATCTAGTAAGGAAATAAAAGGTAAATATCTAAAATTCATTGGAAGATGTTACAATCTGCTCCTGAGCTAAAGGGACAGTTGATCCAATATGTCACATTTTGTAATGCTTATGAAGGGCTTCATTTCTCTTATGCTAATAGTCATTTTGCTTTCTACAATGGCAAATAATTGGGTGAATCATTATTGGTCAAGATTGGTGTTACATAGATGGTTACAAAAGAGGAAGATAAGAAACCATGAAGTGCTAGCCATTAGGGCCTCCTCTACTAATCGAAAGTTGAAAAGATGGAGAGGTCAATGACTAAGAACGAGAAAGAGAAGGGATGTAAGAAAAATGATAAAACGGTTAAACGGGCATGAGAGAGGGAGAGAGAAAGTTAAAAATAAAGATAGGGTTGTGGAGAGAGAAAGAAGGAAAGAAATAGAGGGAGTTGTCATATCAAGGATAATTTCGTTATGACCATATTCAGACATTATAGAGAAAAGGGGTCCTCATTATTCAATAAGTAGGGATCAGAGACCCCTATTTATAATTACCACTGGTTTAATTTCATCACAACCACAACTATCAGGATGACAAAAAAAAAAAAAAATCCCTCTCAGCTCCATTTCAAAAGTTAACAATCACATAGGATTAACTACTTCTAACTACTGGCCACCATACTTGTCAGTTATATTTTTAACATTCAACGGCCTCAAAAATTGAAACAAAGATCAACAAGAAAAACAACAGAGATGGAAAAATATATTTATATCAACATCTATATATAATAACACATGGGACAAAGTAAATCAATAGGAAACTAAAGAAAAACTGAAAGTGAAGTTGACATAGTAACTACCTGAATATCCAGATAATGATCGAATTCTTTTCAACACCTGAAGTGGGGTCAATTGTCCATCAGGACCTGAACCAACCTGGAAAATGTCCAAGAACATAAATATACAGAAACAGTCAACAGTAGGAGTATATGCAAGAGAACACAAACAGGATAGCTAGTAAACCTGAACGAGGACTTTAAGTGTATCAAGAGGATAAGTGAGCGCCGAGCCTAATGCCACGGAGGCAGCAGCAGCTGTTGCATGTGTTGCAAAGACTTGGTTCTTTAATAATTCCTCCATATCTTCCAAAATTCAGGGATTTAACGATTACCCATGAGAAATTTTGCTTTTAACATGGACTAGCAAGAAGAAAAATTGTTAGAAATTGTTGGGAAAGATGAAGAAGGGCGTTAAGAGTGGTAGCGATGGGGTCAAGGAGGACAGTGGCGACGGCGGGGACTAGATATATTCCAAGATCTCTAAAGGGATGGTGGAGCTTTTGACAGAAGGTGAAAAGAAAATAGGGATTCCAGGAGCGTTTTTGAAGTAGGAAAAGAGGGTTAGGTGTAGTTTTGTTCGACTCGCCTCGACTCTCCCTCTCCAATCTTCTCGTGCTTGGGTTTGAATTTCTATTTTTGTCTTTTACAGTTTACCTTTCTTTATTAATAATTAAAATAGCACGACAGTGACAATCTTAATGTCCACGTAATTTAAAATTAAGGAGTATATATATATATATAGTAAAAGATGTATAAATGAATGTTGTGAAATTTAAAATTTTAGGGGAAGAAATAAAATTGAGTGATTGTGAATAAAATTTTGTCACAGAAAAGAGGTAAAAATATAATAATTGGAATATTTAGAATGAATTAATAAAATAAGTAAGTTAAAATTAAAAATTAAAAAATAGAAATGTATAGTAAGGAAGGAATTTAAAAGATAAATAGATGAAATATGTGAGTGAATATTGTGAAATTTATATAGCAAAAAAGATAAAATAGTTTAGTAAATGTTGAGAGGAAAATGTGTAAATAAATGTGTTATAATATTTTAGTACATAGTTCAATAATAAAAAGAAAATTTTATAAAAATTATACAAATATAAGGTGTTATGATCTGATTATGATTTAAAAATTTTAAGGAGTTATGAGTGTGACACTTGTTATCTATTGAAAAAAAATAAAAATAAAAATTTAAGGAAATTGGAGAGTATTTATGAATATGTTATGTTATGTTATGAATGGTTAAAGATGTATAAATAAATATTGTTAAATTTTAAAATTGGTGGAAAATTTGAAATTTGTGACTGTGGATAAAATTATTCAGCAGAAAATAAGTAAAAATATAAGTTAGAATATTTAAAATAGATTAATAAAATTAGTTCATAAAAATTAGGTATGAAAAATAAAATAAAATAAAATTTGAAAATGTATAATGTAATGCATTTGCTATAAATAGATAAAATATACATAATATATGTGTGTGTCTATGTGTGTGTGTGTGTGTGTGTGTGTGTGTGTGTGTGTGTGTGTGTGTGTGT
>JANJEY010000005.1:27775099-27798396 GCA_024703695.1 Erythroxylum cataractarum | reverse complement strand
CGAAAATCAAGTGGTGTTGGTAGGATTTGTGCCGGAAGACAAATCAAGTGTAAAGGTAGCTTGAGCCGGAAATCAAGCGGTATTGTAAGAGTTCACACTGAACTACAAAGTGTGTAATAAAGTGGTTTGCAAAATCCTAAGTGGAAGCTTAGGTAGAGGACGTAGGTCTTAGCACCGAACCTCTATAAAAACAGTGTTTGATATTCTTCCCTACTCTTTTCATTTAAATTTGTTTAAATTATTTTTGTGTGAATTAACTTCTAATTTTATTGTAGAAAATTACAAAAAGTTTAAAGATCTATTCAACCCCCCTTCCATATCGCTTACATAAATTACCTTTATTAAATGAAAGGGTGAAAGAGAGAATGAGTTGTTAGACCTAATACATTCTGATGTATGTAGTCTGATGTCTATTCATGCCAAAAGTGGTTTTATGTACTTCATTATCTTTATCGATGGTTATTCATGATATGATTGATGATTATTCACGATATGGTTATGTATATCTAATGAGATACAAGTCTGAAGCATTTGAAATGTTCAAATAATTTATATATGAAGTAGAAAACAACTCGGGAGAAGTGTCAAGACACTTCGATTAGATCAAAGTGGTGAATACTTGAACGAGGAATTTCTAACTTACAGTATCTTGGGGATAACGGGATTGTAACCTAATGGACTCTACCTTACACACCGCAACATAATGATGTGGCTGAAAGAAGAAATCGAACCTTATTGGATATGGTAAGGTCAATGATGGGCTTAGTAAATCTACCGAAATCCTTTTAGGGTTATGCACTCGAGACTGTTGTTTATATGATAAATAAAGTCCCTTCAAAAGTAGTTGAAGTTACTTCAAATGAGACATAGACCAACAAAAGGCCATATCTTTCTCATATGAAAGTTTAGGGTTGTCTGACTTATGTGAAGTGGGTTCAATCTAACAAGCTTAAGTGAAATCTAATAAGTTTCTGTTTCTTAGATATCCTAAAGAAACAATTGGATATTAGTTCTATAATACTTTAGAAAAAAAAGGTGTTTGTCTTAAAGCATGATACCTTTTTAGAGAAAGAGTTTCTTCTAAGAGAAGACAGTAGGAGCAAAGTTGAACTTGATGAAGTTCATGATACTCAAACAGACGCAGATCAATTATCTAAACCTGAAATTGTTATTCATGGAGATGAGACAATAGTTGAATCTTTTCACACATAAAATATTTGTAGGTCAAGTAGGATACACAAAGTTCTAAAGATATATGGATTTCTCGTAAGTGAACAAAATGACGTATTGCTCATAGAGGACGATGAGCCTACAACCTATGAAGAGTCTCTAAAGAGTTCAGAATTTAAAAAATGGCTTCAAACCATGAAGTCTGAAATGGATTCCATATTTGAAAACCAAGTATGGACTTCGGTTGACCCACTTGAAGGGCCAAAGCCCATATGGTGTAAGTTGATTTTTAAGAAGAGAATCGACATGAATGGTAATGTGATTACTTATAAAGCAAGGCTAGTCGCTAAAAGATATCGTCAAAGATAAGGAGTTGACTATGATGAGACATTTAGCACCGTAGCCATGGTTAAATCCATTAGAATAATCTTAGCCATTACTACTCATTATGATTATGAGATATGACAAATGGATGTGAAGAAGACATTTTTTAATGGAGACCTAGTTAAGGATGTTTATATGATAAAACCTAAGGGCTTCATATCTACGGATGGCAAAAAGATATACAAGCTTTAGAAATCATTTATGGATTGAAGCAACCATTTAATAGTTGGAACATCCGAGGAAATAACTGATAGAGGTGCTGTGAAGACAGAGAAAGCACCCACAGATTAGAACATTGCTGATCCTTTGACTAAACCACTTTCTCAAATGAAATAGATTGTTAAAGTAGTGCTCTAAAGGCAATCATCTTTAGCACTTTTGTACAAACTTTATTTTGATTAATAAAGAGAGAGGCAATTTTTCATTAATTTGATGTTTGTTTATATATGAATTGATTTCGATCATAAATCAAATTAATGAAGTTCATGATACAAAACATAGTATGAAGGAAATCATGATAATGAGATTTCTATCATGTGCAATTATGTTAGTATCTAAATAATCCTTAGTCATAGGATTAATAAGACAAAACATTATTAATTCGGACTAGCACATGTTACACTCCTTGATTTAGTCAAACAGTAGATCTCACAAACTGTAAGTATGAGATGTTTAGAGTTAACATGTGGATGCTTACTAAGAGTAGTAAATACATCGAATGACCCGCTATGAGATTATCATATGGATGATCTATCAAATGTTGATGATTAATCTTATCATAGTAATGGTGAAAATATCTTTAGACTTGAGATACTCAAGGATATCTTGGATATTAATCCTGTGCTTTGACATCATTCTTTGTTGCCTTAAGATGAGGTCACTCATAGGGTGGTGATTGGGTACAGCTATTGATATTCGAAGCTTGGTACAGCTATTGGTATTTAAAGGTAATTGGGTAGCTAATAAAGGATTCACCATTCCTGATAGAAGGAGATGATACCCACGATCTCTTGTCGGGGTCATCACTCAGGAGTCTCTGGCCAGATCAGTTATGTGTCATGAAGAGAGTCTTCGGTTACACATAGAGTAATGAGATTCCCAAGATAAGAACTAACATCACTTGGACTAGATGTGCAAGAATAAAAAATGCATGCAACATAGTATTGATCTTTCTCTCCATTAGAGAATCTACTTGAACTCATCTAGTTTGGCGCTCTAACCAATGTTATACATTATTTCTTCTACATCTTTAGTTCTTAAGTGATTAAGGAAGGGTTTGGTGTTTGTAACAACCCAAACAAGGAGAAGAATCAAGAAAGGAGAAGAATCAAAAGGTATATGTATTGTTATACCATGTTCATATAATCTGTTTATACATGCATTTAAGATTTTGGATTTTTGAGATGTCATGGGGTCAGAATTTAGATTCAGACACTTCCGTTACTTTATCAGGCATATGATGTATGAATCCATGTCTCCCCCCACTAATATTATCATCACAACTTAGGGTTCGCTAACCTAGGCACTAAAGAATTTAGTTCCTGAACTTAAAAAACAAAACCAAAAATATTTAAAAGAACAAATAGAATTAAAAGAATTCATATTCTAAATCCCCCTTTTTATCTCTAATAAGTCTTCTTACAATCTGGATTGAATGATGCTCTTTATTGGATCTTATGACATAATCTTCGTGTTTTCCTCATCCTCTATTCAGAATTGCCTCTTTTTTTTTATGTTTCTTACTACTTAAAAACACTTCTAATCTCACCTCTTTTTAACCTGCCTCCTATAATATCCTTTTATAGTAAAAACTAGGTTTTTAGGACATACATGGTCACTTACACGATTGTGTAGGCGACAATGTATCTCCAAAAACACCTTAAATTGTGACTTTACACAATTACATATACTTATATGGATATATGAGCGTGTAACTCCACACAGGCAGGAATTGTGTTGTTAAAGTTTCACATGTTTACAAAGACTTACATAGTCACTGTATACGGTTGTATAAGTCGATAATTGCTTCAAATCTTTGTTATATGCTAAGATTTCATCTAAATTCTTCTCCTTTTAGTTCATGAAGGTAGTTATCACCTACAAACACACTTAAAGAGAAATAAGTACCAAAAGTATAACAAAACTATTAAATAACAAGCAAAACACACTAAATATGGGTATGTTGATAAGTGTGAATTGCATCATATTTTAGGGCTTAGTTTGATATGTATTTAATTGTTAATTCAATCGTTTAGTATATGTTTAGGTTAGAATTGTGTTAATTTGTTAATTATTTATGTTTTATGAGTTAGTAGAAGTATTTTAGCTTAATTATTATATTTTTAAAGTACCTTGATGTGTTTGTTAGTGTTTTAGGGTTAACATCAAAGAACGGAGAAGTTTTGGAAATATTCGGGATGAAACAACGGCCTACGATCATGGGCACAACAATCCACGATCATGACAGAAGCACTGGAGTTAGCCACGATTATGGCCATATGCCACGCGTGACAGAAGTCCAAGATTTGGGTCATGATTGTGGTAGAAGGCTCGGAAGTGGCCACAAATGCACAGACATTAAAAAAGTCAATTTTCGAGGGATTTTCATACCTTTTGGACCCTAGAAAAATCCTAGGGCTACTCAAAACACAAAAGGTATTTAAAGAATAAGACAAAGAGTCAAGGAGAGCTTTTGGATTAGCCACTTTTTAGAGAAACCCTAGAGTAAATTATCGAGAGATAGAGAAAGAGAAGAAGAAAGAGAGAATAGAAGAAGAAGCTAACTCGATATACTTCTCAGATCTGGAGTTTTTTGACATCACTGCCTCCCGTCGTCTGTCCAATTTCATATTTCCTGTTATTTTGAATTTTATTATTATATAGAATTGGAATGATAGTTGATGATAAGATATTTGGATGTTGATGATATTCTAAACTCACCTTCAAGATTTTGTCTTTGGTTTAATAAAATTTGATTGTTTACGTTTTATTGGATTTATTGTTATTTAATTTCTTTAATTGCATAATTTGGTGATAAACTGAGAGGGTGAATCTAATGAAAAATAATTATATTGGCCTAACGAGAATTAGATGATTTAATAGAACAATAATTAAATCAAATATGTAAATTGTGCGAAGAGAGATCTTGCATAAATTCATAGATTTTTGATAGTTTATTGGACAACTTCATATCTAATTGGGGTTTTAGATAGGATGCTAATTTAGAAATTGCAATTATGATTACATTTTATAAATTAAGGTTAATTATTATAACTTAAGAGAGAATAATTAACCGTAGGATTGTCTAGAACCAATAATCCAATGATTCATAATCGATTAGGTTAGTGTTAAAGATAGGTAAATTCTCTTTCTCTCAATTGGTAGTTCCTTAGGTTGTTGAGTGTGCATTGCATTTGTCAATTCGTTAATATTTTCGTGATTGATTCTTGAATTGAATTCTTGTTTTAATTTCATTATATTTTGAATTTCTGTGATTTATTTGGGCTTTAGATTTTAGGATTAGATTATTCCTCCTTGTAGGATCACCACCTTAGGTATTACACGAACGACTTGTGCGCCTGGGGATTATCAAGCTTAATTAATTAAAACTTTCACACATCAAAAGAACCTGATCATAGATAAATATAGTTAATTAATTGTTTATCATGAAATTACAAGAATGATAAAAGGATGATTAACGAGGGATGTATGATTATCACAGCTGGACAAAATAAAGTAGAAACCTTACTTGCATTGCTACAGTGTAATTTACAGTTGGAAAAGGGAAAAAGGGAGAAACCAGCATCTTAGTAGCCATCTCCAAAGGTACCAAAGCATGGAAACCTAATCTAGAATGAAGACAAAGGAACATTGACTATTGCCTAACTAGTGTAGAGGATCTAGAAGTTAGGTTAAAAACAAAGAGGAATTAGAAAAGGAATTAGGAATTACATTGTTTGAAGCCTTTGGCATTTTTTATTAAGTAGATTCTACTACTTATGTTTATGCTGACACTTGTACCAATCTTGTAAACTTGAGGTAGTCAATTAATACAGTTGATTTAATTTTAAAAAATAAAAACCAATGTTCATACACACATACACACACATTATAATATATGAAATAACAATAATTTAATTGTTACTTATACATATATATAACAATAGTTCAATTTGTTACATATATAGAATCTTAAAGCAACAAAATTTTGATTTTTTTGTTGTATTTTTCTAATATAAGGCAACAATTTATTATTATCTTTGCATATTAACATTACTAAAGGCAATACTTTTAAAACTATTACATTATATTAATTTTAGGCAACAAATTATAAAATCATTACAAATATGTTGTTGCCTAAAGCTCTTTATGTCATAGTGGGTATATCAATTTTAGTAGCGGAGATTAGATGACTTTCAAAATTGTGGTAAATTCAACTGTAATAGATAATGATAAGAGTATCTCATATAAATTTCAAACACTTGTATGAATGAGTAGTATCTTATAAAGATTTATCAATTTTTAGTATTTAAGTTTCATAAAGGATGTGAAATAGTAGGTACTTTGTCTTATTTATATTGAAATTTGCTTATGAAATATTATGTTGGAAGCTTTACAATTCCATTGAAGCTTGAATTTATATATCTTGTGTTATTGTTGATGTATTTAACTAACGTATATATGTTTAGGACAATGTTTAGGGGTAGCATTTAAGTAAACCCTCAAAGACTATAACTCCTATATTTGTTTTTTGTTTTAGTTTATTTTGACTAGGTTTGTTAGGTTTTAATTACTTGAGAACAAAAAATGAATTAATTGTGACAGAATTTAATATCTCGATATTTTACATGTTATTTAGGATCAATTTACTTGGAATTTGTAAACTTTACAATGTTTTTCATATAAATTTTATTATTTTTTCTATATTTAATTCATTGTCTTATAAAAAATTAGATTTGGGGAATAAATTCCACTTTTGGAGTCATTTGGAAGATATGAAGATGGACAACTATTTTGTTAAAGAGTTTAGGAGCTAATTCTAACTCAAAAAGGCCAAAAATTGGAGAAGTTGGAAGGGAAAATCATAATAAACACTAAAGCAAGAAGTATAAAAGGTGCCTATCCTTTATGAAAGTCTTTAAAGTTGACATACAATACCAAACCAATGCCAAACATGAAGGACAATTAAAGCTAGATTGATCTTTATTTTACAGAGAGAAATAATGCAAAATCAATGCTAGTTATGAAGTGTGTAAAGCACTAATTACAAAGCAGAATAGTAAAAAAAAAGAAGCAAAACAAGATCGATGCTAGTCTTGAATCTATAACGTGAGCCACTTTTAGGAGAAATAATGCAAAATCCTAACCTTAGGAGATATTTGGGAGGAGAATTCTTTTAGGAGATATCATACAAATTTATTTATTTATGTTTCTATTTTTATAATGTTTAGTAGATAAAAACCTTAGTTAGGGTTTATGATGTAACTTGTATGAATTTATTCAATTATTTATATAAGATTTTATTATTCATTACTTGAATTTATTCTCTTTTATCTTAATTATCATATTTGTGGTTGGCCAGCATATATTCACTTATAGGGATTGTATGATGGACTGATACGTGAAGTATAATAAGTGTAACAAGAAATACACACTTCAACGATAAGAAGATATCCCAAACTTTAGTGAGAACTATATAGATTAACTAAATAAGTTGATTAGGTTAAATTGTACATCAACATATGGTAGCTACCTAGTTAGATATACTTATAAGCTTCGACGAAGGGAATAAATAAATAAGATGAAATGTTATTTTAACCTAAATAATCAATTGTATATGATAGCATCTGAATAGTGTTCATGTTGATGAAGATGCCCCTTTTGACTTACAAAGTTTATAAATATATACATTTCAACTTAGTAAAAAATTAAATATACTAAAATAACAAATTCAACATTATAAATTTATTGATAGTTAAAATAGATTTTGACTAATTTGTTGTAGAATAAGATTAATTCTATATATCCTCCTTTATTTTTTTTAAGAATGTTAGCTAGGTCAAAATATTAATAGCAACATTCAAGCAAAAAGAAAGAAAATAAGGGAATATAGAGATGAGGGACATACAGATCGGAGAAACTCCAATGATTTTATTCTTAATTATTCTTAGGAAGTGCTTAATTAATGAATTTGAAAAGATATAAATGGATAAGGAATGAAAAACAGTTGTTTGGTAATATATTATCGTTGAATGAACAATATTTTTATATCTAAGTTTGAGATATTACTCTATACCCTCCAATTGTGAGAAGCATGAAAGTTTTTTCGTGTTACGGGCATGACTGATCATTGTTATGCCTGTGAGAAGAGTGTCATAGGTGTGACACTAAGAAGAATGTTATGTGACATATCTTTTTATTTTTTCCTCTTTTTAGCAATTATAATTAATTAAAATATAAATAATTAACATATAAATAATTAATTATAGTATAATATAATTAATTAAAATATAGTTAATTAATTAATTGAAATATTAATTAATTCAAATTAGCAGTTAAATATAATTAATTAAAATATAATAAAATTTGTTATAAAACAAAATTTTGACAAAGATTTGTTTCTTTTTTCAGCAAAACAATATTATGGTCAAACTGTATTTTGAAGACATTAATTGGCTAATAATATGTTGATATAAGCTAATATTAGAGCTTTTTTTTTCTTCAAGAGCATTTGAAAAGAAAATCTTGCAATATACTTAATTTTAAACATTCTGTCATCATAAATATGTATATAAATTAAATATAATTAATTAAAATATATTAAAATTTGATATAAAATAAAATTCAAGATTTTTAACATACCAATCATTATGTAATAGTAATCATTCTTTCGTCCTAATTAATGATTATATCTATTATCATTCTTAACTATATTTATTCATATTTTTATTACCATTGCCTTATGTAAACCAAACTCTCCCTTAATAATAAAATGCTTTTATTCTTAATTATTTTTAAAAATAAAATAATATAATTAATGCTTTTCCACGTTATTGATCAACTTAAGTGATATTTTATGTGAGCATATTTATCAATATAAATTTATAAAGTTGATTATTTATTTTTATTAATATTAGAAAATTGAAAAGACATTCAAAATTTAAAATAAAATTAATTTAGATCCTGCATTTAGTGACATTTTTGTTGTTGTTTATTTTTACATTTTTATACTATTGCCTTTAGAATAACAAATTTTAATTTTGAGAATTTGACGATATTTCATTTCATTTCGAAACAAATAATAAAAATGTTTGTTTTAAGTGCAAGGCGTGCAACAAATTGAAATTACAGGGACGTGGTCACGTGGGGAGGCATTGACAAAGGCAGGTCAACCACGTGACATTTTATGACGTTGCCGTAGGGTCTCCGACGCGGAACTACAACCAAAACCTGCGCTCAAAACAACAGGCCTCACTGAGTGTCCTCGCAGTACCGCGAACTCCCTCAGCTCCTGTTCGATCGCCATCTTCTTTTTTCCACCCAAAAATCTCCAGCTGTCAATGTTGGATCTACTTCAGAAGCGCACTTTATCTTGAACCATTCGACCCTGTTCTGTATTCATCCAAATGGGAACAGGCTTTAGATCCCGTTTGTGTGTTGTGATTGTGAATGTGATGATAGTGTATGTGGGTTTTGGTCGGATTGTTTCGGTTGTTGGAGACATTAGCCTAAAACCCAAGAACGTTCAAGTTGGTCTCCGAGCCAAGTGGGAGGGTACTCCCGTCTTGTTAGAAGCTGGGTAATAAGTCCCTCCCTATTCTTTAATTACTGTGGTCTGTTGGGGAATTAGGATTTTAAGTTGGTATTTTGTTGTGAGCGTTGTCATGAGTTATCAAATGGTTTCTTTCATGTCAGTCAGGTCTTTCAACATTGTTTTGATGTTGTTAATCTTCATTCTTATTGGCACAGTGAATTGCTATCTAAGGAATGGAAAGACCTTTATTGGGAGTTCACTGAAGGCTGGCTTCACACTGAGAAGGATTCGTCCTATTCCTATACTGCTAAAGATTGCATCAAAACCATTGCAAACCATGGAAAGTCACTTTTAAGTGAACCATTGGCTTCGCTGTTTGAATTCTCTCTTATGCTGAGGTCAGCTTCTCCAAGATTGGTTCTTTACCGGCAGATAGCGGAGGAGTCTCTCTCTTCCTTCCCACTTTCAGATGATAGTATCTCAAGGAACGGCAGTGGAGAAGTTGCGGATGTTAATGAGAATAATGATGGCAAAAAGTCGGGCCATTTGATTGTCAGTGTGAATCCTAGAATTCCTGGTGGGAAATGCTGTTGGGTTGATGTAGGGGAGACACTGTTATTTGACTCCGCAGATTTACTAACCTGGCTTCACGGTCCAGCTGGGCTGTAAGTACTACCTTCTCTCTCATACAACATGCTTCTCATCATCGCAGTGAACCCCTCCCCAAACTTATTTGTTTACTTTTCTGTTGCCAGTGCAGGTGACTCAATACAGCAGCCTGAACTATTTGATTTTGATCATGTCCATTTTAATTCTCGTGCTGGGAGTCCAGTAGCTATCTTGTATGGGGCTCTAGGAACGGATTGCTTTCGGCAGTTTCATGTCATCCTTGTGGAAGCTGCCAAAGAGGTCTTCCTCTTTAAGTTTTGGAGCTTCATCGGCTTGAATTTCTTGCCTCTGGAAAATGATCTTATTTTTCTTAAATATTTGGCTTGAATTGATGAGCTTGCTCTTTACTTTGTTCATAATAATGATTTACATGATTCCTTTTGCATACGATACAAAATAATAGAGACAAGAGATTGTATTTGTATAGAGCAGGTTTGTTTCCTAAATCTTTTTCTTTGGATAGGAGTTTGGCTGGTCTGGTCTTTAAGTGTTCCACAAACTTTAGGGAGAAAACTGCAACTCAAATACAACTACCTATCACTTTAGATGGCTGTAATTTTGACTTACCTATTAATGGCAAGGTTTTCTTTTCTCCTTTTAGTTTTGGTCGGGTTGGTTGGTGTAGCCTTGTTTAGGCTCTCAAAAGTTATTTAAGAGAACTGGTCTGGACATATTATTATTTATAACTTCAAGAGTCAGGATGGCATTGCACTCTGATATGCGTTAGAGAAATTCTGACTTTGGCCATCTGCTGCATTTGCAACTTTGAATTAAACCATAGACTCTATATGTAAATCATAAGTTTAGTCATAACAGTTATGGAATGTATTCCCAAGCATCCATATGACACATTGATCTGACAGTTGCTCTAATTATTTGTGCAGATTTGAAGAGAAATATGGTTTTCTGTTTTATGCCCCTTGTTAACGCTTATTATATTCACCTCTTGGCATGTTTCATATGTTATATATTTCTTGTCTCTTATTGACCAATCTAGGTTCTGCTTGATGCTCACTTGAGTGTGTTAGTTGTTGATATGCATCTAAACTAAGTATATTAACATATTAACACTTATATATCCACACTCATATCCACACCCAGACATGTACAATCTCACACCTAACATTTGCGCAAGATGTGGGAAATCTTGATGCAAATATCTGGTTCCACATTTTTTATATCAAGGTCAATACAAAAAAATTCAACCAACATGTCAATGAGGTGCTCATTTATTTAGGTGTGAGCACTGCATGCTGGCACACCTCCTAGACATTTACTTGTGCTTATTATTATTGTCACAATTTTGATACTGACAAATTTTAAAACATTTAGGGGAGAGTGAAATATGTCGTTAGACCTGTTTTACCCTCTGGCTGTGAAACAAAAGCTGGCTATTGTGGTGCCATTGGTGCAAAAGACTCCTTAAATTTGGGTGGCTATGGTGTGGAGCTTGCTCTGAAGAACATGGAATATAAAGCTATGGATGACAGTGCAATAAAGAAAGGTAACGAGGCCGATTCAGCGATTGTTTCTGGTTTAAAACTCATGTTCAAACTTAGAAAGTTCATTGTGTATGAGCCATGATATCATATACAGTTGTGATTCTGATTGCTGAATGAGGAAATCTCGTTTAAATCCTCAGCTTCTTTGGAAATCTGAGTACTATCCACAAACTGTAGAATACACTACATATTTTCACAAAATTAGTATCCTGGACTTTTTGATTGGATATTGCAAGTGATAGTTGCATTGTTTACCACTTATTCTGAATGATTGATACTTAATTTAAGGGCATGGTGTGGTATTTGTAAAATTATTCTGCAAGTTGATTGCATCCCATGTTTGAAGCTTTTCTTGGGCACCCTGTCCTAAAAGTTATCAACTTAAACTGCAGGTGTTACATTGGAGGATCCCCGGATAGAAGATCTCAGCCAGGATGTTAGAGGATTCATCTTTTCCAAAATATTGGTTCGTCTTCCTTAAAACTTATTTATACCATGTCTACCATTTTCTGATTAAATTCTCCTGCAAAGGTTTTGCCTATTATTTTCCAAATGAAAACATGTTTTTTCCCATAGAACTTAAAGAAAAAGGATCCTTTGAATCTTGATTATTGTTATGTTCACCATATCATCTAGTACAATTTGCTATGACATACAATATGTTTCACATTACGTTTCCCATAAATTAGCTTTACTTTCATAATTCAATCAAATGCTTTTTGCTGCTTTAGACTGTAGCTCATTTTCATTTACAACTCTTATTGCTTTCAAACCATAAAATGAGTTAAAAAGTTACTCTTAAAGCTGAAAAATGTTCCTCTAATTGTCATAAGATTATTTTGAACCTTATTTTCTGATTATCCTTCTTGATGTACAAACTACCATCCTACTTATTTTAGAGGCGGTTATTTATTTATGTTTACTTGCAGGAACGTAAGCCTGAACATACAGCTGAAGTAATGGCTTTCAGAGACTTTCTTTTGTCATCAACAATTTCTGATACCCTTGATGTTTGGGAATTGAAGGGTATCCACTGGTTTTGACGTCTATTTACAGTTGAAGACACTTGAACGCTTTCTGATGGCTTTCTTTTAAACAGATTTAGGACATCAAACAGCACAAAGAATAGTGCAGGCATCTGACCCTTTGCAGTCAATGCAAGAAATCAACCAAAATTTTCCTGTCATCGTGTCTTCTTTGTCTCGTATGAAGGTAAATAAACACAATGCTATACTAAGTTTGATAATGTCCATGAGGGCTGTACTTACCCCAATAAAGTTATTTGGTAGTTTCCATCATCTGAATTGTTGAATGTTGAAATTTTGCAGCTCAACGATTCAGTTAAAGATGAGATAACTGCAAACCAGAGAATGATCCCTCCGGGCAAGTCTTTGATGGCTCTGAATGGTGCTTTAATCAACATTGAAGACATTGACCTTTTCCTGTAATGCATTTTTCTTTTACTGAATCATTTCCACTCTTTTCCTTGCAGAAGATGGTTATGTTAATGAATCACAAATTATTGTTTACCATTTCTTCTAAATTTCAAGCCTGCATAGTTGATACCATTCCTTACTCTAAAATGCTGCAGTTGACAATTTCTATGGCTGGATATGTATGTTTACATTTTCAAAATATGGCCTTATGTTGTATTTTGTACACATTTTTGTTCTCAGTTTGATAGTGGAGCTCAGCAGACACTTATTTTGTTTTGATTTCAGTGCTCTATAGATGCTACTTTGTTCTTAAATTTTATTGGTCGTTGTTAGCAACTATTTACGACTTTTATCTAGTAAGGTGTCTAAACTTTTTGAATTATTGTCAGAATGGGCAACACATTGATTAGTTAGGTTTGGTTACAACCTTTATTTATTGATCAGGAAGAGGTATTTTAGTTATTGTCTAGCCTATATAATTGATTATGAGCAGTTTGTTTTTAGTTTTATGGCCCTCAAAAAGTTAGGTGGGGCCTACATTCATCTTAGGTAGATGTCATTTTTAATTATCATACATCGATTTTTTTATTTTGGCATTTTCCCAACCCGAGGAATTTCCTTCGTTAAAAATTATATGATTTCATTGCTTTAACATAGTACTTGAATGCTAGCTGATTATATTCTTTTCCTGCTCTTTTAACAGGCTTATTGATCTGATCCAGCAAGAGTTGTCACTAGCTGATCAATTTTCAAAACTGAAGGTGAAGAGCGCTAAATCTCTATTTATGGGTATAATGAGTATGGCATTGTCTAATTTGATGTACCTATTGGACGTAAACACTGTTATTTTGTTTAGTTTACTGGAGAAGAACTGCAACTAAGTGGTTCACTTAGGATACCATACTCTTTTACCTATATAGGATGTGTGCTGTATCAACAAGCTATCTGTAAAGAAATTCACTGAATTTTGGTATTATTTGAGATGTTTTGCTACTGAGAGCGAAGTCAAACTTTGTGTTCCACTCTTCGAGGAGTTTTAAATGTCACTAAGAAGAACAGATTGATTTCACTTCCTTCTTGTTGTAATCTTACTTTGATTATACCATTCCCAATGACTGATTATTGGCTACCATGCTTAAGTGGACCTCTGTATGTCAAATCTTACTTTCCTGGGATTGGCTCTAAGGGTCTAGTCTTCACAAGAGTACAACACCTTAATTTTTTAGTGCGTCTCTGTTTACATTCACATGCTAGCGGTCTTAATATTTTCATGTGATCCCTAATTACATTAAATTCTTCAAACTGTTAATATTTGTAGATCCCTCCTGTCCCAATAAGGAAACTTCTGTCAACACTTCCTCCTCCCGAGTCCAATATGTACCGCATTGATTTTCGTTCAATCCATGTTCATTATCTTAATAATTTGGAGGAAGATGCTATGTATAGGCGCTGGCGGAGCAATATAAACGAGGTAATGTATTCTTTGTGAAATTTATTTATTTAAGACTACAATTGCTACCCTTACATATTCTTCTGACAATGATGCTATTCCTTTTTGTGAAGATTTTGATGCCTGTCTTTCCTGGGCAACTACGCTATATCCGCAAGAACCTGTTCCATGCAGTTTATGTTCTTGATCCAGCAACCAGTTGTGGCCTTGAGGCAAATCATTATTCTGATATTTGATATTGATTTCCCCTTTTGTTTAATTATTACATAGCCCTGAAAATAACTCTTTCTTGTTCGCTTGCAGTCCATTGATATGATTCTTTCTTTATTTGAGAACAACTTTCCCATGAGATTTGGGCTCATACTATATTCTATGAAGTTCATTAAGGAGACTGAGAAGCAACGCAATGGCCTCCATTTATCTACTATGAAGAATGATGGACAAACTGACGATCTGTCCAGTTTGGTATGTGCTTCCTCTATGTTCGTTGACGTTAATTCTCTTGATTTTCCTTCTTATTTAAAGAAACTCTAGGTCTTAAATTTACTGTTTCTCAAGCACGTTCTTCCCATTATGTATATATGCCCAAATGTCTTAATGATGTAGAACAGACAGATGGCAGCTTCCATGTTTAATGGAAATTGAAAAGGGAACTTAATCCTATACTAAAAAGAAGAGCTAAATGAAATATAGTATATATGAAAGTTTCCATATTAAGGTCAAATCAGGAAGACATATTCAAAATTGTTTACCTAAAAATTACTAACTTCAGTCTAGCAACTCTTAGAAATCACATGAAATAAAGAACTAGGCATCACACCTATTGTATAGAAATCACTCTTAGAATCTAAGAAACAATTCTTAGATTAGAAAGCATTATACTTTCTCCTTGAAATTAATAACCTGAAAGCTCTTTCCTCTTCCTTAGAATTGAAACATTCAATACCATATAGCTTTTACCTTCTTAATGCTTATCCTATGTAAATAAGGACTTTAACTTAAAATACCTGTATAAAAGTGGAATCCTACCCTGATAATGATTGTTATTATTCTTTAATTGACTTGAATCCCAAGCCAACAAGGAGAATCTAAACTTGTGGATTTATTCATTGCCTCTTAAGATTGTGATTCTTATAGTGCTACAATTTGCCTTGCAGATCATAAACCTTTTTGTGTATATCAAAGAAAATTATGGCACGTTAACAGCTTTCCAATTTCTGAGCAATGTAAGAGTTTTGCTGCAATCTTAGTGTTATATACAATTTCAACATTTCTTTGTCCAATAGAACCAATATAGTCATTCTGTTTACTTTTTGCCTGTATTTCCTGCATGTTGGGATCAAATCCTAAAGTTTGCTTTGTTGTGAATGATGATGATTATGTAAAAGATCAGAGGTTTTATTTGCCTAGAGGTAAACCTTTTCTGGATACTGTTGGAAAATTCTTGGACTTGAAGTCACAGGTTGATATTTGCTAGAGGTGCAAATGAATTTGGATAATTCTGAAAATCAAATGAATCTAGATTACAGAATTCTTCTATGCTTTGTATATGTGAGTGCAATTTAGAAATGGCATCTATCTGCTGTGAAGAATCTTTTTTATGAGCTCTGAATGCACCTATTATTTTGGGTGTTGAAGGATTTGCTTTATATGTTATTTCTCTTAGGATATGCTTAGCAAGAGTTAAGCATTGAATGTCCCACATGCACGAAAAATTTTATTAAAAAAAAAAGCTTTTGAACTGAAAACATTGGAAGCGATTGGTCAACTTTAAATGGCACAGACATGACCTTGTCTAAATTGAATGATTGTCCTAACCATGCTAGCATTTTATGTTGGTTGCTGGGCTTTGTTGGATAATGAGGTATTCGTATTTTTTTTAGCAAGTTTCAATATGAATAAGCAGTGTTTATTTTACAAATATTTCTAGGTTAACAAGCTACGTGTCGAGTCAGCAGATCTCGTGGATGATGCTCCTGAAGTTCACCATGTGGAAGGGGCTTTCGTGGAAACTATCTTGTGAGTTCAAAACATTTTTGTTACTTTGTTTACTTTTGCAGTGAGTTGTTACTTAAGAGCTCTATTCTTTGGGGCCTACTTTAGAGAACTTTGGGTTCATTTTCCTTCGAAGTCATTTGACCTTTCTAAAAAGTTTTAACCATGCTTATGAAGGCCAAAGGCAAAAACACCTCCTCAGGATATATTGCTAAAAGTAGAACAGGACCTACCTTTTAAAGAAATGACTGAAGAAAGCTCCCTGTTTGTCAATAAGTTGGGTTTGGGCAAGATGAGATGTCGTCTCTTGATGAATGGCCTTGTCCTTGATACTAGCGAGGTAATGCTAACAAATCTAAAATTTATCTGACTTGATATTCCTTTGCTTGAACTTATGTTTACAGCATATGAGAAATTCTGTTATTTCTTGGATCTCTTCCATTTGAAATTCATACAAACTGTTCAGTATGATGCAAGTTGACTATTGAGACAAAGCTTGTGTTTGTCATTCTTAAAGTTGACTTTCCTTGATTGAAAATTCTCCTTTGAAAAGAACACGAGGTATCAGTTCCCTTACATTTTGTCAAGTTAATGGGCCAAAAATTTGTAAGTTAGCTTGTTTCAACTTGTGCTTGTTCTGATTGTTTTTTCTGGAATTGGAAGTTAATTTTTGGTGTTTTATAGATGCTAACAAATCTAAAATTTATCTGACTTGATATTCCTTTGCTTGAACTTATGTTTACAGCCTATGAGAAATTTTGTTATTTCTTGGATCTCTTCCATTTGAAATTCATACAAACTGTTCAGTATGAAGCAAGTTGACTATTGAGACAAAGCTTTTGTTTGTTATTCTTAAAGTTGACTCTCCTTGATTGAGAATTCTCCTTTGAAAAGAACACATGAGGTATAAGTTCCCTTACATTTTGTCAAGTTAATGGGCCAAAAATTTGTAAGTTGTCTTGTATCAGCTTGTGCTTGTTCTGATTGTTTTTTCTGGAATTGGAACTAAATTTTTGGTGTTTGATTGATGCACTTTTGTTTCTCTTCTTTAGCTCACAAGAATTATTTCCTCCACCCCCCAGGATACTCTTATGAATGCCATGAATGATGAGCTCCCTAGAATTCAAGAGCAGGTTTACTATGGTCATATAACTTCTCACACTGATGTCTTGGACAAATTTCTTTCAGAAAGTGGTGTTGGCCGCTATAATCCACAGGCAATTCCCTTAATTTTGTGTTCCACGTTCTTGTATTTGGAATGGTTGTACATAGTTCTGTTTTTGTGTTCTTCACAATGTTTTCTGCTGATGTTCAACTACAGATCATTAAAGATGGCAAGACCAAGCCCAAATTTATTTCTTTGGCTCCAACCATGCTTGGGGAGACAGTACTTAGTGATATTAACTACCTGCATTCTACTGATAGTAAGCAGAATTTTTGTTGAGAAATATGACGTTTGTAGTAAAATTTTGTCTTTTGAAATTTATCGTAATATCTCATTCTTTCTGGTATATGATGCCTGCACTAAAATTTGGTCTTATGAAAATTTATTGAGGTATCTTATTCTTTCTAATTATTGAACTATTTCAGCCATAAATGATTTGAAGCCCGTAACTCATCTTCTTGCTGTTGACATAACGACAAGGAAGGGCATCGAATTGCTTCATGAAGGAATCCGTTATCTGGTTATTGTTTACAATAAACATCTAAACCTTAATCATTGTTTATTTATCACTACTCTGAAATTAGTCATGACTACTTGCTATATATGTCTGGATGCAGGTTGGTGGATCTAAAGTTGCTAGGTTAGGTCTCCTATTTACTGGCAATCAAGTTACTGATTTACCGAAACTCCTTTTAGCTAAGGTTTTTGAAATCACTGCTTCAACTTATAGGTTTGTAACATTCTTTATGTATGATTTTGTTTATTTACATATGACATAATGTACTTGATGCTGACTATTGACTACTTTGTTATCATGTAGTCATAAAAAATCTGTGTTGAAATTTTTGGACCATCTGTGCTCATTCTATGAGCAAAAGTACATTGTTGCTTCTTCTGTAGCAGTTGAAAGCCGAGAAGCGTTTATAGAGAAGGTCTATGAGCTTGCTGAGGCCAATGGTTTACCTTTGAATGCTTACAAATCCATCCTTCCTGAGTTTACTACTGACAAGATGATGAACCATTTGAATGAGGTATATGGCTGCAAGTTATCTGTGCACTAATATTCTTCTACATCTGAATGCATAGACATTACATATTTTCTGTTTCCTTTTTAATCTTTAGGTATAATTTCCAATATATCTAGCATCATCTTTTATTTTTGTTGGAAACTTTGATACATGAAAAAGCAATGATGTGCAGGTGGAACAATTTTTATACAGGCTTATTGGGCTAGATTCTGGCGTTAATGCTGTCATTACAAATGGAAGGGTGTGTCCTTTGTTTCCCTGAATGAACAATGACGGAGCTGGCTACAGCTGCATTTATCTTTTTGTACAGTTCTTTTGTTTGATTTGCAAGAAAGCCCGCTTGCTGCAAATATTTTATACTTGTTTTCATATGGGGCAGGTGATTTTTTCTAGTGATGAAAGCACTATTTTGAGCCATGATATACAACTTCTGGAGTCTGTAGAATTTAAACAAAGAATAAAGCACATTGTGGAAATCATTGAAGAGGTGCAGTGGCAGGATATAGACCCCGATTTGCTCACAAGGTTTGCTCGTTTTGTCCTTCAGATTCTCATTGTCACCTCCAGTGTTCCCTTTTCCAAGCATAATCTTTTAGCAGAGTGTCGGTTTTGTGCTTTTTATTGTGCATATGTTCAGAAATGGTGCAAATTTTTGACAGTGGAGTAAGTTGTTAAATTGTTTAGACTCTTCTTTGAGGTGTTTATTTGTAAACTTAAGATCTACTAATTTTTTCTTATCCCAATTTTAATTCTTTATGAATCTTGCATCTTTAGTATTTGAAGTTCTTTCCATTTAGCTGAAGTGCTTGTTTGTAATATGGATGTGGTTAAAGGAGTAGATGCTAGTCTGGTTGACTAGACACTGTAAGAATGTTTTGCTAAATGCAGCTTTAATGAATATTTGCATGGATTTTTACCAAAACAAGAAAGAAATATTTGCATGGATCACTCCTGATGAGTGAATAATCTCCATAGTTTTGCCTTCAATCCACTTGTTTCTGCAACAAAGGTCATTTTATGCTGAAGGGAGATCAGTTTCTTAATGTCTTTTGACATTTAACGTCCCATCATATATGTGGTTTAGCATCATATGCAGTTTGAGATATTACTTCTCGTGGTATATTCAAACATTTATGCAATTCTTTTATGGCATTGGCAGCAAATTTTTTAGCGACATTATCATGGCAGTATCATCGACAATGGCTACAAGGGATCGAAGTTCTGAAAGTGCACGGTTTGAGATTTTGAGTGCTGAAAACAGGTTGGAGTGTGTTCTTGTCTCTTTACAGTGGAAATGTTTCTTTGTTATTCCTTTTTCTCCAACAAAGTTTTTGTGGTCAAAGATATGCATATCTCATAATATTATGATCTGATCATAATCAGATCATTTAAAATTAGATAGCAGTATCTTGTAGATATATAGAATCCTAGAATTATATTTCCATATCTGTACAGATTTCTATCCTATTCTGTAACCCTATGCATGTATATATAAATACTGCAGTCTATAATAAAAGAAATATAGAGCAAAGAAGCTCTAATTCACATGGTATCGGAGCCACGTGATAGTGAAACTAAGGAGACAACCCCAGAAAGTCAAGAAATGACTTCCAATATTGAGGGATCATCCACAACAATCCCGACTGGAGGTCAGTCAACAATGGCCTCTGGTGAGGGAGTTTCAGTTAACATTGTGTCCGATAAACTCAATGGAACAAACTACCGAGAGTGGGCTCAAGTTATGAAACTTGCCATTGGAGGAAGAGGAAAACTGAGCTTCATCATCGGAAATGGGAATGTTCTAGACTCAACAAACATACAAGCTATACGACAATGGGAGATAGATAATTCCATGGTTTCGTCATGGCTTATCAATGCCATGATACCACCTATCAAAAGGACCTTTATGTTTCTGCCAACGGCCCTAGAAATTTGAGATGGAGTGCGACAGTCTTACTCGGATGAAGAGGATGCAACTCGGATTTATGAGATACAAATAAGGTTGTGGCAAATGAAGCAAGGTGATAGAGAAGTTACGGAGTATTGGGTGGAAATGATAGCTTTGTGGCAGGAACTTGACCTGTTGTCCAATGAAAAATAGAGGTGCAAAGAAGATGCAATGATGTACAACCAAAAGATTGAAAAGGAGTCTTTGAATTTTTGGTTGGTCTCAATAAAAACTTGGATAATGTTCGTGGAAGAATTGTAAGTAGAATTCCTTTGCCTACATCTAAGGAAGTATTTTCTGAAGTTAGGAGGGAAGCAACAAGGAGGAAAATCATGCTAAAAGAGGAACCGAAAGAGGAACTAAGTGGAACTCTAGTATCTTCAAATGAAGCTTCTGCTCTATTATCACGTGGTGAATCCAGTTAGAAAAATCATAAGTGGTGTGAGCATTGTAAACAAAGTGGCCACACCAAAGATACATGCTGGGACATTCATGGAAAGAAGTGGTGTGAGCATTATAAATGAAGTGGTCACACCAAATATACATACAAGGACATTCATGGAATGCCTTTAATTTAGAAACCAAAAAAGGGGGGGAAATCGAGGCTATTAAGTATCTAGTGAGGGAGGAACAGAAAAATCTGAAGGTAGTTAGAAACAACAAGGAGGTGAGACGAATATTTCACTAGGAAAACTATTGAAAGTACTATAGAACCTTCAAAGTGACAGCAACCAACAGAAGGCAAGTATAGTTTCCAATGCTACTGTGAGAGGTAATATTATAAAAACCTTTTTATCCTCATGCAGTAAGAAGAAGTGGATAGTTGATTCCGGAGCTTCAGATCATATGATAGATGATTTTAATATGTTTCATTCATATGTTCTGTGTGCTAGACATGAAAAAGTTAAGGTAGTAAATAGTGATTCCTCCTTAGTTGCAGGAAAAGGAGATATCAAAGTAACAGATTCTATGAAACTAAATTCTGTTCTAGATGTCCCTACTTTAGAATGCAATCTTCTGTCAGGCAGCAAATTGACAAAACAAGCTAATTATAGTGCTTATTTTTTCCCTCCTCATTGTGTTATACAGGACCTATCATCAGAGAAGATGATTGGCAGTGTTAAAGAGGTAGATGGAGTATACTACTTTGAAGATGAAGAAATACAATCTACTCCTTATAGCTTGAGTAATAGTGTGATTGTTCCTAAAACTAATGAACTCTTGTTATGGCATAAGAGGTTAGGGCACCCAAACTTTCAATACATGTCACGGTTATTTCCAAATATCTCAATAAATAAAGATCTTTGTGTTCAATGTGATGCTTGTGAATTTGCTTAACATCAAAGAAGTTCTTTTACATGATCCAAATACAAATCCACAAAACCATTCTCACTTATCCATAGTGATCTTTAGGGTCCATCTCATGTTCCTAATAAAACCAATTCCAAATAGTTCATTAAATTCATTGATGACCATACTCGTTTGTGTTGGGTGTTTCTTTGGAAAGATAAAGTTGAAACCTTTATCGTATTCATCAATTTTTATCAAATGATAAAGAATCAATTCCAAACTAGTATTTAATCCTTCATACTAGCAATGGTACTAAATACTTTAATCAACATCTCCAGACATTCTTTCAAAAACATGAAATTGTCCACAAAAGTACTTGTGTCAATAGTCATCAACAAAATGGGATTGCGGAAAGGAAAAATAGATATCTTCTTGGGGTAGCTAGGGCCTTAATGTTCACTAGTAATGTTCCAAAATATTTTTGGGGGGATACTCTTCTTACTGCTACCTATCTTATTAATAGAATGTCAAGTCGTGTTCTTTCCTTCAAAGCATCACTTTAGAAATTTCAAGAAACCTACACTACCACTCATCTTGAGACTAACCTTCCTTTAAGAGTTTTCGAGTGCAAAACCTTCCTTCATAGTTTTCGCACAATAAACTTGATCCAAAGGCCAAAAAATATTTGTTTCTAGGATATTTTGCTACACAAAAGGGATATAAATGCTATGATCCTATCTTAAAAAGGTTGTTTGTTACTTGTGATGTCTCTTTTTCCAAGACAAATTTCTTCTATCCTAAGTCTTCGATTCAAGGAGGTATTGGAGTGAGTTTAGGGTGATGAATCTTAGCCTCAACCTAAACTTATAGTTGTTCCTGAACCCATCCCAATGTTTATGTTATCTCCTATAGAGACAAATCCTAATACAGAAATAGCTATGCCTGATCATACACTCAAGGTGTATTCTCGAAGGAACAAAGTAAGCAATACACTTCCTACCCCTGAAGCTATGCCAATTTCTAAACCAGTGCAGGTCCCTATCGAAGAGATTCAGAACAGTGAGGATCAAGGAGACAACACAGATTTAGAATGGTCAATTGCCTTAATCTAGAGTATATACTATGCATCCGATTGAGAAGTTTGTCTCTTATAAAGCTCTGTCTTCTCAATACAATAAAACCTCTATAAATTAATATTGTTGGGATCATGATATTTATTATTTTATAGAGATATTAATTAACTGATAAATTAATATTTGTTAATTCAAAGAGATTTTTGTAATTAATTGAAGTTAAATTTGTTAGTAGTGTGCCCTAAGCAAATAGATAGTTGTGATTCATGTATTAATATTATGATTTCTTAATAATATATTATGAGGTATTCCTTTCATATATGCATGTATTTCATTCATGTAATGTGATTTACATTACATGAATGGTTTTAGACTTATGTCATCAAGTATGTGACTTGATAGTAAAACCATAAGCGTTATAAGACTATTCTAGA
>JANJEY010000005.1:27648375-27694381 GCA_024703695.1 Erythroxylum cataractarum | reverse complement strand
TTCATAAATAATGAACATCAAATTAATGAAATATGTCTTTCTTTATTTATTCATAAAGTATGTACACAACTTTGTACAAAACGCGCTAAAGGCGATTGCCTTTAGGGCACTACTCTAACAACACGATCATGACATGTTGAAATTTGTCACCGTTATCCCGTTTCATCATTTTTTTTCTTCATGTAACCTCCGAGCTTGCTTCCCTAACTTGTAATAACTTCAAAAACAAGAAATGTAGCCATAAAAACCACTCCGATTAAAAATAAATTAATACTAGAATTCAAAAAAAATCTAACTACTAAAATTTGCTAAGTTATGGTCATTAGCTTGACCATCATTTGAAACGTTTTTAATCATTGGAAAGGAAAGAAATTACTTCCCTTTCTTGCAAAATACTCCTTTAAGATATGATTTTCATCCACGTCCATTCACTTTGATTGAAGGTTTCCTTATTTTGATTTTCTAATTATAAAGCTCCCTGCGTGAGTACGTAGGTTACTTTGAAAGGCCCACTCCACCTTGATTTAAACTTTCCTAGAAACAACTTCAATCCTGAATTATATAATAAAACCACATCTCCAACTTTAAACTATTTCTTCTTAATATGATAATCGTGCCACATCTTCACCTTTTCCTTGTGTAATTTGACATTCTTATATGCATTTAAGCGAAGCTCATCGAGTTCATTCAATTGTAGGAGTCTTTACTCACCTGCTTACTTCCAATCAAAGTTTGAAGTTTTTGTCTCCCAGTATGCACTATGCTCAAGTTCCACAGGAAGATGACAAGATTTATCATACACAAGTCTAAAAGGAGTCATCCCGATTAGAGTTTTGAAAGCGGTTTGAAAAGCCCACAAGGCATCATCCAACTTTAATGTCAAGTCCTTCCTTAAACTATTTACCGTCTTTTCCAATATTCATTTTAGCTCACAGTTCATGACTTCCACTTGTCCAGTTTTTTGTAGGTGGTATAGAGTGCTACACGATGGTTAACTTTATATCATTTTAAAAAAGTATTAAAAGATTTATTACAGAATTGTGCTTCTTCATCGCTTATTATCGCTTCTGGCACTCCAAATCGGTTGAATAGTCTTTTAATTAACTTTCTACACTACTTTGCTTTCATTCATTGGAGTTGTTATGACTTCAGCCCATCATGACACATAGTCCACCTTTACTAAAATATACAAGTTCCCTATAGAGAATTGGAAAGGTCCCATGAAGTTAAGTCCCCATGCATCGAAAACTTCAACTTCTATAATGTTATATAAGGGCATCTCATCTCTTTTCAAGATGTTCCCCACTTTTTGGCATCTTTCACACTATGCCAGGAACTCCCAGGCATATTTAAATAGATTTGGCCAATAAAATCCACATTTTAGTACTTTCATCATCCTCTTGTTTGCTCTGTAATGCCCCGCATACATAACTTTATGGCATTATGCCCATATATCTATCATCTCCTCCTTTAAAACACAATTCCTTATCAACCCATCAGTACACGTCCGATATGGGATCAATTCATCCCATAAACAATGGGTACACTCATATAAGAATCAATTTTCTATTGATAAGATAAATTTAAACGAAGCCTACCACTTGCAACAAAGTTTGCTATATTTGTATGCCATGGTACCATAAGGAGGTCAAGCAACATTAGGATTTCATCAGGAAATTGCTCATTAATATCGTTGTTTCGCTCAACTTCCCCTCCTTCCAGACTTGATAAGTGATTAGCTACCATATTCTCTACTCCATTCTTATCTCTGATCTCAATGTCAAATTCTTGCAATAAGAGCACCCATCAAATAATCCTAAATTTTGCATCCTTTTCAACAAAAAAATACTTAAGCACAACGTGATTAGTAAAAATGATCACCTTAGAGGCCAAAAGATATGACCGAAAATTGTCACATGAAAATATCACTGCTAGCAAATCCCCCTCGGTGGTGGTATAATCTAGTTAGGTCCAATTAATGTCTTACTTGCGTAATAAATCACATACAATTTTTTATACTTCCTTTGGTCCAACATGCAACCCACAATTTGATTGTTAGCATCATATATGACTTCTAATAGCAATGATCAATCCAGTGATGTTAAGATTGGTGTTAATATCAGTACCTCCTTCAGTTGATTAAACACATATAAACAATTAGCATCGAAATTAAATGGCACTTTTTTTGCTAATAAGTTTGTTAAAGGTCTAGCAATTTGTGAGAAGTCCTTAATAAAGTGGTGGTAGAATCCTACATAACCTAGAAATGCTTGCATGTCTATGACATTAACGGTTGGTGTAAGCTTCTATACGACCTCCATCTTGTCCACTTCAATTCCTTGGCACGATATCTTATGCCCTAAAACTATGCCCTCGTGTACCATAAAGTGACACTTTTTTTCTAATTTAGAACTAAATGTGATCTTTCGCATCTTTGGAGTTCTCTGACTAAATTTTTGAGGCATCAAAAAGCCTCCAAAGATTGAAAAATCATCCATAAAGACTTCTATAATGCCCTATATCATACCTACAAAGATAGACAGCATGCATCTTTGAAATGTAGTTGGAGCGTTGCATAACCCAAAAGGCATCCATTTATATGAAAATGTTCCATAAGGACATGTAAATATGGTCTTTTCTTGGTTTTTTGGATAAATAAAAATTTGATTGTATCATGAGGAGCCGTCTAGGAAGTAGAAGAATAAATGACCAGCCACCCTTTTTATCACTTGATCTACGAATTAGAGAGAAATGTGATCCTTTTTAGTCACTTTTTTAAGTTTGCGATAATCAATACAAACTCTCCATCCTATGACTATTCTCATGGAAATCAACTCTCCACTTTCAATCTCCATTACAATCATTCCACCCTTTTTTGGTATGCAATATACTGGGTTGACCTATTTGCCATCTGATATCAGGTATATGATACCCACATTTAAAAGCTTAATTACTTCCTTTTTTACTACTTCCTTTATATAAGGATTCAACCTTTGTTGACGTTCTCTCACCACTCTACTCTATTCTTTGAGGTTTATCCTATGCATGACAATGTTTGGGCTTATATCTCATATGTTGGATATCTACCATCCCATGGCATACATCCACTTCCTTATGATCTTTACCACCCTATTCTCTTGTTCCCCATTTAGTTGATTGGAAATAATGATGGCTAGAGTTTGGCCCTTACCTAGAAAGGTATATCTAAGGTGTGTCGGTATAGGCTTAAGCTCTAGAGTTGATGGTTTCTCAATGTAGGGTGATATAGGTACTTTTCTACTAATATATCATGATATATTTGACTACCTGACTCCCTCGTCTCAGTTTCTTCCTCAGACTCAGCTTTGTTCACCTTTCGTATATTTAAATTCTTCAAAGCAGCTCTTCTCTTGCTCTTTAATACATTTATATATAATATCAATCTTTATGCAAAAGTTGTTTTCTTTCGAATTTTTCAAGACTTTGTTCATTTTGAACTCCACTTGATCCTCACCCTGAAGTGTTGCCTTCACGAACTTCTATTAATACTCTCCCAGTATTCATGAAAGGTTGTCTAAGAATTAGTAGACAATTTCTATCCTATTCAAAATCTAGGACTACGAAGTCCATAGAGATAATAAACTTGTCCAACTGCATTAAAAAAATCTTCCACCACCCCAAATAGTCTCTTAATTGATTGATCCGCTAACTAAATAAGCATCAAAGTTGACTTCAACTCACAAAGCCCCAATTTTCTAAATATCAAAAAAGGCAAAATTTATACTTACGCCTAAGTCACGTAAGATTTTTCCTCATTTCTTGATCCTTTAATGGTTGGGTTACAACTTGTTTCTCTACTGGTTGCTTGAGACCTTTCCTGCTTCTGAGTGTGATTACCTTAATTTGTTCCATTGGGTTTATTTCAGTATTATTCGGGAAACTCCCTATACTTTGTTTAGATAATGCATTCACCAATTGGCCCATTTGAACCTCCAAGTTATGAATGGAAGAGGATAATTTTTAGCTACGTATTCAAACTTTCCTTCCATACTTATGATTCTATTTATAATCTTGCCTAATTTTGAGTTATTGGCACTGGACTTCTTTTGTTGAAATCTAAGTAGACCTTGATTTTTCAGTTGATTACCCGCATTGTTTGACCAAAAAAAATTTGGGTCGACCAAATCGTGTGCTCATATAGTTGAGTTGCTTCATATTATTGTTTTACATCAAGAAGTAATCAGTGGTAACATGATTATGTTGTCCACATAATTCAAATATATGCTGAATTACTTTAATTGGAGCATATGAAGAGGCTTTTAGGTTGTTAAGTTGTCAATCTCTGTGTGCATTACTACCAATGAATTGATAACAATGACTTCGTTCTGATCACAAAGTGTTAGTTTTTATTCACTTTTTTCCAACATCCAAAGACAATTATTATTCACCATCTCCACTAGCAAGTCTTTTGCTTCTTCAACTGTCTTTATCATTAAAGATCCTCCAAAAGCTACATCTATGGTGCCCCTTGTGGCTTGATTAACTCCATTGTAAAAGGTTTGCAATAGGAATTCTTTAGGTAGGTTATGGTAAGGACATCTCCTCTGCAGATCCTTGTAATGTTCCCACGCTTCATTTAGTGACTACCTGTCATTTTATTGAAAATTTGTAATCTTCTTTATCAATCTTGTCGTCCCCATCAAAGGGAAGCACTTGTCTAAGAATGCACACACCAACTGATCCAATGTCGTGATGTTTATTAGGTTCAAAGAGTGATACCATTCTTTGGGTCTATCCCTTAATGTAAAAAGAAATGGCCTCATCCTAACAGCATCTTCCGACATTCCATTATATTGAAAGGTATCACATATTTCTAGAAAGTTTACTATGTGGGCGTTAGAATCTTCATTAGCTAACTCGTAAAATTGCGCATTAGTCTACATCACATTCAATAACGCTGATTTGATATCAAATATCGTTGCTTACACAAGTGGTTGAGTGATGCCTTGATGTGGAGCGTTAAATGTGATCTCATGAAATCCATTAGGGTCACTACTAGTCTCCTTAATTATATTCTTCCGCAATCATTCTTTCAATTTCTTTTTGGCGTCTCGCTCTTCGAATTTCTCATTTTTGTCTTGTGATACCAAGAGCTGGAGTTTCATCGATCTTGCTTGGACCCTGAGTAATTCTTATGTTCGTGGAGTAAAAAGGACATAAGAATGGCAAAAATTACTTAGATCAAAGAAATTCAAATAGTCCTAAACTAAATCTCTAACAACGGCTCCAAAATCTTGTTGAGTAAGTTTCATATATAATAAAACTCTCAACACTTACAAGTATACGGATCGTATCCTATAGTATCAAAAGATATCATTCTTATGAGGATTAAGAAAGAACCTATTCGAGCTTAAATTTTTCTAAGGTAACAAAAAATTGATTTTTTATATAAGTAAATAAAAAAATTTGAAACAAATAATAAAACAAAGTAAATACGCAAATAAGAAGTGAGTTGTCATTTAATTTAGGGTTTGATCAAGGATGAATGCTTAGGACTTATTCTTTCTTTATTTTGTTTCCTTAACTAGTATTGATTCAATTATGTGTTGATCCTAGATTTCCCAACGTATTGATTACTCTTTAAAATTTATAAGGTCATGAATATGTTAAACATCTTGGAATTCACATTAAATATCAAGATTGATGAAATAACTAAAGGAAAAGAAGAAAAACTCCATTTAGGTCTTGATCTGGAAAGCTGGAATTCCTAGACGTTTTTCTTGATGTCCTACGTTTGATTCACTTTGGTGTGTTGGTTGTTGCCCTTTTTAGTTTGTTTAACATTCTTAAATAGTGTATTAAGGTCTTGGGGTTGTAACTAGGGTTTTCTCAGTTTTCACCCTTGGGAAGTGTCTATCATTATTATGACTCTAGAAAATTTCTCTCTGTCACAATCGTGACTTTGCCTATGCAACCTTATGCACGTCCATCGTCCTTATTCTTCAATTATTTGATTTCCAACACTAACAAACACTTCAAGAAACATAAAATTAAGATTGAAATCATGCTCTAAACTACAAAAATACTTGGAATATAAACAAACACTCACATTATCTAACTTTCTTCTAGAATATTTAAAAGATGAAACATCTGATTTCAGTTGAAAGACAAACAAAAACGTAACAACTGCATCAAGTATACCTTGAGACTTACATAAAGAACCTGAACTAGTCGAGGATTGAAGTTAAGCTTAAATTCAAGATATAGAAGGAAATAATTAAAGTGGACTATATTCCCACTTTGGGTTAACTAACTTGCTCAATCCTTAGAGAAGGCATTAACATAGCTTTGGTGCGGCCTAATTAATGTCTTCTTTAATTTTAAATAAATATGTTTGGCTGTATAAATTTTTTGGTTTATTAATTCTTAATCACCTCTTATTACGTACCTATTTAAAGTGCAAAAAAAAACAATTGAATTAATGAAATCAGAAAGAAGTTATAGTTTATCTAAACTAAATTAAAGACCCCAAACCATCATCTTGAATGGGTGGCAGAGGTAAAAGTTTACAAAGCAAAGCTTCATTGTTGACTTGCTAATGACAACTTTTGTAGCATGTTTTTAATAGTTTCCAATAAAACCTATGGTATCTTGATACGACCAACTCCCATATATACAAAATCTTAGTTAATGTTTCACAAAGGATTAATTGAATCGAGTGAAGTCATAATTAAGGAGATCGAATTAATAGTTAATGTATTTGGTGAATTTCCCCGTATGGCACACGTTCAGTTCCTGCAAAGGATCAAAATGCAACAAGTTTTACAGCTGATGATTTCGACTGCCAAGAATGCATGTTTTTTTTTTTTTGAAAAAAAGAAAGTGGAATTAATTAACAAATGAAGAAAAAGTACAAGATAGATAACAAAGGATGGCCTCTAGCAAAGGACACAACAGAAACAAAAGTAAAGTGAAACGCTAATAAAAACTAAGGAAGCCAAGGACCGTAGCTCCCAGACAGATGAATTTAATAACTTCCCATATCCAAACTAGAAACTTAGTACAAAGTGAAAGAAGCCAATCAAAAGCACACATGCAAGCAAACAAGTCAGAGCAACATGTTAAAGACGTAAAGCAGAGCAGACAGACGAGCTACATGTTAATTGGAGGTGTTTTGCCAAGACAATCAAAATGCATGTTTTTTCTCAGTTCATACTTTATAACTTACAAAAAATCAAACTCAAATGCGGAATTGACAGAATTAGGACAAAGAAAATTGTCTTCTAAAGGCATATTCTTCAATTACACTCTGGGCTGAGCCCTTAACATTGCTCGCTTGGGTCGACCAAGAGGGCAGCATTCTTCCGGCGGCATTTTGTCCTAAACTGGAATTATCAAAATCTGGGTCATCAACGGGGCACGGGTTATAGGAACCCGTGTCCTTGGAATCTTTGTTCTTGTTAGCTGACCTCTTCTTTGACCGACCTGTGCTCTTGGTGAAGTCATCATCGTCTTCTTCGTTCCCATTTAAGGCCTTATTTTCATCTCTTCTCCTTTTCGCTGAATCATTACTTTCGTTGCTACTGCTACTATTTCTGTCTATCTTATAGTATTCCCTGATTATAGACTCAATGGTCTCCAGCAACCGGTCTCCATACTTACTGACCTTTGCCCTATACAAAGCCCAAAATTCATTGGAATTTGTTGCTAATTAATCAGTATACAATCTAACCAAAACTTACTTTCCAATGCCATTGATCTCAAGAAGTTCTTCTTTTGTCCTCGGAATTCTTTTGCTTAAGTGCTGCAGCGTAGCATTACTAGACCAAGACAACAAAACTAATCAGCATTTGTTGTACTAAGTTTTCTTTTCCATTTTCTGCAAGGCAGAGTTCCTTGGAACAGACTGTACTAGGAGTATAGTTTTTTGGTTAGATATGGAAATTAGATGAGAGCTCACCCAAATATGTGGTAGGCCATGACACCCTCTCCAGCTTCCTTAACAAGAGTAGTTCGAAGCAATCGCAGAGCAGAATACAGTTTGGCTGATAAATTCTGCAATAGGATATATCACAACCATTTAGAGAAAGTGAACCTTTGCTTGCTCATTTGACTTACTACAAGTAAAGAGTTAGGGGAAAGATTTTAAGGGTACCAAATCCATTTCAGGTTGAGGCTGGGCAGGAGTGTCAGTAGACGGAGGACGTTGCTTTCCAGGCATCAACAAGCCTTTTGCAGGAGTAGCTTCCAACTTGTTCAATTTGGTTGCTTTCACAGAGGAAGGGAACCTGCTTGTTATATATCAAGCCAAAAAATGTCTGTTTTGTAAGTAAATATCTGGCTGAACAGAAAAATAAAAATCTAATGAAAAGTCGGAAGGACAGCCAAAAGTGGCATGGTAGTAGCTCTAGTCCGAAAGTTTTAGGTAACAAAGTCTTCACTGTAAACATTGCAAAGCCCATCATTATCTGGTTTAAACCATCCAGGGTTGCAGAAAATATCAATTCCAGCAAAACCCCCGAGCTATTTGGTTTGCATTATAAACTCCTCCATCAAACAATTGTAGAGGATCAATATTAACAAGCATATTAAATTGACTCAGCAAAAGTTCAACAATGAAAAGAATGAAGTGCTTACTTCCAATTGCCTACTCCTGATGTTGGTTTTCCACTTTTATCTAGTATAACAACTTAAGGAAATCTTCGTGTAACATTGGCGTAGTGTTTGTGCCAAGAAAAGTACTGCAATACACGCTACTAAGTACTAACAAACTCTCTAGCATTTCCCCAAAGTTGGTGCATGTATCTTATGCATGCTCAGCTTGTTAGAAAGAAATCCCACCTGAGTTCCTGATAAAGGCCTAGAAAATATGCCTGCAGGCTCAAATACCGATAAGGAAATACTACCAATTCCCTATATCTGATCTTGATTTTACTCTGGCGTCATTTTTCTTGCATCTTATCAAAAAGAATTCGTTACAATGTTAACCACATAATATTATCATCATAATTGAAAGGATTGGAACTCAATTTGTATCTTTAAATCAAATCGGATGACTAACCATTTTATTGAATTAAAAGAGATTGCAAAGAAATCCACCATTGGATTGAGAATATAATGAGAAGCTACCAACTATGGGACATGAATATGTTACACGAATTGTAAATGGTATCTATTAAGAGCTTAGAACAGAATAATTTAAATGGACTAGCTTGAACATGGGCTCCCCTGAGCTAGACTCGAGCAAGGCCTGACCTACTCAAGTCAGGGCTGATCCCAGTGGTGTTCCCCTTAAACACAAACTAGCCTATTTAACAGTAGTAATGTTTCTCAATTTTGTAACGTAGATTTATGTTGTTAAAATTTTATGACTGAAACCATATTTAGATATGGTTACTGTAATTACTAAAATATCAAATTCAAAATGCAAATTCTAAAGTAAAACTGTAAACCAAAAAGAGCTTTTTGCTGCTCGCAGGAAAGAAAATAAATATTAGAATGGGCCTGAACTTAGACTTTGTTACTAAGCCGACGCTTAGTCCTACCTTTTTTCTTAAACCTAAGCCCGATCTGATGTGCCTATATCAAAGCCTTAAAATTTTATGTCACACCGCTGGGATTTTCATGCTAGGCCAGTTTTGAAAAGATCTAGTTAAATCATGACTGGGACACACCTGAATATGCTAGGCCAATTTTGAAAATATCTAGTTAAACCATGACTAGGACACACCTCAATATGATAGCCTGACCACCAGAACACAACTTGTGCGCTTTGGATTCATTGATCTGAAATGAGCACAATAAAACAATTATCTTGTAATATATATATACACAAAAAACATTAAACATAGCAATTGAAGAAGGCAACTTGTTGGAATAGCGAGTCCAATATCGAGATGCAGGTAGCATCAGAAGAAGTTTAATGATAAGTTACCTTCAACACTGATGATACAGATCCATAGATATCACTTTTCTTAACTTCCTCTACAAGAAAATCCTCCGTAACTAGATGGCGCAATACACGGGAAGCTTCTCCCTTAGCTAGATGTTTTCCAGAACCATGAAGACTCAAGGAGTCGTGTCTGTGTTTTTTGACCTAATTTAGTGGTAAAACGAAGCAGTCATTTCTCAATGTTAACATATATGTCTAAAATTCACCTGAGACTTACAAATTGGCTTAAGGAACCCCTGTAGACTTCTAAAATATGAGCAGATGAAAATTGCTGCCTCATAGATTTCACCAGCTCAATCTAAACATGAGAGGTAGAATGTTTGTCAGGCAACCACAAAAAAATGGCAGTGACATATCAAAGAACCTTACTAGCAATACAAGGCCAACTAAAATGTGAAAAAAAAAAATCTGCCTTTGTACCAATTGCTTTGCAATTTCAGTGACATCCTTCTCAACTAAAGTTTTGATATTTGCACAATTGTCACATGTTTTTCTGCAGTTTCCAATGTCAAACTTCTCTCCCAAATGCAAAAGTTGTAGAAGACGTCTACAGTCCACATCATTTTCACAATAGCTGACCTGAAATGGAAGTTGTGATTTGCTGGACATCAGATTAAATTCTTAGCCCATGGAAAGAGAGTTACACATCAGGTACCATTCTCAGAATATTTTCAGTGTTCTTTTCCAGTATCTTCTCTGAATTTGTTGTGTTAGTGCGGCTATAACCAGATGTTGCTGGACTTTGCTCAATCTGTCCTTGGATGATCATATGCTTCACCCGTATCTAGGAAAGGAGAGGAAAGCAGTCAGCAACATCGATAACTATTTCAAAGAAGAAGAGTGGAAGAGCTTAAACACTGTTTATAGGAATAGTAGCTGGCAAACAGATAGAAACAATTAGGTATGGAGCAGAAACCAACACACAAAAAACACATCACTGCTTTATGATTAACTTACATAGTCACTATAACTGTAGTACAATACACAGGATGATCTCTGACCATCACGACCTGCACGACCACACTCCTAGAGAATATGGCAAAAATTCAAGATACTGACAATTACCACAAAATGAAATGATAATTTTTTTGCATAAGGAATCACAAAAATCAATCAAACACCTTTCACGTGAAGATCTTATGCTGATTACCTGATGGTAACCTTCTATGGACTTTGGGAGTGAATGATGAATTACAAAACGGACATCAGGTTTGTTGATACCTGAAAAACATCCTTAAGGTGATTTATCTAATTAACGCAGAAAATGGAAAAAGCTAACTATATACCCATTCCAAATGCCACAGTTGCACAAATTATATTTATTTCATCTTTGCTCCATTGCTTCTGAACATGTGCACGTTGGGCAGCATCCATATTCCCATGGTAAAACGCTGCTTTATGTCCACACTCCTGTGCAACGAAGGCACTATCTTATAAGAAAGTAACTGACAGACCTAAACATCAAACTGCAAATTTAGTCTTATATAATATGCTTCAAGATCAAGAACTAAATAAAGTCCTGTTTAAATTACTAAAACAACATCAAAAAATCAGGGTTGAATCAGAACATAAATTGATGTATGAAAATTTCCATCCTGCATCGTTCAAGGAGATAGGCAATATAGACGCTTAGAAATCAACTATTTGTGTAAGTCATTAGCCATGACTGATTGCAGCTACTATTCATTCACAAATTCAATGAATCTTGATTCTGTAATAGCTTCCCAGCATGTACACTTCGGCTTTACTAATCTTCCTCGACTCTTTCTGAACACTGTTAAAAAGATAATATGAAGCACTACAACCTTGTTCCTTCCAGTATAATGTACTATTAGCTTTACCATGAGTAATATCATCGTGCTATGCGAGGAAGAATGCCCTTACAATCCTATGCAACCACCAAAATCATCTCAAATACCATTTGTACAAATATGAATTCAGAGATAAAGGATGCAGTTATATGGCAGCAAACATTTCTATATGATTCAAGGGGATCCTTGATCTTAACCCACAAACAAACAAAAGAAAAATATCTCAATTGCCTCAAGTGTATCATGGATCAGTCTCAAACAACCAACTAAAAATGCAAGGCCTCTCAATATTTGGGATAAATATAGAATAAATCCGAAAGATTTTATAACATTGACACTATATGTTGATCCTTCCGATTTCTCCTATCAACTCGTAATTTTTGTGAAATTGACACCTGAGGAAGATCATCTGAGTATGGTAGATTGTAGTATTAGATCATACTACAAAATATGAGAATTCTACAAAAGGAAACTTAGCTCTGAAAACAGAAGTCCAACAAAATCCAAAGAACAACTCAAAGAACGACAATAAGAAAAGTAGAAAACTCAGTTGCCGAGAAAGAGGTAGAGGTGATATTGCATGATTAGAACATGTACGATCTAAGCAACTGAATATAATACCATGTATCCTTGAATAAAGATGATGTCAATCAATGAAAAACAGGTCACTCAAAAGTGTGTAAAAAGAATTTGAACTTAATTAAAGAAAGTAACAGAAATTTGGATAGAATCATATGAATTTCTAAAGGTTTAGGACTAGAACACGTTCATCCCTAATTACTCACTAGACCAAGAACACTTGCAATCATCAAGAATAAAGGACATGTGAAAAACACCAACCTGTAACTTTTCAGCTACTTTCTCACAATCCATTCTTGAAAGACAATAAATAATTCCACATTCGTCAAAATGATTTTCCTTGATGAACTTGTCAATGTCCTCCAAACACTTCTTTGTTTTAGGAATGACAGAGTACCTGCAATACTCACAATGAGTAATGGCTTTTAATTCTCGTGGCATTTAAGCTTTTTCCAACACATACCATAGATTTGGACGATTAAAGCTTTGACGGAAAACTATGCAGTTTATGAGACCAAGAGCTTGTACAACGTCTTCCTTCACACTAGCTGTTGCAGTAGCAGTTAAAGCTAACACTGGAGTTTTCTCAAATTTCTTTTTCAAGACACCAAGTTCCTGAAGACATTAGAAGTCAGCTTCGAAAAATGAAAAAGCTGCAGACTTATGGTGCAAAGATAAGAAGAAAACATATGTTACAACCTTGTAATCTGGTCTAAAATCATGTCCCCACTGACTCACACAGTGAGCTTCATCAATCACTATCCTGGCAAGTAATCCATGAGCATTCAAGCTTTCCAAGTGTCGCAAAAGAACATCACTCCTGCAAGGATGAAAAGTTTGAAGCAGAACAAAATAAACCGTCTACTTATGAGCAGATTATAATTTATGATATAGGATTGAGGTGGAAAATAAGATTTCAGAACTAAAAGATAAATTAAGCTTCACATCCTGATGAACACTAAACTTCCAAGAAGTGGGAATCATAGGTTGGCAGTTGGCTAATATCCCTCTACGAGAAAGAGCAATAGGAGAAAATATGCAATAGGACAGCAGCAATTAGGAGAAACCAAACTAGACATTGCATACAAACAACAAAATATTTTTCTTGTTTCTTATACATGATATTGCATCTATATAACAGGAACTACACAGATGCCACAAAGACAGTCAATCACCCTCCAACCTCAAGCCTCTCTTCTTCCAAAATGATGAATATACTACTTCCAATAAGCTTTTTATTTCTAGTTATATCATATCTTGCGAGTTGCACTTCACTAATAGCAAGGCAGCAGTATCATCTCAAGAGAATTTTAAGGATTTAGTTTCTGTAGCTATAGAACCCAATATTCTTAAAACCAAGCCTGGTTCCACAAAAAGCAGAAATACAGAGGATCAAGGGTAAAATTTAAGATATAATTGTTCTTCAATCAATTCAATGTAAGTTAGAATAAAGGAAGTGTTACAAATAACCAAATGAAATTGAAGTTCCTAGAGTTGCTCTAAATCGTTATATTCTGTACACAACACTCACTTGGCAACCTTTTCTGGGGTGACATATAACAACTTGTATTTACAATAATCAGAACAAAGTTCTCTGAGGATATTCTGTTGCTCAGTCCACTCCATATTGGCACTAAGGTATGCAGCAGGTATATTCACCTACATTACAAGAAAACAAGAAAGCGTACCATCAGATTAGAATGCTGCTGTAACCACAGGCGAAGAAAATGCACTACAACGTAGGAAATGCAACCAGAATACCTGCAAAAGATGCATAATTTGATCTTGAATAAGTGAGACAAGTGGTGAAATTACTAGGGTTATTCCAGGAGAGACTAGAGCTGGGAGCTTCAAAATAGCACCAAAACATGTTAGATCAAGATTTCCAGCTTGCAAAAGTACGGTTGCCTAATGCCATATATTGACGTTTAACAAAAGACAATCTTTTTATTTTTTTGTTTCTTGAAAGATTAAAATGAATTTTATAAGAAACACCATAATGGTAAGCAACAGTTAAGCCAATACAAAAGCAAATACCTATATAGGTCACCTCAGCCATATAAAAGCTGATGTTCAGCTTACAAGCAGTCAAAGAATTAGAAGTAGTTATAAGCTAATTCCATCTATTGACCATGTTCAAGATGTATAGTTGGTGGACACCTTTGGAGAGGATTACTTACCTTGTCCAGTTGATGGTGCAGGTGCAACTTAACAGATCAGAAAACTATGGACTAATCCATTTTAAAATACAAAAAAATGCTGGATATAGGAAATGAAACTGCTTCAGCTCTACTTGGAAATAAAATGCCGATGAAGTCCACAAGAATCTTACTTGGTAAGTCAGACTTTTTCCACCTCCAGTTGGCATTAGAACAAAAACATCATATCCACTCATAGTAGCATTTATGACCTCTCTTTGATTGGGGCGAAAGGAGTGATTGCCAAAAACTTTTTTATTGTTGGCCTACAGACAGAATCAACCAAGCAGCAATTAGGAGAAGTCAAAATTTGTTAATGAAAACTAATCCAATAGAAAAGAATACCTCAAGCTCTTTGGTCCATGGGAAATCAGTGCTGCTCCACTTTGGGTCATTTGACCCCTCAATATAATTAACTTCAACAAATTGAGGGATATAAGGCTCCCTCTCTACCGCACCAGAGGAAAAAGTAACTCGCTCTACGGAAGAGAAAGAAAGTGAAGATGGATTCCAATTTCCATAACCAACCACATCACATTGTGGGTGAATCTGGGTATTAAAACTTATGGGGCCTATTTTGCATGCAGATGACTGGGGTGTTTCATATTGGGAGATGTGAGTCATTGTGGATGCAGAAAAATGAGACTTCTTTCTTTCTTCATCAAAAGCATGTTTCTCAAGAAGCTGAATCTGCTTGTTTAGCTGTAACCTAATGTAATGATGAACACAAATTAACAAAATCAGAAAGTTTGATTCTTTTTAATGTTAATCAACACATCCCCCCTAAATAGTGAGACAACCCTAAGACAAGGCCCAAAAGAAAACAAGCAAAATAGGAAACTGGACCAAAATGTCATGTGCAGAAAAGGCATAATGTTCCATCTACTTAAAGAATATCATGAACGTATGGCAGTTTTAGGTTTTCTGCTGGAACTTGAAATTATATCCAATGTTCGAGAAGATTACAATAACCATGATTGAGAGAAATATAATGCAAAAAAGACACAAATAAGCAATTTCACCTATTTATCAGAATTTAAATAATCAATCTTGACTAGAAACTTGGGTCAAAAAAAATCTTAATTTCAGACTCATACTTCTTGTGCAGATTTTCCAGAGCTGCATATAGCTTTCAAGATATTATTGGCAGAAGAATGATAACAGAAAACTTGAGTTCTCAATTCAACAAAATATATGCTCAACAAAATATATTTTAAACATAATAATTTCCACGCATACCAAGACCAAAATAGTGAATATAAAGAACTAATGAGGAAGGAAATAGTAAGGCAACCTATCTTGGCGAAGCTTCTCTGTTTGCCTTGGACTCAGCTTGGAAGCGTTATCAAGCAGTTCATTAGAGACAGCAATAAGCATATCCTTCATTTCCTTTAAATGACTAGCAGCTTCTGGGCAATGACCTAGCTGTATCAGTTTTATAAGTTTGAGGCATATCAAATAGACAACAGATTCAGATGTCAAAAGACAAAGAAAGTGAATATGAAAGAAATACCCTAAGTCCATGACTACACTCTGAGCACAATTCAGGTGGCAAGATTATGTTCTCCATTCTTAGAGAAGCAGTGTTTACAGTAGGAGTTATTGCTTGAAACTTAGCAATTGTTGGCTCTGGTGTGCAAGTAGATTGGTAGTGTTCAATAGCTATTTGGTCCACATCAATACTCTGGATGGATATAAGAATGCAGCAAAGTCAGCATTCGCGAAGGAAAATATCAAAATCACAATTTGAGATTGATTAGTTAGTTTATAAAACATAACTCAAAAAAAATCCAAATTGCATGATCCACATATATTCAATTATAATATTTTGCTTTCAAATGTGAAACAAATCAGCATAAACTTCAAAACAGCAACACCTTACCCCTTTTAGCAACAGCGTTTGAGGTAAATTTCACAGCCAGTTAGTGTGGTTCATCAGAACATAATTGGCAAAGATAAAATACTATTACAAGAGATAGAACTCCTACTTTGCAATGCAAGGTCTACTCCAAACAGGCTTCATTGAGACTAGCATTGCCATGAACATGTGACTGAGTTACCTTAAATAAGTCGTCATCATCAATGTAATCCATCAAAGTTTCTGAAGGCTCTTTTGTTTGACTGGCATGTGTCACATCAACTCTTGATGAACCAGAAAAAGATCTAGATTGTATACCAATAGAATGTGATGATGAAGTGACACTTTGTCTTAGATGATTGCCAGCTCTAGTATTTTTTGGTGGAAAAGAAAGCTCTGTGTATGCAGATTCATTATTCATTTCGTTAGGTTCACCAAAGTATTTATGCGGACGCACATGCTCAGGATTATGGCTGGCACTAGAAGAGTTTTGAAATATAGGCTTTTGCCCAACACCATACAAGACGTCCTCACTAGCATTCATGACTGGACCAGTTTTCCCAGGTCTTGGGTAGTTCCTGCAAGAAAGCTGAAGACTGGAAAGAACATCCCACGCCTGCAAAAATTTTAAAAAAAATGTAGCAGGATAAACTTAATTAATACGGATTGCCATGATGAGAATTATCGACATTAGTGGTTTTTAGCATTTTACAGAGAGATTATTTATTAATTTACAACAACCGTTTACCTTTTCAACCAGAGGATTCTGCAACTTTTGAAAACTTTGAATCTGGCAGGAGGGTAACCTAAGTGACAGAAGAAAGAAATAAGCGTCCGCCAAGACAATGTGAAGTTACTAGATGTACTAGCCCTTAAAAGAAATTGATCAATAGTGACAATTTTTGTATGTGGAAGGCAAAATAAGAGGGGAATGGAGGCTGATGAATAAGAGAAAATGGGCGATGTCTCAAATATCCAAAACTACATAATTAACATGAGATGAGGAAGTTAAACAAACCTGGTAAACTAACAACAGTCTCAAGTTTCCCTTATCGAGACAAATACAACATACCTCATAGTTATTGCCCCTTGAGCAGGAGGTCTTTGGGTTTGGAGTGAAAAAAGGAAATTTGAACTCAATAACTTATTTTGATTGGCACTCGCATGCTGCAACCAATTGACTTTTGGGAGCTTCTCCTCACTTGAACTTCTTAGACTGAAATGCATATATAACAGAAAGCACAAACACATACACACATGTATGCAGCATTAGATATATAGGTCCTTAAGAAATGGGAAATAAAAAACAAGAAGATAATAACTACTTTTGCTTCATCCTTTTCCCTGTCAAACACCTCCTGTTATCAGAGAGACAATTGGCACCAACCAGCACATCATCAGACCTAGCCTGAGAAAATGACATGAAATACAACCATAAAACACGACAGACCAATAGTATGAATCAAACTGAACATTGACATTTTGAGGACGTGAGAAAGGGCGAGGAGGGGTTACATGAAGACCCAGAGAGAGATAAGTGAACTTGGATTTGGTGAGTTTCACTGTTTAAGATTTGCAAGAGAGAAGAATACAAGTTTTGGAGGAAAGCTACGAGAGGAGAGCGCGCTCTTCAAATATTCTACAGTCAAGGGCGGGATGCTTGCACATTCCTCTTCTTTATTTTAATAATACATATATTGATATTTGTACTTATTTTCACAAATAAATGTCTAATTACTCAATTTCAAAGGCATGAATTGAATCTGAAATTGAAATTTACACCTTATTTATATTTATGAGATAATTGATTATTACTGAAGGATTAATGCGTTGTTTTTATTTGATTATAAAAAAAGGAATATTTATGTGATTTTTTATTCTTTTAACCTTTTATATACGCTCATTTTTGTCTTGTAATATTTAAACTTGTGAATCGGTGTACTTTAGATTTTGTGATGCTTTTTAATGTAAAAATGAGGTTGGTTTTAATCCATATTTTACTATTGAGTATATATATTTCAATGTCATGCCTCCATTTATTACTTTTGGTTTTGATTAACTGGTGAATAAAGTTGGATGTTTGAGTTTGAGGTGATTTTTAATTAATTGATTGAAGACTTATTATTTGTCGATGTAAAGCATTGTTTTAAAAAAAATTAATGTTTATCAAGTGAATGATCAATAAAGAGTTCATGAAAATTATTTTCAAAAATAATCTTGATAATTTTAGTGGTCAATTTTTATGAAAATTAAAATAGAAAGACAGAGGAAAAGAAAGAAAATGTCGTCAAAAGACTAAAAGATGGTAACTTTTAATAAGGAGGGTGATCAAACATTATTCAACAATAATTTTCATACAATTTTTATAATAAAAAGAAATTTTAAGTACTTTTAGTCTAATTAATAGGTAGTAAATATTTCTAGATTGATTATTTTGTTGATTATAATTACTTAATTATATGTTAATTAACTTTTTTGCATGCCTTAATTAATAAAAAATGGGTAGAATTATGGAACCCTGAATCAAGATAATGATAATCATGTTTGGAAAAAAATTAGGATGTGTGATGAGTGTGAGATTTTTTTGGTTAAGTTAGAGGTGAAACAACTGCTTTATAAAAGTGAAATAATTGTACCTAAAAGGGATAATATATTTTTTGTCCTTTACCTTGTTCTATTGAATCTCAATTATTTATTACCGATCAATTGATCGGTTCTCACTAGTTTAATTGAGAATCGATTTTTAAGGATGAACCGAATCAAATAATCGATCGATCAACGGTCGAACCAGTCGGACCGGCCAGTCTAATCTAATTTTTAAAACAAAGTAGGCAAGGCAAGTGCATGTTCTTGAACATTTAACTACTTTGTCATCATTCGTAACTTATGTTTGGAAATTTGAAGCTATACTTTCTTTAATTAAAATGCCATTAGTTTCCAACACTTATATCAATTTCAAAAATCATTACAAGATTTTATTACTTAAATAAAAGCGTGCTTTCCCCTTTACCTTATGTAATATATTATTAATAGCTACATAATGAACTTGAAAATGAAAGAATATTAAAAAAAAAAAGCAACAATCATCATAAAATTAATATTTTGTTAGCACAGCTTCAAAATGAAAGATTTCCTATTTAGCTTTCCTATAGAGTCCGAAAAAAGCATTCGCGAAGCCCAATTGGTGTTACAACTTACACGGAGTGATGTCTACCTCTAACATCAAATGACATGGCCTTCTGCTCCTGCAATCAATTCCTCTCATCCACTTATCCCTTCCCCATCTCCAACAAGGTATGCTGTCACTTTTTGACTTCTTGTTCTGTGTTTCTTGTGTTGCCATATCTTCTGATTTCCAAATACGCAAATGATCTTCTGTTTAGAATTCCAAATCTGTTCCCAAGTTCTTAAATTCAAGAGTTCCTCAAAGTCTACAATTTCAAGCGTACATGTCAATGGACCAGTGTGGTGTTCCCCTCACCAAAATCAAGATACCCCACATATTAACTGTTGCTGGATCAGATTCTGGTGCGGGTGCTGGGATACAAGCTGATATCAAGGCTTGTGCTGCTCGTGGAGTTTATTGCTCCTCTGTCATCACTGCTGTTACTGCTCAGAATACTGTTGGTGTTCAGGTTACTCTTTGCCCCCGTCAAGTTGCTTCCTAACTGGATTTGTTGTTATTAATTTCCTTATGTGGCCACTGCATCAAAATAACGTTTCGCTTACTTGGCTTTAGTATCACATTAACTTAGATTGAATGCTTTTTCAGGGCTGCCACCTCCTAATTTTGTCTGACTTCAATTTCTTTGATTTATGACCAAATCGAAGTTTTAAGCATTACAGTGAGATGCTTCCAAGATTTTTATTTTCTTATTTTGACACTTTGTGGTCGTTATTAGGGAGTTGACATTGTTCCCGAGGCTTTTGTTTCCCAGCAGCTGAATTCCGTGCTCTCTGATATGCAAGTTGATGTGGTACGCTGATTGAAAACATTCATGTTAATCTACCTTGAACTGGTTTAATGAGAAGGAATGCTACAGGAAAAGAAAATATTATCATCTTGGTATTTGTTCGTGTGTGCTGAGAAATCTTTTTGAATGCCTATTATTGGATATCATTTAATAAATACCATCTATAAAGCTTGTCTCATTTTCCAAATTATGGTACAGTTAGTAATGATATCTTTAATTTTATTGCTGATGAATGGATTGATCATTATTTTTTTTCAGGTAAAAACAGGCATGCTACCTTCTCTTGGTATTGTCAATGTTCTTTGTCAAAGTCTAAGACACTTTCCTGTTCGAGGTATATTTCTTCCATGAGGATTTCAGTGATTGAAATTCTAGTAGCTTTTAACATGTCTTACTCTTCAGGACAGCTTTAGTAGTTGATCCTGTTATGGTCTCTACAAGTGGAGATATTTTGGCCGGTCCTTCTATTCTCTCCGTGTTTAGGTACGTGAAAATGTATTTGTATTCGAGAAAAGTATGCGTTGTTCAAATACACTAGTCTTATAATAACCAAAACATAATGAAAGCACTTGAGTTGTTTAATACGTTTTCTGTAATAAGTTTGAAGATTTCTGGATCTTGGATGAATTACCATGGCAAAGAGGGTTTATCACATTGTTGCTTTTGTGTGTGTGTGTGTGTGTGGACCAAGTTTAAAAATATTTGATGATTGCTGGTCAGAATAAGGAATTTACAAAGTCAATATGTAATGGCCTAAGAGTTAGACCTCAATCTTTGATGAAATTAGGTGAACATCTATTTCTTCATGTGGGATTAAAGGGGTTGTGATGCTAATGTCTCTATCCTTATAGGTGTAGAGGTAACTGGTCTATTCAAATATACTGTGGGGATCACTCCCCTTGTTGTAATGTGTTATGAGAATAATAAGCACATCAAGATCACCGTGAGAAGTGGATGTACGTCCATATTGAGCCGAACTACTTTAAATACTTGTGTCACCTACTTTAGTCCTTTGGTCATATATTATTTCTCCTTACATGTCAAATGCTAACCCTAACCCTCTTACCTTGTTCTACATACTGATCATATGAGACCCTCTCCATTAGCTGTCTAACTGTGGTGATTTAGAGGGCTGACTTGCTAGGTGATAGCCTATGCAACTGTTGCAATTCCCCTTGACAATGATAAAACTCTAGGACCATGAAAGCATACATTTGTAAGCATATAAGTTTCCATCTCTATATGCTTTAGCATCAGTGTAGAAGAGGCAAAGTTCACATTTAACACTTTTTGTCCCCCTTGTCCAGATGTACTATTAATAAGATAGGAAAATTACATTAGCTGGAACTCGTATCCTCAAGTCCAGTTTGTTTTGCAGATTTAAGATACATTCTACATTTTTTAATTTTTTCCGTATTTGTGAAAGTGCTAATGATTGGGCAATGGACACTTAACTTTGGTGTAGGGCAAATAATGGAAAGGCAAACAATTTGATGGAAGTAGTATAAATTATAAAACGAGGCTGCTGGAACTTTTAATAGTGCTAGAATCAAGAATTAGGGCTTGAATTTATACATAAATAGTTAAACGAAAGGGATAATTTTAAGAATCACTCTTAGGGTTTGTATTGAGAACTAGGAATGACTCTTAGGGTTTGCATTAAGAACTAGGAATGACTCTTATGGTTTGTATCGAGAACTAGGAATGACTCTTAGGGTTTGAAATAAACAAAAACACATTAATAGGTTTCTAGAATCACCTTTAGGGTTTAGGAATTGCGCCTAATATTTAACTATAGAAAAAGTAAGTATCACACCTGAAAATTAGTCTATAAAGGCAAATAACTTGAGAATCAGTCCATCTTATTCCTTGAAACGTTGAAATGAAAGCCTGCACATATCATAAAAGTCCTGAAATCCCAATTCTATGGAACATGAATTCTAACTAAATTTTTGGAGTAGAAATAGAATCCAATTCTAATAAGGATTCTTATTATTAACTCTTCTCTCAGAAAAAGAAATAAAAACAAACTAAAATAAAAATATTATCTTCTAATTAGGAAAATCAATCACTAAGAAAATAAAACCAAATTTTATTTGTCATCACAATCTAAATAAATTAAATCATTCATGTTTACATAGAAAATAAGTTTCTTCCAATTGGACTATCCCCAGTAACCTACTCATTAGCTATTCATTGGCTGCTTTTATTCTAACACATGTTAGTTGACTATGAGTATTAAAGTGTCAAGAGAAATGTCTACCAATCACCAAACGTCTCTTGGGTGTTGCTCCATACTTGAACACTTGCATCATGAACAATATATGCAAACAATTTTCACGTTCACAAAATTAACATTCCTAGTTTACCCTGTGATCTAGTTTATGGATTTGGGATTATTACTCGACGAGTCTATTCTGCAACTGATAAACTCATGCTTTAGGAAAATTTAGAGAGCTTTGCTTGATAACATCAATTAGACCATGAAAAATCTAAACGCGATTCTTTGATGCTGATTTAGCCTTTCCCTAGAATTTCTTTCTTATAGGCTTCGTATTGAAATAAATGCTATGGACTTCGAGTTCTTGGAGACGCCATAGTTTTGTAGTCAATCTATGTTGTTAGACTCTTAAGGTCTTTTCTAATTCTACAACTGAGTAGAACTCCATATTATCGGCAGTCAAAAAGTCCCCTCTCATGAACTAACCCTTCTCAAACTTCATTTCTTCTTGTATTAAAAAGATCATGTCCACCTTTTGTAACCATCTATCGTCCTCTCTTATATGTCCACTGTTGTTTAATAATCTTCAGAAGAAGGAGCTGACAAGTCAAGAGTACTCTATCTCAGATGGAAACAATGCCCCACCAAGGTTCATCTCTCATAGAAAAAAGGCTTGAAAACTTCTTTTCCTTTTCTGCCCCTTTCTTGTTAATGCTTTCATTCAGAGGTCACTTCTTCTAAAGATAGTCCTGTTATAACAACTAGCAAGCATTTGTTTGCTCATTTTCTTTGTGGAATATATTGAGTGGTGTTTAGGGAAGGTTTATTTATCTATTTACATCTGTCTTGGAGTTTTGTTTTTTTGTAGTTATTTTTGCAATGTGGAAAATTGAATAACACAATATCGTTTCTTATTTGCAGAGAGGAGCTTCTTCCTATGGCAGACATTATAACTCCAAATATCAAGGAGGCATCCGCATTACTTGGCGGTGTGCAACTCAAAACAATTGCTGATATGTGTTCTGCAGCAAAACAATTACATGCTATGGGTCCTAGGTTAGTGGAAATGGCAATAACTTTACTGAACTAATGTTTTAGGGTAGCAACACTTTTCATCTTCTAGCAACTACTTACTATTTACATGTAGCTTTTGTTGGATATTGTTTTATTCACCAGCATAAAGCTTTGTGGAAAGCTATTTGCTACAGTGTCACTTAAATTGCTGCTTTTGTCTTAGTTCAAAGCGTGAGATTTAAAAATTTAATTCTCACTGCTGCTTGGTTGGGGGCTTAAGATTTGTTAATGGGGAATTGTGTAGCTTATGGTGTTTTAACTCGACTAAAATGAAGCGTTGGAGCATTTTCTGAACATGGTAGATGAGTAAAGGATCTTACATAGAGAGCTTCTTCTTTTTCCATAGAACTTTTAAATTTTTTCCTTTAATTTTTGTATCTTATATCTAGCTTAAATATTTTTGTCTGTAATACTTGCTCTTTTAGTCTTTTTTTTTACAGTTGGTTGTTTGTTTTATTTATTTATATGTTTTCTTTCTTTTCTGTTTATCTATTTACTTATTGTCTTTATTTTTATTCTTTACCTTTTATTTTCTATTTAAATTTAAATTTAAATTTAAATTTTTATTGTTATGTTTATGCAGTTATATTTTTTAGATTTTAACTTTTGTTTTCTTCAAGTCATTTCAATTTTTTTTTCTTGTTATGGGTCTATTGGAAATAGTCTCTACTAGTTAAAAATAAAGTAACGTACTTTTGGACCTTTCCAGACTCCGCATCTCAGCAGTTGGAATGTTGTTGTTAGTAGATGGTACAAAATATTCAGATTTACTGTAAATAATTTACAACATAAACTCATATTATGAGTAATAGCTGCTAAAATATTAACCATGAAGCCATATATTGATTCTCTTCAAAAGTGACGTGTTAATAAATTACAGAATCGATTATTGACATAACTGGAAAGTTAAGCTTTTGTAAAGGAGATTGATGGAATGTTGTTATAATGGCTTTAGCTTGCAATCTTATATACTAAATAGTAGCTTGACAGATAGGTGAACAAAGCTATGATATAGGTCTTTGTGTTCTAAACAATGATATTGTTCTCACAGAAGTGTACTTGTTAAAGGTGGAGATCTTCCTGATTCTCTGGATGCTGTAGATATTTTCTTTGATGGTAAGATTGACGTCTGCAACTTCAGTGAAATACACATCTTTTCTGCACATATATGTCTTAAGAGTTCCTGTGACTGAATGACTGAATCTCAATTTGAACTTTTTCAGGCAAACAGTATCATGAGTTGTGTTCATCTCGTGTAAAAACCCACAACACTCATGGGACTGGTTGCACTTTGGCTTCAGCAATAGCAGCTGAGCTGGCAAAAGGTTCCCCCATGCTTAGAGCCATCAAGGTACTATATCTTTGTCTTGTGCCTTGTGCCTTTTCAAGTAATCATATATTGGAGGTGCTTTATTAAATGATTTGAAAGCTTTGGTGTCCCATGTGAATATATTACTGGTTGCCCCTGCTATACATGATAAAGCATTCTAGTGAGGAAAGACTAACTGATCAATCAAGAATATCATCTATTTTTGATAAAGTTGTAAATATTACAAATTTAAGTATAGTAGAGTTTAGTAGCATGGGTACTCAGTTGTAAAAATTATCATATGCCTTATATTTATTATTGATCTCATGGAGTCTCTAGCATTTATCGTCGTTGAGAATTTTTAACAATTGAGAGTTGCATGTCAGTAAATATCACAAAATAAGTTGATGTTACTTAAATAAAAGATAACAACCTCTTGTATGGGTTTCGTTTAACATGGAATGACGATGTGCATGAGCTTCTTTTATACAATGATGGTATCTTTTTTATGTGACACTTCCTAGAATACAGGTTGTCATGTATACTACTTGGACCTAATACGATGTTCATGCCCTTCACTAGAAATACTTTATAGTGATTGGCTTCAGGAGACTCCTTGAAGTCAATAACTAACTATGGGCAGTACTTGATAGCTTTTTAATTTAGGGAGTAAAGTGAAAAAGGTTTGAATTGCAGGGAGGTCAGGTGTAAGGTGTATTTAACCCTCCTTTTAATTGATTTTTGTAAAAATTTGGCTTTGCTAATCAAGCCAAGGTGTAAGGACCATAGAATGAGTTAAAAGAGCTTTCATTGTAAGGCACGCCCTTTGGGCTAAGCTGGAATCGGCCTTATACTTTGTTGGGCTTAACCTAAATCTTCCAACTTCATAATTGTGCCTCACACAAGTATATTTTTTAAGGGCAGATTTATCCCCACTTGGGAGAAGTGATGTGAAATGATTGTCTTTTGCTGCCTCTGCTACTGGTTGAAACCTAAGATTGCCCAACTTTTAACTCCCATTTCTTGATGCTGTCACATTTTCATGTTTTTGTTTTTCTCCACATAAAAACTCGTTGCATCACCTTTTAGTTCTTAGTGTCTGAGTTTTTTCAGGTGGCAAAAAGATACGTTGAGACGGCCTTGGAATATGGCAAGGACATTGTTATTGGAAATGGGCCTCAAGGGCCATTTGATCACCTGCTAAGGCTTAAGAGGGCCTTATACAGCTCTACAAAACAGACGGAATTCAATCCAAGTGACTTGTTTCTGTATGCAGTTACGGATTCTGTGATGAACGAAAGGTGGGGGCGAACTATGACTGATGCTGTCAAAGCAGCAATAGAAGGAGGTGCTACTATTATTCAATTAAGGTTTGGTATTTAATACTTCACATGAGATCTAAAAGCATTTATTTTCTATTTGGATGTTAACTTCGGAATTAGAATTGGAATTGTAATATCTAATTACAAGTATTCTATGAACATACTTTTGTTAATATTAAAAAAAAATTTATAGGGAGAAGGATGCTGATACGCGGGAGTTTCTTGAAACAGCGAAGGCATGTGTTGAAATATGCCACTTCTATGGAAAGCCTCTCTTGATAAATGATCGGATTGATGTAGCTCTTGCATGTGATGCTGATGGTGTGCATGTTGGTCAATCTGACATGCCTGCACACTTAGTTCGAACCCTTCTTGGCCCTGAAAAGATAATTGGTGTATCATGCAAGACACCAGAGCAAGCAAAACAGGCATGGATCGACGGTGCTGACTACATTGGATGTGGAGGTGTATACCCAACTAATACAAAGGCTAATAACGTGACCGTTGGTTTGGAAGGGTTGAGGACTGTTTGCTTGGCTTCTAACTTGCCTGTGGTTGCAATTGGTGGCATCAATGCGTCAAATGCAAGGTCTGTCATAGAACTTGGCATACCAAATCTAGAAGGCGTTGCAGTTGTTTCAGCTTTGTTTGATAGGGAAAATATTCTAACAGAAACCAGAAACTTGCATGCGTCGCTGATTCAGGCAGTTTCTAAGGTAAAATCTTAATTTTGTAATCTTTTCTTATGATCGAATTTGAACATTGATGACTGAGTGCTTCAGTTTTTGTAGAACAAAGGTTGCGTGTCTCTTATGGGTTACCTTTTGATTACGAATGACAAAAGTATCATGTTGTGGGACTGCAAACAGAATTAGTGAAGATTGAAATGTACAAAAAGATAAGGGCACAAATACGGGCAAGCTATAAACCCTATCCTTCCAGAAAATAATATTTTCGATGTGAAGTTGGGAAAGGAACAGAGAAAGGATTTCAAGCCTTGATAAAGTTCATAACGCTCTTAATTACATATCACCAACATGAAACTCCCCAGGCCTTGACTCTCTTTTCATACTCATCTTTTTCCTTGTCTTCTTCTCATCCCCAGTCAAAGTCTCCAACTCCAACAGATGGACTAGGAACTTTGGCCTCTTTCACCATTTTCATCATTTCTTCAGCACTTTGAGGCGTGTTGTAAGTGGCTTGACTTACCTCTGTCAATTCCCGAGGCAGGTTCTTCATGAACCATGGATGACTCTTGATTTCCTTAATTGTGATCCTCTGGAGAAGCAGGGTAAAAGCTTTTAGAAATTGTAGAGGCTCGGCCACTTGATTGTTGCATCATAATCATATGCAAGCTAAGCAGGAGTTCAGAAGTTTTTGTACGAGCAACAATCGCAACAGGAATTTGTAAAAAACAACTATTTTTCTCACTTGATAAAAGTTACTAATTGTGCATTTATGTCTATTCAAGAGGAAATTGAAAATATATCATATGGTCATAATCAACAAAGTGCGTGGCGCCAGGAACAGCAGATGGTCAATCTAGTCCATGAATTATTTGCAAACCAAAATGACTTCAAATTTTCAAATATTGTTCGATATGATTGCAATGAAGGCTCCAATTACAATCTTAAAGAACACAGAAGGCTCAGAACCTTAACATCTTAACGCCTTAGCAAAACTTTGGACATTGCTAAACAATGCTTTAACCTGGTCTTTATCCTTAATCTTTTGGAAGTGACAATACTACTGCATACATCGTGTCAATTTTGACACAGCATAAAAATTATATTAATAACGATTAAAGTCACAAATCAGCTTAAGAACAAATTCTAATCTAGAAATTAAGAGCATCATAAGTGTAAATAACATCTTCAAATCTAGTCAAATCATGTTTAATGAAAATAACAAAAGGAAAGAAAGAAAAGCTTGATTTCGAACTTGATATGGAAATTTGAAACTCTCTAATGTTCTTCTTGATTCTCCTTATTTGATCCAATTTAGCCAGACGGTGGCTGCCTTTTTTGGAATATTTTATTTCTTTTATACAGTAGTAGTTTAGGGTCTTAGGGTTGATTCTAGGCTTTCCCAACTTCATTTGATTTCCAAATCTCAAACTAGATGAAAAATCTCACGCCTGGGCTAATTCTAGGGTTTCCCCAAACCATGGATGGCTCTTGATTCCTTAATTGTAAATCTCAATTACATAAATAATAGAGATTAAAACTCATTTAAAACTATTTTATTGACATTTATTATGAATTATTCAAATATTTTTTATCACATTCTTAACTTTAGTTTATCAAAAAAAATAAATAAGGAAATTATGTGTGTGTGTGTGTGTGTGTATTATAAGATCATTTATATACAAAAAGAAAGATTTGTATTCAACCATACTAAATTAATGAATATTTCTAATGGGAATTAAATAACTTTCATCTAAATTACAAAGTAAAAAGTAAAAAATTTATTTAAATAGAGATATATATCTTGTGATTAATCAATGAGTAAAAGTTATATATCATTTTAATTGATAGTCAAAACTAGACCTAAATTTATTGTTGATAATGTTAATATGTAGGGTGTTATTAAGGTTGATAAATTTTATATGAAGACTTTCAACACCGCATGCATTAACTTGTAGTATAAAAGGTATAGTTCACACGAAGACTAATAGATACCTAGCAACTTGAATAAAATTTTGTCTAAGGTACTAAAGATTGATTTGAATTAAAATAAATAATTGAAATAATAAATAAAACTAGATAAGTAAATAATTGAGCTGCCAATTAAATAAGGTTGATCAAAGTTTGAGACTTAGGAAATATTCTATACTTATTTTATTTCCTTTTATCTTGTTAACCTAATTATGTTTGATCCTAGATATCCTAAGGTTTTTGATTCCCCTCTCTTGAGATCTAATTAAGAACTCTTAATTGATTTCCATAATAATAGAATTATAATCTCTAGATTCATAAAACTACTCATAACTCATTAATTTGATTTAAAGTAATCTTAAGGATAATTAATTCGCAATTAAGATCTTTCTTCAATTGTTAATTAATCAGATAATTGCAAGTCAATTAAGCTATCAACTCTCGTTGTGCACCTTAACACATGCAACTTGATTAAATATCTCGATTTATTTTCAAATATAAGCATAACAATTATCATAAAGCATTGATAAATGTATTGAATTCAATAAGAATAAAGTTCAACAAAACAATTCAATAACAATCCCTAATTTGGACTTAAAAACTCATATTCATGTTAAACATTATAATAATCCAAATCAACATCCAAGACAATGAAATAAATAAAGAGAAAAGAAAGAAAAACTAGTTGGAGTATTGATCTAGAAATCTGGAATTCTTTGAAGCTCTTTTAATGTCTCCTTTTGATCTTTTTTTTATTTGGTGGCTGCTCTCTTTTTTTTTCGTAATTTTCTTGTCATTAAATATTTTTTTAGGCTTCTAGGATTATTTTTAAGATTTCTCCACTTAATTTGGTTCCAAAAATAGTCTCAAAACGTTAAAAGGACAAAAACTTATGAGCTGAAAAAGTCGAAATTTTGTTCTCTGTCACATCTATCATGTTTGTGAGGGTTTCACGATCGTGACATGGCTACATGCATCCAAGATATTCTCTTTTATTCACATTCTTGTTTCCATATGCTCACAAACTTATCAAACATCTTTTGAAACATAAAATCAAGATTTTGTTTTAAACCAATCAAACACTTAAAACATATACAAGCATTAACAAGAACACAATTCTAAGCCTATACGCACGATAATCATATAAGAAAACACTTTAAAAAACACTTAAAACACCTATAAAAACATACCATGATCTACACCTATCAACATCCCTACACCTAAATGTTTGTTTGTCCTTAAGTAAACTAAAAACATAAACAAATCAAAAAATAAAAAAAAAACATTATCACACAATTATGCAATATGTAATAATGATACAATGACATGAAATCTTATGGAATTACATTAACCTCAAAAATCAATCTCTCCTAATGTGCCAACATACTAACTTATTCATTTAATTTTTAAATGTTTTTATTTGAATATTCATATCAATCAAAATGTTAACATCTTATCTATACACTTATAGCACTTGTAACCATGCATTTATTATTATTGATTAATCATACAAGCAAACTATCACTAAGTATCTTTTCATGAAAATTGGTGGTATTTGTAAAACATGAGTAGGTTTTACTTATTGTAACATCAATTTTTAAAATTTTCTTTAATGATAATCTAGTCTTTTGATGGGAAGGTAAATACCTTATCATGGTATTTCCCGATTACTCAATTAAATCATGTTTTTTATTTAGCTTGGTTGAGGTGTCATTGTAGTATTTTGACGCGAAGACAAACATTTTGTTGTGAATGCTTTCAGTTATTCAGTTATTCAGCTATATCATAAGTCTCAATTGGTTACCAACTATATTCTTAACCCAATTTTCTTCAAAAGGGCCACCTGAATATGAATTTTATTGACCATCTTTTTTATTATATTCTTAGCCAACCTCATTTCTTCTCTTTCAATTACTCTCATGAAAAGAGTGCTAATAATGCTAACCAATTCAATTGACTATAATTATAAATATATACACACAAATTTCCTAAAGTGAAAGAACATGTGTCATATCCTAATTAACATGCATACTCATCCGAAAGATAATTAAAACACAAAAATCAAAAGTTACTATATGTTTACAATTTGAATGACCATGTTCAAAAGTAAGCAATTACAATGAATTCATACCATTGACACATTGACACAATGCACACATCTTACATCAAAATGTTCACACAATGCCAATATAATAAAAAATTAACATAATGCAAATAACAATTTCACACACAAATGATATGACAGTTGATAGACTTGAACTAACTGTGTCAATTATGAAATAACTGTAAATGTATGCATTGGCAACTAGGGTCAATCCCACGAGGATAATGATTACTAGTAGTTACCATTAAACTATTATCTAATCTACAAATTGATTGTGATTTTTAATTTAAAGAAAGCAAAACTTAAACAAATAAAATAAATAGGCATCGAGATTAAATAGAGAATTAAAAAATTACTTAAAAAACTATCAATATCAAGACTTAGTATCTAAGTTTCAAATATCCCTAAAAACCCTTAATTAGTTGATCTTTTATTATGCAATTGTTTTATTGGATCGTGGAGATTCCTATGATATGCTAATAAGTCTCTCGAGTCTAATAACATCTACTCTTAAGGTTTTCATCCAAATTACTCAGGTTAAAATTTATATGATTTCTTTATCGATTTGTAAATCCCTCTATTAGGTTTGTCCTTAATCTAGAGGATTTATATCATCTTATCTCTAAGGTTGCAATAAATTCCTTTCAATTACAGAGAATCTATTCAAACAAGGATTTCTCAATCTTTATATTATGAAATCATATTATGATATAATATTCCAGATTTATAAGAACATATATTGAACATATAATTGAATCACAATATATCAATCAAACCAATTGTATTTATAAAATAACCAAAACATTTTAAAGCATAAACATAAGGTTCATCTAACCTAGACATTAAAGGAATTTAGTTACATATGATGGAAAAAGAAATCAAACAGTAACAAAAAGAAAATGAATAGAAAATAAAGGATTCATAATTCTAAATCTCTTTTTTTAAATCTCTTATCAAATATTCTTGTAAGTAGAGGTTTGATCTTGTATTCTTTTAGATTTTTAGTTCTATTCTTCATGTTTTCCACATTTTTTGATCACAATTGTTCCTTGAGTCACCTTTGAAATTTTCAGAATTCACAAATTTGCATAGCCTTAGAGAAGTACACGAGATGATGCACCGTTGTGTATCCCTTCTATGCTTTAAATCTTTGTTTTATGTCATTTTTTCATACATATTCTTCTCCTTTAAATCCTTGAAGGTAATTATACTCTGTAAATATGCTTGGAAAATTAAGTATCAAATATACAATAAAAGCATAAAATATCAAACAAAAATACATAAAATATGGGGGTATAAATATGGTTAATTATGCATCTATCACCATTGCATAAATGTCCCTATACTTTAACAATACATTGTCCTCATTATGAGAAAAAAGCAATACAATAAGAATAAATAACAATAAAGAAAAAATTAAAGCAAGAAGATTGATGGAGATTAAGGCGTGATGGTGTGGGCGATGAAATTTGAAGGCACTCTATGCCATAAAGATCCATTAATTCACTTCCTACAAAATAAACAAGAAAATATAAATAATAAAGAAAAATAAAACAAAAACAGAATAAAAATAAAACATCAAACCCTAAAGATTATAAGACTTTCGTACACCATTCCACAATAACTCCCTACACATATTCAACCCCATTTTCCACTCCTAATCCTCATTAAACAAGATTCAATCATTCAATTAATACTCATACTTACTTGAGGAAGCTTCAAATCCTTTAAATTCTTCAAACCCTAGCTTGGCTTTCCTTCTCTTCTTCTTTTCTCCTCACCCAGGACACTCTCTTCTCTTCTCTTCTCCCTCTTTTTCTTCTAATTTCTTTCCTTAAGCTTAAATGAAAGAGCAAAGACCAATTTGCCCCTCCATGCTTTGCCTTAATCTCTCCAACTTAAGTGGTCTTCCCATTTTGCCCTCAAACATTCTTACTACCTTATACCTTAATTCCATCAATTCATAATTCCTCCTAACATTAACATGCTAATTACTCCAAAATAATTAATCTAACAAGACCTCAAAATAACAATTAAATCATGTTTAATAAAAAAAATAATTAAGGGTCCAATAGACCTAGACTTTAAAGACAGTACAAAAAACTAAAGACATCTTTGGAAGACTTGCTACATAAGCTAGTAGATAGATGGAAGCCAAGGAAATTCATAAATCTAGGATCAATAGAAGGAAGTCCTTCCTTATCTCTGAGCTCTAGGAAATGAGTAAGGGTCCAAAGTGGAATAAGCCATATGCATAAGTTAAGCCTTTAAAGAGGAAGGTTGGACATAAATCTCCCCAAATGCCTAAAGGAATCCTAAGAAAATAAAATCAAGAGCAAAGAATTTGTTAAAGGCTATTGCCCTGTAAAAAGGAAGGAATCCTACACCAGACTTGTTATTTATAGCATTAAAAATAAATTGATTCAATAAGACCTAGATGAACTTAATATAGTCTTCTTCAGAGATGGGATTCCTAGGAAAAGCGTAAATGTTAATTAGTCAAGATTAAAAAGAGCTCTTAAAAGTGCTAAAGTCATAATAAAAGTTATTCTTACCCAATTAGCAGTAGTGGACGCCATAGTCCAAGGAGAGTTCATACAATGCCAAGAGAATTTGTGAGTAGAGAAAGGGGAAAATACTAGAAAAGATGATGACTGTTTAAAGCTTAAGGTTGAGGACAGAATGAAAGGACATGTATTTATAGTGAAACAAGCTAAACCTAAGGGAGTAGTGAATATTTGAAATTTGAAGAAGTATATACGTTAGCTTCAGTAATAGATGGAGAACTAGGAATTATGAACTTCAAATGTGGAAGAATCATGATATAATCTTTGAGCCCAACTTTCCCTCCCATTTGAGGATTCTCTTTGATTTAGGGCTAGCGAAGATCTTCTTAATGACGCTTCCAAGCTTCCTCTTCCGACTAAATTCTCTTTAGTTCCTGGACTTCCTAAAACCACTGAACCATATTTGAGAATCTGACTCGTGGTCTTGTACTCCTTTTACTGACGGCTAGGAGAACTTTTATCTAATATATTTTGTTTACTCAACTAAACATATACAGGGGATAATTGTTGATAGTTTAAAAAGAAATCTAGCCCACAAGTAAAAAGCGCCCAAAACATGAAAGATCTATAAATGTTTAACAAAAGAATTCATGGATGACAGAAATCCAAAATGTGGAGGATGAATGTGTTAGGAGTAGGTAACAAACATGATGGAGAAACGTGAGAAGTAGGCTAGAAGTTAGGAAGTTACAAGAGAAATGCCTTAAGCTGAAGATGTGAGAATAGTAGCAAGAAGTTAACTAGAGTGGTAAAAGCGGAGAAATCTACCTAAAGTTGAGAACACTATATAAAATTATAAATTCATTAGCACCATGATACAAGACACTAAACGCAATCTCTAAAAAAAACAACCTCAAATACTCGTAACAAAACAATCAAAATATCTTATTATTATTTTTCAGTTTTCTTTATATTGTGTATTCATTTTTCATCGTCCAGATTCCTTTCGAAACTTGTACTTTCTCTTAATTGAAATCAAATTGTTTCTTTAGTCCAACCTTTATTTTAACATATTTTAGCATTTTGGCTTATTAGAATTTTATGTTCTAAGTTCTTCAAGACTAACCTATATCATCCAAAAGAAGTCAAGTATAAATTTTTAGAGCAGTCTTCCCTAACACGTCCAAATTTTAGATTGATACCAACAAAAATGTAGAAAAGGATTAGTGTGATGTAGAGGCAGAAGATCGAGAGTTAAAAGGAGCAAGTGAGGCAGGAAGAGGATGAAATAAGTGATGGTGGATTATAGGAGGTGCTTTGTTTGAGTTTTGGGCGTGGAACTTGTGGGTCAAGAACTTAGTTTTATCTAAGTGACTTAGCAACGATCTTGGGTTAAAGATCCGTCATAACAGTTGATAAAGCTTCAAGGCATTTATCCTTTTTTGTTTCAAAAGTGTCCTATCGTTGGTCAAAATGCAACAGTAATGCACTAAGATTCACAAATAAAATGGTAACAAGGGCATTTTAAAAATCCTATTTTGGTTTTTGATGTGGTTCCGCAAGTTCACAGGTCTCAAGTAGTACAGTATAATATCGTCCCACAGGTAGTAATTGTGTAAGTACTAGGTTTGGATCACTCAATTAATTGGACTAGCGATTGTGTAAGAAAAAGGAATTAAGTTAAGAAATTTAACTAGCAAAAATAACAAAATCAAAGTTAAAGAAAATTGCGAATATTTCTAGGGGTTAATTCAAATGGAATATGGTAAGCTTCAAGGATGGTTCCACTTTTAGCGTTTTCTATGGATTTTACCTTGGTCAATTTATAAGGCCAATTTTGGTTGATAGAAGGTTGAGCCTAGAGTTTTTTAGATCCTTTTTCAAGGTATCAAAGGAGTGTTACGCGATAATCCTAATTTACTATCGTAAACTAGCAATCAAGCATAACCCATTAAGTTCTTTGCTAACCTGGGTTTTTCTATCATAAATTCAGTTTATGTCTAAATCTAAAATTTACAAGTTCCCTGTTTGGAGTTCCGTTATCAATTTTCACCTATCGGTTCTTCAATTAACAACTGCCGTCAAGTAATGGTTGGCCAAACATAATACCAACAATATCAATTTCAAAACAGAGAAATCAAAACCAAAAATCCATACAAATAAATCAACTGAGATTTAATCCATAAAATTAACTAAAAGCTTCAGCCCAACCTTGAAGCTTCGGGGAAACTACTCACTCATGGTAGTATAAAAACCACAAACATTAAAGCCAACAACCAACATTAGGAGAAATCAGATAATAAAGTAGAGATGAATGAGTTTTCGATTCTCCCTCTGATGCGTTTATACGTTGTGTGGGTCTACTCCTGAAACTTTCATCTCCAGCAGTTGCGTCCCTCCTCTACTTGCCAACTCCACCAACTACTCCAATCATTTATTGCCAACAACCCCTTCGATGCTTAGTGGAAAGAGTCTTCTCTTTTTTTGTGTGAGTAAATAGAAAAGAATGTAGTGTGAGTGGAGTTTAATCAATGTAGAGTCACGTTTAAGAGCTCTTCTCCCTCTTTCTTAATGTGCGTGAATTGGATGTTTTAGGAAGAGTGAGTGTTGAGTGGGGTTTTGGAGCTTGGTGGGTCACGTTCCTTCTAATGTGTGTAATGATTGGAAGCAAAACCAAATAGCGTTGAAGAGCTCTCCTTTTATGCGTGAATTTCCTTTGCTTTTCGAGTGGAGAGGAATAAAAAAGATAAGTGAGTGCTTGGTGGAGCCTCCTCTGCTGCGTGATTCACCCTCTTGCTGCCTTCTCTTCAGTTGTTTTTATGTCCACCAGCTATTGCATAATTCACGCCTCAAGCTGTTTGTTATTTTCTCTTTTTTTTTTGTCTCATCATTTTGACTAAAGCTCCAGCCCTCATTCACGCCTAAGCCTCCTTATTTATTATTTTTCCTGCTGCAGCCATTCTTCTTTCTTCCACGTCTCTCCATTGGCTCAACGTGTCTTCATCTGCTCCATTAATGCTGCATGCGTCGTGTGTCTTCTTTAGGCGAGTCAGCGTGGTTTTTTTCTCTTTTGTCCTTGTGTGTGCCGCCAGCCTCATTTTGCTAACGTTTTCTTTGGAAAATCTTCTCTTTGCATGCGTGGTGGTGATTTTGTTTGGCTTCTCATGTTTTTGCTCCAGCTCTCCTCTTTTTCCATGCCTCCTTTAGCTGCTTAATTCACGCCTAGCTACTGCTTTGATTTTTGCCTTGGACTGTTGTAGTTCTTTACAACTAAAATCAAGCGCATTTCCTACAAATTAAACATGAATAATTATAAATGCAAATTCAGGCGAACCAAGCAATTTAGCAAGAAAAAAATATATATAACCCAATAATTAATCTAGACATTAAGGGAAAATGCCATTAATTCTAATGATAAAAATGTCTTCAACAGTTTTGAGAGGCATAGTCGATGAAAGTGATAGAAGAACATAATTGAAGTAGAAATGTATTGTTTTCCTTGTGTATCAATGAATTGCTTTACACTGTATTTATATAAGTTTATGATGATCTAAGTTGTTGAGATAAGATAAGATACAAATGAATTCAAATAAGATTACAGGAGATAATACAAATCATAATAATGCTGAGATTGTAGAAGATCTTCATATGTTTATTAACCCCCCTCAAGCGCACGATGAGGTCTCACAGTGAGCTTGTCATGAAGATTGTGAAATACAGAGGAAGATAAAGCCTTGGTCATGATATCTACAATCTGATCACAGGAAGATAGATACTGAATAATAAGTGCCTTGTTGGTAATCAAATCTCTGACAAGTGAATGTCAATCTCAATATGTTTTGTCCAAATGTGAGTAACGGGATTGGTGGCAAGAAATGTTGCACCCAGATTATCACACCAAAGAGTGAGTGTGGGGTGAGAGAAACCAATTTAACCAAGAAGAGACGTAATCCAACAGATTTCAGTAGCAGCATTATCTATACTACGATACTCTGCTTCAGTATTAGATCTGACAATAGTAGATTGTTTCTTTGCACTCCAAGAGATAAGGTTTGGGCCCAAAAAAATACCGTAACCAGATGTGGAACGACCATCATTAGGACACCCAACCCAGTCGGCATCATAGTAGGCTTGAATAGAGAGAGATGTTTGTCGGTCAAATGGATTCCAGAGGTTGATGTGGATCGAAGGTAATGAAGAATCCTTTTAACAGCGGTCCAATGAATGTCGGTAGGATAATAGAGAAATTGAAAGACTTTATTTACTGTAAACTGAATGTCAAGACGGGTAAGACACAGATATTGAAAAGCACCAACAGTGCTTTGATATTCAGAAGGATCAGGAAGAGGGATGCCATGATTTTCAGAAAGTGGAAGAGTTGGGGTAATAGGAGTAATGGCAGGTTTAGATTGGGCAAGCCCTGTACGGAGAAGAAGATCTTTTATGTACTTAGTTTGGGTGAGAAGGACGTCAGTTGGTGTGGTAGTTGCTTCTATCCCAAGGAAAAAGTAAAGGAGACCAAGATCTTTGATAGAGAAGGTAGTGTTAAGGTCCTGAATCAGATTGGTGATGAAAGAGGGTGACGAGCCTGTAATTAGGATATCATCAACATCGACAAGGAGATAGGTGGTATAGGAAGGGGTGGAATGAACAAATAAGGATGTGTCAGATTTAGTGGGAGTGAATTGCAAATCAAGGAGCTTTTGACTGAGGCGATGAAACCAGGCCCTCGGAGCCTGTTTGAGACCATAAAGAGCTTTATGAAGATGACAGACATAAGATGGTTTGTGAGGGTCAATAAAGCTAGGAGGTTGAGACATGAAAACCGGTTCAGTAAGATTGTCATTAAGAAAGGCATTATGGACACCAAGTTAATGAACCGGTCAATATTTAGAGAGATCAATGGTAAGGATGACACAAATGATAGTAGGTTTGACAACAGGGCTAAAAGTATCTATATAGTCAATGCCAAGAGATTTATGATAGCCTTTGGCAACTAACCGAGCTTTATAGCGATCTAAGGTCCCATCAAAATTTCTTTTAGTAGGGAAAACCCATTTACAACCAGCAATATTAGCATTAGGAGGAGGAGGGATCAGAGTCCAGGTTTGATTGCGATGTAGAGTTGTGAACTCATCAAGCATGGCTTGACGTCAATGTGGAAATTTATTTTCTTGGGTGAAGGAGAAGGAGGTAGGATCAGGGGTATGGGAGGGTTGCGTGTTTGTGGAATAGGTGACATAGTCGGAAAGGATCCTGGGAACATAAGTGTTATCACTTGTGCGAGTGATCATATGGTGGTGAGGTGAAGGGGAAGGAGGTGATGGGTTTGATGTGGTGGTGGGTGAAGGGGAAGAGGGTCGAGTAGGTAGTGGGAGCAAGATGGAAGAGGGAGAGGATATAGGTGAGATGGTAGGTGTGGAAGTTACATAAGGAAAAATAGTTTCAAGGAATCAAACATGTCGGGAGATGTAAAGTTTGGACGTAATAGGGTCAAAACAATGGTAACCTTTATATTGTAATGAGTACACTATAAAAACACATGGGATGGACTTTGGGCTCAATTTGTCTGTACGAGTGGCCCTAAGAAATGGAAAGCAAGCACGCCCAAAAACACGAAGGTGTGAAAGATTAGGTGGATGGAGAAATAAGGTTTCATGAGGTGACTTGTGATTTAGAACAGGTGTGGGAAAGAGATGAATAAGGTAGGTGGCTGTAGAAAAGGCTTCAAACCAAAAAGTTTTTGTTAAAGAGACATGAAGGAGAAGAGTAAGCCCAGTTTCGGTAATATGGCGAATTTTACGTTCAACAAGGCCATTTTGTTATGGGGTATGTGGGCATGAAATTTAGTATGATATGTCATGGGAGACAAGGTAAGCAGCAAAGGATCCTTTGATGAGTTCAGGAATTCCATCGCATTGGAAATTTTTATTCAATAGTATTGTTGAAAAGTTGAAATTGAAAAAGTACTTGATGTTTGTGAGTTGAAGGAAAAATCCAGGTATATCGAATAAAATCATCAACAAAAATAATGAAATAACGATAACTAGAAAATGAAGGAGATGGCGACGGACCCCAAATGTCATAGTGAATAATTTGTAATGGCATAGTAGAAACACGTGATGATAAAGTAAAGGGAAGACGTGTACTTTTGTCTAATAAACATGAGGTGCAATTATTCAGTACATATGAGGACAATTTAAAAGGAAGAGATAATTTGGAAAGAATGGCGGAACAAGGATGACCTAAACGTTGATCACATAGGTGGAGTTGAGTGGAAGTAGCATGGAGGGCAACAGAATTTCTGAATCGGAGTGGGACCTTCATAGGATAGAGATTATTGTAGATAGATCCTGCAAATATAGGTGTCTTGGTGTTGAGATCCTTCACAATGTAACCAAATGGGTTAAACTCAATAAGACAAGAGTTATCTTTAACAAAATTGGCGACATAAAATAAAATTGTAGTAAGATTAGGGACAATTAAAACATTTTTTAGATGAAGAGAGCGAATTAGAGTAGTAAAGGTGACGTTACCAGTGGAGGAAATAGGAAGACTTTATCCATTACCGACAATCACTTGGTTTGGACCATTGTAAGGTATTTCAGATTCAACAACGTGGGGATTAGATGTCATGTGATTGGTTGCGTCAGTGTCCGGAAGCCATTCAGAAATATTGCTAGAAGGAAGGATAAGTGAGTCTGAAGAGTGGTGAATGTTTAAGGCAATAAAAGCAGTGGATAGGTTATTTAGATGAGGTGTAGAATTTGTGGGACAATTGCGAGAGGCAAAGTAACGGAATCAATAGTGGGCCACAATGTGACCCCATATCTAGCAAATTTGACAACAGATGGATTTATTATGGGTTGTAGACTGTGGGAAATAATTTGATTGGGATGGTTAGTGATTAAAAGGGTGGGTTTGATGTTGCTAGGTCGGGTCTGGAAAAGATGCATGTGACTGAAGCCCATCTGTTTGAAAGGAGGAGGGCCCATGTGAAGGTCCATACCCATACCGAAGTCCAACCGAATGTCCAGGTCCAGGCAGAAATCCATATGTGTTGGGAGTTGTTCCCATTTGAAGCACAGATTGGGAGATTAGGGTTGAAACCCATGCGTCCCCGACCCTGCCGTCCACGAGAGCCACTGTGTCCGTTGAAGAAGGAGGATCTGTGACCTGCGTAAGAGGCAACAAACGCTGAGTCGGAGGAAGGAGAAGAGTGAAAAGAGAGTAACCTCTGTTCGTGAATGAGTAATTTCGCTAGAAGCTCGCCGAAGGAGACTGAAGATTCGCAATGTTCACTGGTGGTGATAAAAGACTCATATTCCGACAATAGTCCATTCAAGGTGAGAAGCACTAGGTCTTCATCAGAGATTTTATCACCGATGGCCGCAAATTCGTCAGCAACAACGGAGACTGAGGCAAGAAATTTTGTAATGGTGTTCGGCCCTTTTTTTAGTGTATGAAGTTGACGACGAAGTAGAGATCATTGTGAGTGTGATTGTTGCATGAAGTGGTTTTCGAGAGCAACCCAAAGATCTCGCACAATTGGAAAACTGATTGCAAGCCTTGCGATAGAGCTAATCAAAGAAGCGGTAAGAAAGCAGTACACCAATCTGTCAAATTTTTGCCATTTGGAAAATTCTGAAGAGTCATCGTCTGGTGTTGTTATATGGAGCCATCAGTACAGCCAACAAGATCTGAAGTGATGAGGACGGCATGAACTTGACTTCGCCAGATGAGGTAATTCGTTGAATTCAATTGTGTGGTGAGAAAATTTGTAATCTGATTAAATGGTAAAGTAGGAGTGTTGAGATCTGCCATTTGGAATGTATTTTGGGTTTTGCAAATTTGTAGTGGGTGTGTAGACAATGGTGATGTGTGATTTCGGGTGTGGTGAGTTGATAGGTTAAAAACGTTTGATGAAAGTTCTCGCTAAATGTAAATATATGAGATGATTATTGTATCAGCTCTAATATCATGATAGAAGAACAGAATTGAAGTAGAAATGAATTGTTTTCCTTGTGTATCAATGAATTACTTTACATTGTATTTATACAAATTTATAATGATCTAAGTTGTTAAGATAAGATAAGATATAAATGAATTCAAATGATATTATAGAAGATAATACAAATCATAAAAATGATGAGATTGTAGAAGATCTTCATATGTTCATCAGAAAGTACCAATGTTAGAAAAAAATGACTAAATTAATTTCCCTAATTCGAGGATAGGGAAACTCTAAAGAGAGGGAGAATGATAAAATTTTTTACATATTCTTCCCATCATTTCATTACACATCAGTCATATTTACACAATCGGAAAATTACATAAATTCATGATGAAACAATACATTGTAGACACTCTTTGAAACTACCTCGTATCGAAAAAAATACGTTATAAGATGAGTAAGTAGGGCGATCGAGGGTGCCCTGTCCCAGGAATACTTCCTGGAAATACATACAAATTGTTAAACATAAAAGCAGTTGATCTGAGTAACTGCAGTAGTTGGTATGATATCCTTAAAATTAAGCTGTATAGTGACAGTTAGAGGCGTCTTGACTAATATGTGTGTGAGAGAGAGAGATATGGAAGACATCTGTAAATGGGAGTCCATACCTAACAAGTCGTCGGCTGTATCCTTTGGTGGTGGCTGCCACATGCGTCCCAGTGGAAAGGAAATTGTCGGGTCAGATAGACGCAAGGATAGCTACTTGACAGTAATGTTTCGGCTGTTCCCTCATCGTTGGGTTTCTTCTGTTCAAATAATAACAAGAACGAGTAAGAAAACAAAGATGAACGCATAAAACTACAAAGTGTTATATATAAAAGTAACTATCAAAAAAAACTTATGTTAAATGACAGTAGAAGAATATCCTACAAGCTTCATAATTCAACATTTAATAATTGTAAATGGTGAAGAATATACGCATATGCTACCGTTTTCTGACTTCCTTAACGATCTTATAGCACTATTTGCTCCCTCGCCCCATATCTGCTTACCGTATTGTGTTGTATATATAATCAAGCATACTTGTACACTATTAATTGGAAAGGGTTCGCGTTCGCGAGAAAACCTTTCCAATTAATTCCGCGATGTGATCAAAGCCAAAAAAATTATGAAAAACAAACAATAATTAACTTATAAAACATTATTCTAGAAAGATTGACTAGTAACAGCAAGTATATTCGGAAGATACTCGTCGTTCAATTTGGTGCCATTTGTCTTATAGCAACCCATCATCCAATTCCAATCCCCTTTTGTTTATTCCGATAAATGCATGTGATGTAACCCAAGTCAGTCGTCGACTCACTAGCTAACCACTAGTGGACAAAGACTTATCCCCCTAGTAATTTGTTTCTACGTTGCACTTAGCCCACCATTGGATTTAACCTCTGACGACCTGGCAGCTACATCACCTGGAACGTGGCACGTGACTTTGACATTTGCAGTGCATGTACTCACCCTACCATTAAATGCACAGGCTAAATGAGCTCTTCTTATTTTCAACCCTTGATAGCCTCCTTGCACAAGTATTTGTATTTCCCTGTGAACCGTTGGATTTATTTTTACTTTCATATATTACCTTACGTGTACCCCCCTATTCTATAAAGAAAAATTAGGCCTGTCGGAATTGAGGGACATCGGCTATGTTTTAAAACTCGATCCAACCTGTGATTGATCAGTGGTCCGAATTGGTGATTAAATCGGTCAAATTAATAATTAATAAAGCCACCAATTTTATGAGCGGTCCGAGTTTTAAAACATAAGACATCGGTATATTCTTATTTTCAGATAACATAACTTTATGGACTGATAATTAAAACCTCTACATATTTACAAACATAGGGTGTTGTAATTATTGTTGAGATTAATTTAAGTCTTCTACAATCGATTGAAAACATAAAAAACACGTATCAGGCAAAATTATGTCTAACTTAGAGCCGTTTGATTTTCTTGTAATCATATTATTGAACTTAAAAGAGTTGCTAGAAGCGCAAAGGGTAATAACTAATAACTAATAAGCACACTTTCTTGCCCGCCTGTTCCTTATTTTCGCAGTTTAGTCAAGATGTATCCACAAAGCTTTCTAAGAAGTTCCATCATAACCCCACTTTTTACATTATTGCATGCATATAATCACCTTTGATCTTGCTTTTATTTATATATGATACTTTATGGTCCCTTTGCCCCCTATATAAACCCCTCCACCCAAGCTATCGTAACAAGTGTATGGTGTCCTTCTCCCCTGCAGTCCTCTTTGCCAAAAGCATGTTTGAAGTAGTCCTGGCTTTGAATCCATTTTCTAACCTAAGTTCCATCCTTTGCATTTAAAGCTAGCCATACAGATACAAATTCAAGCACCCTTTTAAGATCTTCTCTCAAGTAATCATATCATATATATATAATGGGCGTTCAAGGAACTGTAGAGTACCTCTCCGATTTACTCAGCAGTGTCAAGAGAAGCAGGAAGAAGAAGCAGATGCAAACAGTAGCTCTCAAAGTCAGAATGGACTGTGAGGGCTGTGAACGTAAGGTTAAGAACGTCCTCGCCGGAGTTAAAGGTATTTAACACTGAGTCTTTTCTAGCTTCTATTTAACGTTTACCACTGTAAGGTGCTTTACAAAAAAGAATTCTGAAAAACTCTTTATTTTTCAGGGGTTAAATCAGTTGACGTAGATTTGAAGCAACAAAAGGCGACCGTCACAGGGTACGTAGAGCCGAAAAAAGTGTTGAAGGCAGCTCAGTCAACCAAGAAGAAGGTAGAGATGTGGCCTTATGTGCCATACACTTTAGTCGCACACCCTTATGTTTCTCAAGCTTATGACAAGAAGGCACCTCCGAATCACGTCAGAGCCGTTCCGGTGACTGCCACTATCAGCGAGACCACCGTGGATGATCATTACACCACCATGTTCAGTGATGAGAACCCAAATGCTTGTTCCATCATGTAAATTGTACGCGAAAGATAAATGGGAAATCTATGTATAACAAGTTGACTCGTTAGGCAGTCCATGAGTCCAAGTTTGTTAATAAGGTTTTGATAAAATACGCTCACAATCAAGTTTACTTTTCTCATCGGATTAAGTGGATAAGTTTATGTTGGTGGATTTACTGTTGGGTGACCATGTTGCCATAATTCTAACCCACAAAACAAATTATCGCATCGTAATAATTGAGTTCTTGCATTTGCACTCCACAAGTTAGGTGCCTTGGTGTCTCAACATGTCTGGTAATTAATACTACAAGTACTAAATTGTAATTAGGATGAGATTATTTATTACAGTATCTCGTCTTGAATGGAAGCCATGTAATAACATTGCTAACATATTAATAAGATTGAAAATTGCGGACAGCGAAGGGTGGTGGTAGTTATATTGGCCTAATTCTGATAACTATCTATGTCTTCCTCTTATATTAAAACGCAAAGTAATCTTAATTCAACAAGTCTTACTGGAAGTTACCTAAACTTTGGAGTTAACGAATTGCTGACTCCGTTGCATCACAGTCAAGGCCAGCGAGCCAATTATCAAATACAGGGAAAGAGAAATTTGACGAGCGATGAGGATGGGTATCCAGTAAGCAACTTCAAAATGGGAGATGGTATAAAAAAAATTATAATTATTATAATAATTCCTCAGGACCCGGAAAGGACGGTAGGTTTATCCTCCATGACCGACCATTTGACATTGATTACATAGGCAACATACGGTCAATGTTCCGTTACCATTATCCTAAATTTGAGAATACAGTTACACGTTTCGCGACATTTCATTTTTTACAAAATCTGATTAACTAGAGAAAATTACTAAGGTTGACTTAGACCTGATTATTAGATCGACCAATGATACATAAGATAATTTTCAGATGGATAATTTTTATTTGTCTAATAATTTATTAAAATTTAATCAATGATCATATTAATAAATTAAAGCAGCATGAAATTGGGATAAAATTTGATCCCGACCGCAATGAAATTATTATAAAATTTTTTCGTAAATTAATTTTTCAAAAACTAAGATCAATTTAATTATATAAAATGATAAACACATGAAATATAACAAAGCATGAATCATAATTTATATCTTATTTTAAAACTTGATCATTTTTCTCGTCGTATCCTGCGAACCGTTTCTGAAATCAATCCGTCTTTACTATAGGCACACAAATGTCTAGCCTCTAACGGTATCCACTAGATATCTATCTAACTCTTATAGAGAAGGTTAAGCAAGAAACACTAGCTCTGTAGAACTTAACCCTATTTATAATAAGCTTTGGATATTTTAGTAATTTAATTGAAATTAAATTCTAATTTTAATTAAAATTAAAAGTAATTCTAATTAAATACCAATTATGTCCAAATAAGATTCAATATGTTATATTGATCCTTATTTATTAAATATCTCATATTTAATTATAAAGTTTCTCAAACTTTACAATCAAGTCCAACTTGAT
>JANJEY010000005.1:27629825-27648275 GCA_024703695.1 Erythroxylum cataractarum | reverse complement strand
AGAAAATATAAATAATAAAGAAAAATAAAACAAAAACAGAATAAAAATAAAACATATCCTGATTCTTGAGTTGCCTCCCAAGTCATTTATATTTAATGTCATTAACTTGACGTACCCCTCACTTCTACTATCAACCTAATGCTATTATTATTGTCCTGTTTTCACCCGTTTTATCTTAAGGCATTTTAGTAGCCTGAATTAAGCCACAAATTGCAAGATAATAACAATAACATGATTGATCAAATTAAGAAAATCAAGTAAGTTCAATATTGCTCTGAATCATCAATTAAATCCAATAGTTTGTTTTGTAAGAAGGTGAACTACTCTTCTTCAAGCAATCACACTCGTACCCTTTTCTTCTTCTGCTTCATGAACAGATGCTCCTTTATCCTCTTCAAGCACATAGTGGTCTAGCAGGATAAAGCTTCCTCACAAAGGTGACTATACCTTATCCAAAATAGCACTAAGTTGTATTTATAAACTTTAGAAACAGAGGAGTGCCATATTATTCCAAAACAAAGGCCATGATTGCCACATACCGACATACAATATGATAAACCTCATCAAAGAAATATTAATAAAAAAACGCATCAAAGAAATTGTCGCAATCAGGCATCAACCTTAACATCGGCAAAGAGCTAGCGATCAGAAAGGAACTTATTAAATGGATGGAATTGATGAAATAGCAAGGAAGCACGAATGGACATATGAATAAGATTAGCTCTGAATAAGAATGCAGGTTCGTAAGCTAGAGCAGCAGAAAACTTAGAAATCCATCCAAGCAAAGAGCAAGGAGAAAGAAATCCATCCAGAGATTAACAAGATTCTACAAGACATATTTCCAGAGGGGTGCTTAAATTCTGGGGAGTAGTGCCCTAGTTTGCAATGAAGCTCAACTATTGGTTCTAACACATTGAAAAGTAGTTAACAGGAAGTAAATGTAAACTTGAAATATGAGAAATCTAGTTTTCTTATAAATCCTTCATAAATAATTTTCCACTTCAATACAATTTATATTTAAAAGAATCATTTGTAATGTCTATTCATCTCATAAACTGTAACAATGTTAGTTAAATATAAATAAATAATGCATTTAATTAAACATAGAAACAATTAATTGACAATAAGATATAAAGTAATATGAATAAATAAAATATTAAATGCAGTAGATACATAGGCAAATGAGTTATTGGACCCAATTGATGTCCAAATTTTGCAACTTAAAGAGCCACTTTTGAGTATCCTGAGAAATATTATAAGCGGCTTTGGATGAAGATTCAACAGAACTAGTTGAAGCAAAATGATGATCAACTTTCTTGTCTTGGACAGCGGCATTGAACTGTCTGTTAGGATGTCTGAGCTTGAGAGCCAGAAGTCGTGAAACTTCATGAAGTCCTCCCCATTTCTCCAGTGCTCGCGCGATGTCGTAACGCCCTGCGTTACATGTAAGAATTATACACTACTATAATAATACACAAAGTCTTAAGAATCAAAGATTACATGCAAGAATTATAATAATAGAAAGTTATGCATTTTTTGTTTTAATGTACCTGCACGTTCAAAGGATTTTCTGCTTGGCATATACGTAGGATCCATTCCCCAGCTCCTCTGGAATCTACTAATCTATATAATAATCCAATTCTTCTTGATAAAAATGGTTTCTGGAGTCTCTTTAACATAATGAATGAGTGAATAAAAAGGAGGAGGAGGAGAATTGTACCTCATCCTGCAAATTCTCAAGGTTGTCCCAGTATCCCTTGGGTTTCCGATGTTTGTAAGCAAGGGAGAGATTCATCAAAGACGCAATCCTTCTAAATCCACCCATGCGATTTATTGCCTTCTCAATATCCACCCTACCATGCAAACGGAGTTGCTTTCTCATGGGCATAAATCCCACTTGCCCATGTTCCGAAATAAACTTTAGGAGTTCCGATTTTAGGATTTCAATGTCCCTTTGCAGACCAGGCACTCTAGGTCTCTGCCTTGAATCTTTATCATAACTAGTCACCTGCTGAGCTTCTTCTTCACCTCCCTCAGTATTACTGCTGCAACTGTGTTCCTTGTCATATTCTGCAGAGTTTGTGGATTCCATTTTCTCAATATAATCATATTCTGCAGAGTTTGTGGATTCCATTTTCTCAATATAATCCCGAATTGCACATAGGTTTGATGGGAGATCTTCATATATTACCTATAAGTTGACAATTTTCACCAATCAATCATTTGATGCTCCTAGTCATCAGTTTCAGAATTTTTTTTTCCCAATATAAATTACCATGGTCTAGAAGCAAGATCTGTAATTGTAAGTATAACTTTTCTTCTTCGATGCAGATGATTAATAAGGGTTTTTAACCCTTCAGACATGATGACAGACGTGTATTCCTTGTCACTCTTCCCATTATCATTATTGTAAGAGGCATCATCATTGGTGTGTAAAATTCGTAAAGCAAGGAAAAGCTTATCTTTGAATGTTGTGTTCAAAGTCTGGTGGGGGTTGAAAAGAGTACCATTAGATACGGAAAAAGTAATTTAAAGTTACTGTATAACCAAGCTGTATTGAATATAACTTAATGAAGCAGAGTGACAAGATTCCTAAATGCAAAGGGAGGCTACTAAAAATATTTTTTTCGTACCTCTTCCATAATAGCTTCCGAAAGCAATGCATGTTTGTGCATTTTGGACTCAACACTATATTTAAGCAGAGTATGATGGCTTCCTAGCTGCTCTAAGAGCCACTTTCCCTGAAATGAGTCGAAGTCCCCTTCAACCTGCTCAAAACTGATCTCATGTTCAAGTTGTTCACATAAATCCAGAACCACACGTGCATGAAGTACCATGTACAACAGACCCTTGCAGCCTTCCTGAAAAATTATATCAACCTTAAGCTGTCAAGTGAACCATTTTTGTTAAGTAATATCCACATAAGTATGTCTTGACAGTTATATAATATCTAGTAATAATCTAACCTTGGAAAAGAAAATACTAACCCTAATGCTTGGATAGTTAGAAAATTACCTAATCAATTAGTATGTTGCCAAAATAACCGCTTTGGATTCATGTAAGAGGGAACAAGTACCCATTGTGGGCATAGGTATCTTCTATCACTAGCAAATATTGAGCATGACAAGGGGATGAATGTCTACCAGGAACAAGTACTATAATCACAGATTGGATTCTTGTTTTCATTTTTCAGTTATATCTGTATATCTAACCCCATCATGATGCCTCTAATTTCGTACAAAATCTGGTCCCATAATACACTTCCAAGTTCTGAGCAGGTCATATACTCATCAATGCAATATGCTTCTAATTACAAACCCATGGAAGAAAAAAGCAAACTTATATTTGAGAAATAATATGTGACCAATAAAGACCATTAAAGATGCAAATGCACCTATTCATACCTGAAGAATACGAACTTTGTTGTTTTCTCGTGATAAAATCTTACTGATGGCTAGGTTTGGAACTATCCTGCAGGACATAAAACTCGGTATGATAATTCAATTTTGTATTAAGAAAGATTGCTATTACAGTTTGTTCAGTCACTGTCATGATCTTTGAATTTATTCAAGTAGGTATAGGTCATCGCTGTCAGATAACTGATGTAAATAAGGTTATATGCCTCTATTCCTGACTATTGAGATCAGGAAAAGGGATCAGAATATTTTCAGGTGTCACAAACTTAGTCAAATAAAATTCACTTTAGCTGGAAAACTTGTTCTACAACTTGACAAAATTAAAGATCCGTTTTCGTAAAAGAGATTAAGGGTGTGCTAGTTTTATGCTGTCCCATAGTTTCTGAAACTTGGATATGAAGTCTGAGAATAAAAATTTGTTTTTGCATAGACGATAAACTTTTAATCTTAGGAAGCACTACAAAGCCTGCATTAATTGTTGCACACATTTCTTGCAATATGAGGTAATGGAAAGGAATGGTTCAATTACTTCAGCGGTTATGGAAATGCTATTACATTCAATTGAGATTCTTCAGCTTAAAAGATAACAAACTCCAAAATTTTGAAGACAATGAGGCATGCAAATGAAACTGTTTGAAATTAATTATGGAACTCCGTTGTGGGTCTAAGAACAAGTGTACATCAGCAAATTCAAAGATTTCTGGTTACAATTTATAGAAAAAAAAAGCACCCCGTGTTCAAAACCATAGTTTTGGAAAAGCATCTTTTACGCGCTTTCTCCAGCCAGTTTGCAAAAAATGTGTTTTTACTGCAAATAATAGTTTGTTCTATATCATTTTATTTACATGCTTCCTTCATTGCTTGCCATACTCTTCTATGGTTAAGAATATCACATTTCCTTTTTAGTCATTATATATCTATAATTATTTTTATATTAACTTTCCTAAACATCTTAAGCTGGATCCAAATTAATTTTGCCTGTATTTAACAAGATGCTTGTCAATTCTATCAAAAGTACTTCTACTCTCATTACCTCTATCTGCAACATTTTACAGCAATAATGCCAAACATAGCTTAAATCATTCATTAGAACTAAAGGTTCAGTTTGCCAATAGTTTGGCCATAGCTTGTTGGTAATTTAAATTAGCGTCCCTAAATGTCAATTTCAAGCTCATTTACTAAATGAACTGAACCCAAACAATGATGATGGAAACTCGGTTAATCTGTTAACTCTTCATTTATGTCACTCTAATGCCATTTTGCTTCTTTGGTGAATAAAGAGTAATTTATCGAAGGGTAAAGCCAAATCACTAAAATTCTTCAGGGGCTTCTGATTTGAGACTTCAAATTTTCAATCATGTTCAGATCCTCTCTATCCCTCTCAAACTCACTCCACTATTTGCAATCTATGGAGCAGTACCCATCTTATGGAGATGGTAGACCTATTCCTACTGTTTATATTAAGGAGGCTCCCTCTACGGATAGGGATAACTAGTAAAGGCCTGATGGCAACTCATACTAAATTGATATAGTCATTTAGTGAACAACCGAATGACCACATATTGCACATAAATGGATTGGATCCTTCTAAAGCAGTTGTAAAATAAGTAGAGGATGCAGTCAATTCAAACAAAGAGTGATATATCAATACTCCTTCTAGGTAAGAGGAATATTAAGCTTACTCAGGAAGACTCTCATAGGAAGTAAGAACATTCCATACTTCACGAACAGGAGCTTTCACAGTAATGCTTGCAATGACACAGCGATGAACCCCTCCATTTTCCTTCAGTATGAAACCATTTTATCAGTGACTCCAAAAAGAAGAATAGATTTCACAGGAAGAGCAAAGTCAGGTCAGAGTAACCAGCAAAGTCAGTTACCAATAGGCCATCAAACCTGCGAAGATGAACTTCATCCACCATGCAAGGCCGATCAAGTCTGCAAACTTTTCCAAATACACCCCAGTTGCTACACAACTCACTTGAAGATGGTGTTGGACCAGTACTTGAGCTGGGACTAAGGCCAGGGGAAGCAATCATGGTCTTTGACGTTCCAATTTCTGTGGTTGCTTCCTTTTGAATGCCAACAAAGTCTCTCTCAGCTCTACAAGCCAAGGCTTGAAGATTCACAGGAAGATCTGATCTGATGATCCTCTCTAAGAAAATAACTGGGAAGTTGAATCTTGGAATCACATTAACTTCGTATGATAGCATGGTTGTTCCAGAACTAAAAAAAGTTATTGATAAAAAGTAACATCAATACTGTTTCCAAGTTGACAATGTGAGCTAAGGTAAAATATCAAAAAGTAGAATATTATTTTAGCTCCAAATGTTCATCAGTCCAATTGCATGTTATGAAGTTGCTCTAATTTTTTGGAGCCTAACTTTCTTCATCACATAGACAAACCATACTTGAAATCTGTAGAAGTTTGTCAGTAAGAGTGGTGAATGCAATTTTTACAGGATTTCAAACCATAACTTGATTCATATGTGATCGATGAGTGGATCTATTAACAATAATTTCTCATAAGGAGTAAGACATGATGGGAATTGTTTTGGGTCATTATTTAAAAACTGTATTAGATCCAGGTTATCAAACATATGATAATAATAAGAAATTTGGGAGCCAAATGGAAGTAGAATTAAATTTCTAATTGCTGAAAAGGAGATTTACTAAAGCTTTATCTAACTATGCTTAGATTAAACACAATTCATTCTCTGAAATCCAAATGAATTTGATTTCTGACAAAGAAATACATAAAGGATGCAATGATATGATGATCAATGGATACTGAAGAGAGTATAACAGGGTTAAGTTGACTCCAGAAAATAGTTGAGTGAACACTAATAAGTACAACAATTCACACCATCTTATGAAAAACAAGCTTGCATGAATATGATCTCGTATAGCAATAACAACAAACCAAATTTGACAGATAAAATCAGTCAACTAGAAAGCAGTTCTAGTTATATGGAGACAGAAATGAAGATGCTGTACAGGATGTAAACTCAGAAGAAATCTGGCCATCTACAATTTTCTTGCTGACCAGTATAGGAGGTTTGAAACTGAATTTTCTTTTTGACCGTGAGTTTATTCTATAGATGCAAACAAACAAAGATACTTTTGTAAGAAATAACAGTTATATCTGGAAGGTTTCACTCAAATCTCATGCCAATGTAAATTTACAAGCTAAGCCAAATAACATTTTCTCCTGTTTTGCAGCTTGGAATTTTTACTGAATCTAAAATCAAAATTTAGCTTGACAGAGCTCAATTCTATACATTAAGGAAGAAAAGAAAATAACAAAACAACAAAAAAACAGATAATGAAGATTTCGGTTGCATCTACCTTCTTGATGATGGCATGCACAGTTCTGCAGATAAATACATAAGAATGCAGATATCTGGGAAAGAGTTTTTTTTTTCAAAAGTTAATTTATTCATTTAATTTGAACAAAGTAATGCAAATATACAAACAAAACAATGAAAAGGAAGCCAGATGGCCAATAATGAAATTCTACTCACTAAATCATCTAGCAGAGCTTTAGTTTTACATTTAATGAAATTCTGTTCCTCAAGTCATTTGCTATAACCAATTATCTCATCTTATGGAGAAATTTGTCTTTTGCTTCTTCTATTGACTTCTGTTGCTCCTACTAAATATCAAGTTGTTCCTGGTCCTCCATATTGGCTGTATAATTTTCCTAACCCAAGAATGAACACCTTCTTGTCCCATTTGGAGTTTAGTTTGAGTGCAGTAGCCCAATTGAGGGAAAGAGTAATATTACCAACATCTACTAATCATTTTGTCCCATTGGTCATGTAACCAACCGAGTAAATTCCATCACATACTATAACTACCATAAGGAGAACAACAAGTTCTCAACTCCTCGGTTAAACTTCTCAACTACAAAAAGAATTAACAAAATACAGTTTCCATCAATACAATCATGTTCCTTTCTAGAAACTATTTTGTACACATCTTTTACTGAACAATTAATTTTAGAAAACAATCTTATAGCAGGTACAAGAGGACAAGTTTCACCATTATCCTAAAACATGGAAAGTTTGGGACTGTAACCATAGAGAAAGTCTTTCTACCTAGATTCCTCAAAATTCTGTGCTACAGAAAGGCTCAAGACTAGTGTGCTAGTATCCGCTACTTGAACCTGCATACCCACTAGTAATGGGACATGAGCAAATAGTCTGGACCTTACAATAGAAGGTATCTCAGATAGAAACCACGAATAGTAAATTCACTTGAGGCTTTTGCAGATTGAAGTTTGTACAAAGTATATGGATCTACCTTCTCCCTGAATTTAGTGACCATTTGCCCTCAAACTTCTTAAAGTCCCCATCAACCATGGAAAAGTGTAGCTCATGATGGCTGGCCTGAAAGTTAATTGAGGATATAAAAGATAAAAAATAAGCCTAACCTCATCCAGATGGGAAGCAAGATGGAATAAGGAAGGAAGTATTTTTGGTATGCAAAACCTTAATATTCAACCAGCCAGCATGTGGGTTAACTAAATTGTCAACCATAAAGTCTGTGTGGGATAAAAGAACAGAGCTTATGATTGTTGACCAGAATCATGGCATGTCATTTAAAATCGTGATATGACGATCAAGTGAAAGTGCATGAACAAGATGGATGAATTCATGATAACTATTATGATCACCAAATCAAAGAAAGCAAAATCTACTAAAAGAACTGATTTAATGAGAAATGCTTATCGTATATTCACTACCCAGCTATCAGAATAGATTCACTGGTTTTATAACATTGTGTTAATAGTAGCAGCTTCTGAGGGCCAAAGCTCCAAGTATAAAAACACAAAGGGCGTTCCTCAAGGATATCACATCTTCTTAGAAGAACCATAATATAGAAGAGAAAGTTTATCAGTCATTATAGAGCTTTTTGTTCATGTTTATCCTGAAAACCATTGGCGCCAAGAGCAAGTTGAAGAGTCAGGTGTATGCTCAAGCTAACTAGGCAGCTAAAGAAGCTTACAGAATAAGAAAATTCTTGAAGATCCAAGACAACACGAGCTTCAATATGCCAGTAAAGTGCCCTTTGAAAGCCTCTCTGCTCCAACCATATCCGACCTGAATGTGGACAGGGAATTCTCCCACTGAACAAAATCAAGTAACAACAACTGCAAGTTAACTATAACCCTAAACAAGAACAACTTAGGTGGTCATTCCCCAAGGCAAACAATCAATACGAAAGCAGACATATGAGCCTCACATTGCGTGTACCAAATGGTTTCAAGAAAGCATGCAAATTCAAAGAAAGAGAACTGCATTTAAACCTGCAAACAAGATTGGGAATGAAATCAGCGAGGCGATCGTAGTCAGTGAGAGAATTCCAGACAGATTGAAGGTTGGCATAGACGAGTATTTGGCCCTTAATTCTACGCTCCCGCCACGATATCACTTCTACTTGGCATTTTACTTTTCTTTCTCCTTCGTCATTGTCATCATCATCATCATCATCATCTTCTTCTTCTCCTCCTTCTCCTACTGCTTTATGAAGCTTTTTAATTTTACAGTTAATGGCACTTCCATTCTTTCGCATGTTGTAACTCTTTGCGTTCCATTTTTGGGTGCCGTGAACTGAAGGTGAGCAAACAACGCGTTTCCAAGGCAGACAACGACATTGGCTCAGCTGTAAACTTGCTAGAAAAACATACAAATCACTATTACAACGAGAGGGAGTTTGAAGAGCTTTGCAGTTGATCATGAGGAAGAGAGAAGGGGGCAGGCGGTGTAAGAGAAAGGCGCGAACTCGTGTCCACCAATTTTTAACACGGTCTTGTTCTGTTGTGTGGTTTAGTGAAAGGGAACGCCAACGTGTGGTAATGGTTGGCTCACTTTCAAGTTACGGCCACAGATTCATTTGCCTCGTCTGTCTCTGTCCAAAAAAAAAAAAAAGGTGTTAAAACAGAGAATTGTTTATAAATTGATACCAAGAAGTTTGAAAATGACTTTTTTTTTTTTTAGCTGCGAACGAGATGTCTTTGGCAGATTTTAATTATGAGAAGACACCCTTAAATTATTTCATACTCAGATTAATTTCTGCTCGAATTGGATAGGTTTCTTATGGGAGACAAAACTCTGACCTCAAATTTTAAACAGTTGCATACATGATAATGGTTCGAACCCACAACCTCACTTAAATCAAGAAAGCATTTTATCAACTCACCTGCGACTTGGGGTGAGTTATATTATATGAGTTATAAAGTACTTAATTGTAATTTTATATAAAACAGAAAGTAGCATCTTCGCACCAAATTCAAATGATCACTTGATGAAATCAGAAAATAACCAAGTTCGGTGCTTGGGCTAGAAAAAAAAGGCCAAATTGGCCCAGCCAAGGAGAAGTGTGTGACTTCCCAGGTTCTTCGTCCGTGTTCTTACTTCTTAGAGGAGAATTAACAAACGAAATTGAAGCCAAGTCGCAAATCTAGAAGACGAGGTCGGGGAAAAATCCAAATCACGGCTGAGCTACTGCTACTACTTGTTTGTACCGTAGCTGCTAGGTGCCAGCTCTAGAGCTAAGGGAGAAGCAGAAGACCCGTTTGTCGTCATGTACTCCTCCGCTTTCCGATCTCTACCTCCTGCCGCCTTCCCCTTCCTCTTCCTCTTCCTCTTCCTCCACCTCCTCCTCTCTCCCGTCCTTGCCTCCGAGTCCGATCACAAGGTTTACTGTTTACATTTCTTTCTTTCTTTTTGATTCAGATCTGTTAGTCCTTTCATTTCACTCTTGCTTTTTGTGCATGCTCTTGGTTGTTGTTGTCAAAGTTAGGGCTTTGGTTTCTATTGCTAATTCATGCGACATACCTCGGTTTTAGTGCGTTGGCACAATTTGTGGAAGGATGGTAGCACTTTTATGCCATTTCTCTTTTGGTTTAGATCTGGTTATGAGATATTACATGTCCTGTTTTTTCCCCATCATTTAGCACACGTTCTTGTAACTTGTGTATGGAATTGGTGAAGGCATTTGAGGTAGGCTCCCTATATCTAGAGATCATAAGCTCATTCAAAGGCTCCTTTCTCACAGTGATATAGAGGTGTATACTACCTCCACCGACTAGTAAGAGACCTTTCCTTTAGTTGCAAACTTAAAAATTATAGACATCAATTTGCTGCACCAATACTTTTATCCTAAAAGGTCAACTATTAAGATATATATGTTGACATAATTAAATCGCTATCTACTTCTTACATCTGTGTCAGTTTTGAAATTTTTGTTTTGATGGCTTCAAAAGAGCACTATCAGTCATTTTCGTATGCTTTTGTCATGTATTTGAATGTAATCAGACCATATGTACAAGTAAGTTGTTCTCATGTTGAGACTAGCCTAAATGTGGTTACATTTTCTGACAGTCTGTGTCTATTTGGTTCAATTGGAAAAGGGTCCTTTTTCATACTTGAGAATCTTCCTTATCTTTTGCATAGTTTTGTGATGCTGCAGACTCCTGTTAAATTCACCATGCATGGCTCTCTTCAATTCTGTGGTAATTGCCTGACAGAATCTTTTCCATTTGCTGGATTATTAAGTTCACGTAAAATCAAAATAACATTATCTATGATAAGAAAGTGTTTCAAAAGGAATCATTCCATTGAAACGAATTATGCTAGGAATTATGATGACATTCGTGCTCTTCATGCCAATTTAGGCCCTCCCTGTTGCATTTTCTACACTATCTTTAAACTTCTGGTTAAAATAAAAAGGGTTCTTTTTTTTCTATAGGTGAATATTGTTGTTATTCTGTATGCTTTCTCACCATTGGCTATAATTTGAACTATACCTTCTGCAGATATTTTTGTTTGGTACTATTCTCTTCTTTTTCATTTTTTTTTTAGTTTCAGTTATTTTTGCAGAGTTCTACTAATATTTGTTTTGGCAGTACTAATACTTATTCTTTATATTTACGTTTTGTTTTCCAGTATCAACCGGATGACAAAGTTACCCTATGGGTGAACAAGGTTGGCCCTTACAACAATCCACAAGAAACATACAACTACTACAGCCTTCCATTTTGCCACCCGAATGGCAATGCTGCACACAAGTGGGGTGGTCTTGGTGAAGTTCTTGGGGGAAATGAACTTATTGACAGCCAGATTGATATAAAATTCCGGAGTATGTACTTTTGTCATGTATTCCCTTAGTCTTCAATTTGTCACTACAAAGTTGTTGCAGTCTGTCTTTTCATTTCTTTGATAATTTTGCTTCCCATTACAGAGAATGTGGAGAGAGTTACCATTTGTCAGCTTGAACTTGATGAAGTGAAGGTCAAACAATTTAAGGATGCAATTGAGAATAGTTATTGGTTTGAGTTCTTCATGGGTATGTAATGTATTTAATTTCGATTGGTATTCCAAAGGGTGGTGTAGATTTTCTAATTGGTGTTTGAAATATGTGAGTTGATTTTGTAGCACAAGGTTTTGGAACAGTAGGGAACGTTCAGATTTTAGATTATAATACTAAAACCCTACTGTGGAATTTAAACCATTCCATTCAAATATCTTGGTAGACAATGGAACATCCTTTTTAAACTAAACAATTATGCGGTTAATGCTGCCGTTGTTTAAAAATCAGAACTGATACTTATTACTATATTGTTGATGACATGTTTTAGAATAATAGAAATGTTTTTGAACTTTAAGTTGAGAGATCTTTACATATATTTTCAGTCAACTCAACAGTTTGAAATCTTGTCCAAGGTTTTCACCTCAGGAACTTTACTAATTTGTTTTTCCTAAGAAATTATACTAAATCAAATTGCAGGCATCTTTTTTTAATTCTAACATGAGCTCACTTACTGTTACTAATTAGTTAACAATAAGAAATTGCTTTGCTACGAATACGACAACTAGGCTAAGATTTTTGTCGAAAGAGTGATGTTCGTATTTCAGTTGTGTTTGTTCTCAACCATCCTTTTTCTGTCTTCACCTTTTTTCCCCTGCTATCTTGCTCAAATGAATAGCAACCTAAAAGGAAGAAAGTTATTCTCCCTCTACCTACTAGCATGTATGTGTGGTAAACAGAGCATTTCCAATACTTATTTGTTGGGCATAAGTTTGTACTTTTGTTAGGAACCATGTTAATTTTTCCTTGTTCTTCCTTGAGGCACTTACACATTTTCCCCTTTTGATTCTTATTTGACGATTCGTCTATCACCTTGTGGTTGCAAGCTCAGATGACCTGCCATTATGGGGTATGGTTCTGCCAATTTCTTATTTTTCTGAATATGTGATCTGTGATCTGTATTTCATTCTTGAACATGTGTTGTTGATATTTTAGGTTTTGTTGGTGAGTTGCATCCTGATAAGAACAGTGACAATGGCAAGCTTGTGTTGTACACTCATAACATTATAACTGTTAGATATAACAAGGACCAGGTCTGTGGTTCGTTAAGTGCCAATTTTAATTCTTTATTGGTGTTTACTTGAATTAGCAATCTCAAGTATCCCTCTTCTTGCAGATTATTCATGTCAATCTCACCCAGGAGAGCCCAAAACCTCTAGAAACTGCTAGAGTAGTGGACATGACTTATTCGATTAAGTGGATTCCCACGAATATCACTTTTGCACGTCGATTTGATGTCTACTTGGATTACCCTTTTTTTGAGCACCAGGTAAGAATTATATCTTATTGAATTTCCTCCGATCTGGATGTGCTTTATTTTACTTCTTGTTTTGTAACACCATGTAAATTATTGTTTTAATGTTCCTTTGCTGCTTAATTTCCTTGTGGCATTCACTTTGAATTGTAATGCATCCTTTAACACGCAGATACACTGGTTCTCGATTTTCAATTCATTCATGATGGTCATCTTTCTCACTGGCTTGGTATCAATGATATTGATGAGAACTCTTAGAAACGATTATGCAAAATATGCTCGAGAGGATGATGATCTAGAGTCTCTGGTAATGCATATCTTGAGAATTGAATTTCGTTAGTATTGAGTTCTTGGCATTATATCCTCATTGAGAATTGTTTTTGATTTTCTCAATTCCACTGCAGTATTTAATTTTATGTAGTTGATTTCCTTGATTTTCCTTTGTTTGATTCTGCATATATCTTCAAAAAAAAATATGGTTTTATCTATTTTTGGTGGCGATCATTGTTTCAGGAAAGAGATGTTAGTGAGGAATCTGGTTGGAAACTTGTTCATGGTGATGTTTTCCGCCCTCCCCGCAATTTAGTTATTTTGTCAGCTGTTGTTGGAACAGGTGCGCAGCTAGCATTGCTTGTGCTTCTTGTCATTTTGATGGCCATCATCGGAACGTTGTATGTAGGGTAAGTTCATAGATAACACTTGAGGTTGTAGGTATATTTTACAGACACTCACATGCGCTTTTGTGTGCACATGTATTCATTGTTTGTGTAATTGCTTATCACTTGGTGGTAGGTTAATGCTGTATTTGTATTTTGGTATTTCTGTAAATTGTAGTTTTTGTGTTTCTTGATATAACTGCACCTAATATTGGTGTTTCTTTCATTCTATTTATATTCCCCAGGAGAGGAGCAATTATTACGACCTTTATTGTATGTTATGCACTTACCTCATTCATTTCTGGTTACGTAAGCGGAGGGATGTATTCCCGCAATGGGGGTATGCTTTTTTATTTATTAGTTATCTGGTTTATCTTTCTATGTTATTATATCATTTGATTTATTTGATATTGTTTTTCAGGAAAAGGTTGGATAAAGTCAATGATTCTCACAGCTTCTCTGTTCCCATTTATGTGCTTTGGGATTGGGTTCATCTTGAACACTATAGCTATATTTTATGGTTCTCTAGCAGCCATTCCGTTTGGCACCATGGTGGTGGTTTTCATAATTTGGGCTTTTATTTCTTTCCCTCTGGCACTTCTTGGTACAGTTGTTGGAAGAAATTGGAGTGGTGCCCCAAACAATCCATGCCGTGTGAAGACAATTCCACGCCCTATCCCTGAGAAGAAATGGTACCTGACACCATCTATAGTCTCTATGATGGGAGGACTACTACCCTTTGGCAGCATTTTTATTGAAATGTACTTTGTATTTACATCCTTCTGGAATTACAAGGTGACCTTTTCTCTTTCGTCATTTAGGTTGAACAGTGATGTTGACAACATATGCACAGACCATCTCTTAATTTTGTGGATTCTAAATTCAATCCTTCATTAAAATTTTGGTGACTGTCTGTTATGAAAGGACATAAAGCTTTAATATGAAGTGCATGCTTGAAGTTTTGGCTTATTTAGGTTACTGCAAAATCACTTGGAGCTCTTGTTTGTATATTACCCTAATACGTGTAGCTACTAGAGAGTAAGTTATGGAGAATAGGTTATATTGATATTTGTAATGTTCACAACTGCACTCAAACAATTTAAAATAGCAGCAGCAACCAAGTTATGTCGTATTCGTTTTGAAGAAGACTTTCCTTGCCTTCTGTCACATAAAATTGAAGTAGTAAGTTCTGTTATTTTGTGAGAGTAGGCTGTTTGTTGATCATAGAATGAGACAATGAAGTAATATGTTTACTCTATTCACTTAAGATGATTGTTAATTATAGCTAGTAAGGGTTTTACTATGATGAGAATTGAAAAACTTTGCGGCTTATTTGCAATTGCAGATTGGTAAAGCTTGTAGTAACTAATGCAGCTTGTTTGCTCTTAACATTTGGTGTTTCCAATGCACAGATTGATATACCTGTATCTTGTGTACCTTTTTCCTGATACTGATCGCTGAAATATGTAAAATGAATGTCTGAATTTTGCTTCTTGTGTCTACTGACAGGTCTACTACGTTTATGGCTTTATGCTACTTGTGTTCCTGATTCTTATAATTGTAACTGTATGTGTGACAATTGTGGGAACCTATTTCTTACTCAATGCTGAGAACTATCACTGGCAGTGGACATCATTCTTCTCTGCAGCCTCAACAGCTGTTTATGTCTACTTCTACTCCATATATTACTACTATGTGAAGACAAAGATGTCAGGCTTCTTCCAAACCAGCTTCTATTTTGGGTACACATTGATGTTTTGTCTTGGCTTAGGGATTCTGTGTGGTGAGTTCAGATACTTCTTTTCAATTGTTTTGAGCCCTCCAAATTTTCTTCTTGCTTTTTTTTTTTTAAATTTGATGTTATCTATGTTGAGAAATTTTTTTTTTCTCCTTTTGCATAAGTTGGATCTTTTATATTTTCTTTTTTTTCCGGTTATGCACTTATGGGCTCATACATAATTTTTTTCCTATACTGAATGCGTTGAGTTTTAAAGTTTAGAGCCGAACTAATGGCATGTCCAGGGCATAAATGAGCAAAGTGTATTGTTCTTGTACTTATAAAACATGTTCATTGAATGTGTAGGGGCTGTTGGCTACCTGGGCTCCAATTTGTTTGTAAGGAGGATCTACAGAAATATTAAGTGTGACTAACCTCGAACAAGGGCCTAATGAGGCATTGGGAGATAATATTGCGGAGAAAAACCTTGAACATGACACTTCTGGAGAAGAATCAAACAGGGTTTGAGGGGAGGAATTTATTTATTTTTTCCTTATAAAAAATTTATAATTCTTTCCTGTTTGTGAAGCCTTAATTTAGACAGTTCAGGCGGTTGTTGACCTGTGCAACTTAGCGAAAATATAAATGAGAAGGCAAGGGCGTGCGATGCAACGTCTGTCATTTTTGTTATTTAGTATTGATGATCTGGGAATAGGTGCACTATGTAAACCCAGCTTGCTTGCTTGCTTGCCCCTATGATTTGTTTTCCATTTTCTTCAATTTGATTATTCACAAGGTCTTATTATCCTGATGAGAGCAAGTGCTTCCCCCAAAATCTCAATGTTCTAGGGGTCTCCTGCAGCCAAAACCTGCTGCTGCTTGGTTTTATGGTCGAATTTAATAATAAACTACAAATGGATGATTGGAGTTGGACACTTGAGTAAATTTTCAGTTAAACAATTCTTAAATCTAAAAGGCATGCAATGTCATCTGGGATGTGGTGTTTCCTCATCTCAAAACGTTTTATTTATGAGAAAAATCTCAAGCCCAGTAAGCCACAAGTTCGACGAGCCTCTTTTGTATTTGTGGCGGTGATAACGCGAGAAGATAATGCATACCACAAATGAATGCCACGTGGCAGATTTCTTATGCGACACCTCATCCTCACCCACACTATTTCCACAAGCCATCCCCTTTTTATCAACGCATCCATATAATCTTAGCCTACCATTTTCCTCCCTGTTCTCTTCTAAGCAACCTAAGCCCACAAAAATGGCTTCCACAGCCACCCTCTCCGGTGCCATGCTGAGCACCTCCTTTGCTCGCCGCCACCCGGCGATAAGCCTGAGGCCGCAGCAACTTTTTGGGTTGAAAGGTGCGCGTGGAGGACGCATTAAGGCCATGGCAGCTGTGTACAACGTGAAGCTTATCACTCCTGAAGGAGAGAAAGTGATTCAAGTCCCAGATGATGTGTACATTCTTGACCATGCTGAAGAGCAAGGTATTGACCTCCCTTACTCATGCAGGGCTGGTTCTTGCTCTTCATGTGCTGGGAAAGTAGTGTCAGGCTCGGTGGATCAGTCTGATGGTAGCTTCCTTGATGATGACCAGATTGATGAGGGTTGGGTCCTCACTTGTGTCGCTTTTGCTACTTCTGATGTTACCATTGAGACACACAAAGAGGAAGACCTCACTGCTTAGTTTTATTTATCTATGCATCTGTCTGTGCTTTATGTCAGTTTTTTGATGGTTTAATTAGTGTGTATGTGTGTGTGTTACGGAGGGACTGTTGCTTGTTTCTATGTTCGTACGTTTATGAGTATTATTGCTTCTAGCTCACTGTTAGTAAATTTCTTACCACTTTTTTTTTTTTTTCATCAAATTTATACTCTTTTCTGTTTCTCTTTCCTTTGGTTGGCCAAAAGAATTCTGTCCCAATTTGTCAGGTATTCAGGGCTTCTTTAGGATTTCTCCATTTCAATTAACCTAAACAAAATACAGTCAGTTTAAGTACTGTTGGAAAGAAAAACAAAGGGGGGGAATGAACTCAACGTAACCGTGGATAATTCCAGAATCATGAGTTATTGATGACGGCAATTTAATGTAACACGAAGGCTAGACATTATTTTGTTGAAAGGATTAAAAATGAAAAAAAAAAAGTGAAATACTTGATTTCGGTTCTATTTAAATTTTCAAAGCAAATTTTAAGGTCAAAACAAGTTTTAATATTTCGGGGCTTTTACAAAAAGCGTTCACAGGCATGAATTTATACTCTCTTTTTTTTAGTTTGTTCAAAACCTAAGTGTTTTTATCAGTTTAGATGATCCGTATACTTGGTAATGATACGCACCATTGCATTAGATCTTAACTTTTATATATAATTTATATATTGAACTTTTCTATTATAAGCTTGATATGGGTTTGGTTTAAACTAATTGCGATATTTTTTTTATTTTGACTTATTAATTTAGATCATTTATTGAATTACTTTATTACTTTTGTTTGGATCAAATTATGTAACTCGATAAGTTATTGAAAATTCGAAAGTGCGATTAATAGTTGTTCAAATTTATGAGGAAGGACAAAATTGTCCAACATTCTCCCACTTAGACAAGTATTAATTACATTTTTGACTCAAGTTTAAAAAAGTTTAAAATTTTGGTTAAGTCACGCTACTGTATTAGTACAAAATTTTAAAAATTTTAAAAATTTGACCTAGAGGTAATGAAAGTCCAACATTTCGTCCTGTAAGATTTTCGATACCGAAAAATATCAAATACATGTGTCATGTGCGACACAGGTCTAATATACTCACGAATATCTAATACCTCATTAATATAAATGAGAAAATATAGTGTGACAAACTACGATGATATATATATGACCTATAACGTATTATTTTTCCTTGTAGGTCTCGATTTTTCCAACTTCATGCTAAACTGTATGTGTTAAATTGCATCAAAGAAATCATATTTTCTCTTATTGAATGCTAAACAACATTAGAGAAAACTTGTTTTTTTTACTGAATGCTAA
>JANJEY010000005.1:27578035-27597183 GCA_024703695.1 Erythroxylum cataractarum | reverse complement strand
ATGAATGAACTTATAAGAATAAGTCTTCTCTCCCAAATACTCTAAAATTGTAATTCTGGTTTTATAACACCAATCTATTAATTGAGACGAATTAGTTATAGCCAAAATGGGTAGCTATCATTTCATTTGCTGGGATGAAGTAGTCAACACTAGATTAGGGCAAATACCAATCGTTAACTGAGGTGAATCAACAAATAACAAGTATCATTTCGTGAACTAGTACGAATTAGCGAGCTCCAAAATAAGGTAAGTACCAATCTACTTTCCCAGGAAAAATAATTAACTCTAAAATAGAACAAATACTATTCTATTAGTCTATCTAAATTATCCAATGCCATAATGGGGCAGATAGTGATACCATATGGTTAGCCGAGTCAAATCAATCGACGCCTACTTTAGACAAGTACAGGCCCTCCTATATCTTAGTTTGTCATCATTGTGTGATACATTTTATATGATTATTTTGTAAATTTTTGTAGTTATTTGCATGATGACTTTCTTTAATATGTATTCCAGGGAAATTAGTTGTCTTAATTAAAAACTTTTCGTATGATTATATAATCCCTTACACTTTACATCTTTCGATTTGTATGTCATTTCACTAATAGACTTCCTTTCTTCTCTTTTTTCTAGTGGGGATTTAAACAGAGATCCTGCTTCATGAAAAACCATTTGATGATTATCATCCGTTTAACTTCCGGGTATGTTTTTCTCTTAACGTCCATTCAAGAATAGCACTTTGAAGGAGTCCCACTTGTTTTGCTAATACACGTTGGTGGGTGATGTTTTTGCATCAGTTCCTTCATTATAAGTAATGATGAACTGTGGTAATGGTTTCTTCTCTTATCGTGCAGTATCCTTGTTCAGTTCTGGTGTAGCTATAGCACTGTTCCTCTAAATGTAATAGTTACCCAGGTTTGTTTTGCTCTTGCTCAATACAAATGCATCTCAAAAGCTTTGTGGTATTGGATGTATGCAATGATGGTCTCTTTATGGAATTCCGGGCATATTTGCTGGATTATTATGTATGCATATGTGTTCTTAACTCGGGAAAATGTTAATGAGATTTGCTTCACCTTTGTTATGGGGGAAATGACTGGTTTATACCAGCAGGAGATTGAGATGCTGTAGTTATTGTAGTATTCTATCTTTGTGCAAGACACCTAGAACATAATCTGGTCTAAGTTTACAATAGGTATGTTTTTGTGCTTCTATCTTACATTCATCCTTAGCACGCAACTCTAGATGCATATGCTTGGGTTTTCAGTCACGTGGATTCTCCGCTTAGCATAGAAAGTGAGAAATGCTCAAAGAAAATAGGAACTCAGAATTGCTCAATGTTAGAAATGGAAGTAAAATATGTGCCATTTTGCTTATTACTTGATGTCTTCAGATGGGATCCCGGTGGAAGAAAGCCCTGGTTGCGGAGAGCGTCAGAGAGTCACTTCACAGTTGGTGTAAGAGAGTGAAGGAGAGGTCTAAACGTGGGTCTACGCTGTCACTGGCCACAAGGTCAGTGTGCTCTCTTGATACAACAATTGATGAGGCTGATGAAATTACAGTCGCATCAGGCACCATATCTCGGTCCTCTTCTCTAGGCTCTTTGAATGAGGTACATGCAACACAACCTAAGCATGGAGAAGATGGTGAGACTCCAAAGCCACAACAAGATGAACTTTCCTTAAGGATAGAAGAATATTTGAACAACAGCACATTAGATCCTCCCACCATTGATGATGAAGAAAATGCAGGCGACAAAGAGGACCAAAGAGTTGAGACACTTCTCGAATTGTTTAGAAAGACCTGAAGTTAGTCTTCTACCTACATAACTCAGATTCTTTAAGAGAAAACCGATACCATAAGAAAACCTTGTTGCTCTTTGCTTTTAGTTTTAAGTACATGCTTTCCAAACCCCTAGACATGATGATGAACTGGTTCTAACAATCAACTGAAGGAAATGATGTAGAAGCATACAATTTATAGCTATATATTAAAGTTAAAATATAACAATGTTATGAAATATACATATTATTGTTCAAAACATTCCATTCCTCCGCTCATATAAGCATGCCGTTCCTAATGTTTTATAGGTCCTGAGCGAACTAAGAAAAGGCCTCGATAAATGAGCAATAGACAAATGTCTAAATTTTAAAAGCCTATTTTTATTATTAAAATTTATTATCTATATATAAATGTCCCAATTTATAAGTTCATACACTCAATAAAATATTAGGTGATCATAACATCAACTAATAATATCTTGCAAATTTCAGTAGCAATAAAATCACTAAAAATAATAACAGTAACAACAAAATAGCAATAGCAGAAATTGAACAGCAAAACACTAAGAAAATAGCATTAACAAACACACAGATGATTATGATTTAAGAAAAACAATTTCTTTGAGCATTTCTAAATGCAAAATTATTTATAATATTATCAAAATCACTATCGTTCAGCATATCTTTCTTAATAAATAAAATAGCTAAATCATTCAACCTATTACAATCTTATTTAATTATCAAATAATTTTTATTTAACCATCAAATACATCCAACTATTTACGGTTATATTTCTATTATTATTTATCATGACATATTTAATAGAACCATACGAATTTTTATAATAAATGAAACCGTTTATGTAATCTTTGAATTGAGTAACTTAAATTATTTGATTTAGTCATATTATCACTAAACTTAAGTGAACCTCTACAAGAGCACAAACCCAAAGTATAATGAAAATTATAATTATAAAAATTAAATTATTTATTAATGTTTAATTATATTTTTATAAAATAAGTAATCTAAAAATAAAAAAGGAGAAACACAAATACACGCAATATCATTTAATATTAATGTTCTGATTTAAAATGTTAATATAATGTCACATTAATGACAAATTACAAATTAATTATAATATATTAAAATATTTAATAAGCTAAAAATATATTAAAAATAAAAAACTTTACCTTTAAATTATCACTTAGAACTTATAAGACAAAATCGTGAAAATTTTTAACCGTCAATTTTTAAGTTAAAGTATCTTAGATTCATATTTTGATGGAAAAAATAAAAGAGAGGGTAAGAAATATACTCAAAGGTATTTATAAATTTATCAAGTTAATGTTATATAGCTAATAAAGGAAACTACTTAGCTTCCAACATTAAATAAGGTTAACTTTCTCAGTAAGTTATTTATTAGTTAACGCTAACTTTTTCTTCTCCTCTTACTGACAACTAAGGATTTACTATCTTTCTAACTGAAAAAATACCAGAAAAATGCTGTTGAAATGCATTGAAAGTGGGCCCCTAATGAGGATGAGCCCTGAGAAGGTGTCCTACCTACCCCTGCTTAGGGCCGGCACTACATATAAGATAGAAGAAATAGATCTAGAGGGCATTGTATTCAACATATAAGCAGTAGCTCATCCTCCCATTCATAAACTTGCACATTTTTAAATGGATCAACTTTAAAGAATAAGAGGTCCTTCTAACCTTTCTAGAAAGCTTTTTTGGAGGCTTTTCTAATTAAGGACTTACATAAAATCAAGGTAATTTTAGTAAGAGATCTCAATAAGCTTTCTCGAGTTTGCTAGTCTAGTCTTTTCTGACTTATAAATCTTGCATGCATGTCATTTAATAGAATCATCATATAATCAGAATTTAAATACTTAGGATTCTTTTAACCAATTCATTTATTTCAATACTCATAATAAAAGAATTCATTATCTAAGAAACAAAATCTATAAACGATGTTATCAAATGATACAACAATCTTAATGTGGCAATAAATAGGCATAATAAACTATTTTTCAAGGGACCAATTGGAAAGTAGATAAGATTAGGTTATTGCAATATATAATAAAATAATGTCGTACCCCTCTATTCATCTTCAGCTGGAAGTACATTTATAGAACTTTTACTTGTGCATCGTTGTTGAAAAACAAATGTTGAGTATTGTTTAGAATCTGGTAATAATATGCAATAACTGATTGATATATATTATTCCTTCCAATTCTATTATTCAAATAGCGAAACTATGCAAAATCATTACATAAAAGCAAACATAATAGGTGGATTAACAATTTTTGGATATAAACGCTTTGCTTCAATGCAATTACAAGCAAAGTGCAATTATAACACTTCATCTTTCTAACATTCTTACTTTCCCTGGTTGCTCATACGGTGTTTGAAAACCTTTCTGTCCTATAACGTACCAAATCTAGGAACTTTTCATGTTCTCCATTTGTTACTTACGCTGCAAAAAAGTTCATTTTTGGCTATAAAAAAGTAGCTAAATGTCTAAAAAAAACATCACATCTTCATACCAAAATATTTTTAGAAACATAGCCAAATGTTTTTAGGAACGTTTTACATAACTAGTCAAATTTTATTTTCCATGTTTTTTATAATGTTGCAATATGTTATTTACTGGGTTTTTAATCCATGATATTGAATAATATGTACAGTGAATAATGTATCGATATTTTTTTTTGTGAATTTATTATACAAATAAAGCGTAGAAAAATATTATTAATTCAAAATATCAATCATTGTGTATAAAAAGTAAATTATAGACAAAAATATCAAGCATTCTTCTTATATCAGATGTTAATGACAACTTTAACAATTCTTATAGACAAAGCAATAAATAAAGAGACTAGTTTACAAATTATAAATGCTCATATTATAAAAATATTAGAACATAACTCAAACAACTACTTAGTGTTATCCATGCCGATGAACCGGTAATTATCCTAAAAGCTTAGTTAAAATCAACTAAAAATATTGGGAGTATTGATACAATAAGTATTTTGTTTTAATGAAAGCAAACATCACATTTTTAATTTTAGAAATACTATTCTACTATGAAATGAGTAATTAATTAACATAAAAAATATCTCAACATTTGTGTAATGAATTAAAAATGATTAGCCAAACACCATGAATGGTACAATCAAGAAGTATATATCAATCAATCCATCATGGTGTTAAACAAGAAAGGGATTTCATTGGAACAGTTTATGAAAAAATATATCAGGAGACATGAAAAAAGTTCAGTGTCAGACAAGTTCATCTACAATGTATTAATTAAGTAATAAACAACAAGAAAGTAGATGAAAGGTATGAAATTAGCCCCATAAAAGAACTTTGGCAAGAAAATAGAATGATGTTTAATTAGAACTGAGTGGAACCTCCACCAAAGAAAAAACAACGCATAAGCACCAACACATACATAAAAGTTGTTATATGGCATACTAAAACTAATAAAATTAACCACCAGTTGTTGTACATTGCATAAGCTTGTCATTAATAAAAGTTAGAAATAAAATAGCTTATGTTTTGCAAATGATCTCATAATCCTAAGCAAGACAAATGTCTACTCAATCTCTCTATTGATGAGCACTTTCAATTCTTTCAAAGAGATGTCAGGTTTGAGTGTTAATCTTCAAAAGAGTTACTTCATGCTTTCAAAAAGTGTCTCTCACCTCTCTAATTTCTCGACACTAGCAACGGGAATGGAATTATAGGAATGGAATTAAAAGAGCCTTCTTCCCTTTATTTGGCCATTCCTCTCATCTAGAAGACTAAAATTTTGTAAATGTATTCCTTTAATTGAAAAAAATCTGAAAAGGTTGGGTTCATAGACTAATAGGGTCCTATCCTATAGAGGGAAACTTTACCTCTCAAAGTTGGTAATATTGTCAATGCAAACTTACTAGTGTTCCTACCTATTTCTATCCAAAGGGCTTACCAAAACAATTGAAAGAATGATAAAGCAACTCCTATTGGGGAAAAGGAATTATGAGAAAGGGAAAGTAAAAGTCAGTGGAAGAGTATCTGTTAACCAAAAGAAGAGGGGGGATTAGGACTAGAGTCAATAACCATGAAGAACAAATTACTTATGACTAAGAGGATTTAGAGAATCCTAAGTGGTAAACAGTCAATGTGGATCAAATGGATTCACATCTACATATTAAAATATGGGTGCTTTTAGGCTCTAAGACCTAAAGACAGTTACACTTGGCTCTTTAACTAAATTCTGAAAATGAAGGATGAAGTTCAACAGAACATATCTTATCAAATAAGAGCTGGGAAAATTTTTTCCCTATGGTATGATAATTAGACAAGGCAAGGAGTTTTATTTCAAAATTAGTTTGCAAGAATCCTTTTGTGAGGCTCCCTAAGAATACTAAGCTCCATGAAATAGTTAGAAATGGAAGCTAGTCACTATCAATGGATGAAATTAGACTTTTGTCTAGTCCACAATTCATAAGCCTCGAAGAGAGGGATACTTATTTATAGAAAGAGATTCCAATTTTAGAAATAACTATAAAGGAAGCTTAAAAAATTAAGGGATGGGACAGTTAATAGAGTGGAATGGTACTCTATGGTTTGGAACAAGGTTCTTAGACCTCACACTAGCTTTCTTCTCTAGCTAGTAATGTTGAATAGACTCAGCACTTTGGATAGGCTACAATTTTTTCCTTCTTCAAAGACATGTATTTTATGTAATCTAAGGGAAGAATCTATAGATCATCTTTTCTTTGAGTGTGATTTCTCTAAAGAAATTTGGGCAAAAATCTCTAGATTATGTGCTGTTGATCCTAATCCAAATAGACTCTATGGCATCCTATTGGAGCTATCTCATCTATATGTTTCTAAATATGATAGAGTTGTTATACTAATCTCAGTTGCAACATGCACTCAAGCAATTTGGAAGGAGAGGAATAATAGAAGGTTTGAAAAGAAGTATGTTTCCCTACTCTCTTTTATAGAGCTGACTATAGCTAGCATAAGAGAACAACTGATTATAAATCAGTTGAACTCTCACTGGAGCAAAGGAATACCTCTCACTTGGAGAATCTAGTCCTCGCTCCATCTTACTTAGTGAAATTCATGATTAGAGTTTAGTCTCACTATAGATCACAAATTAAGGGTCTCATGCACAGAATTTCTTGAATACTAACGCCTAATCATCCCTCTACTTATCTCAAATACAAGGGTAGAGGAGATTTGGACTCACCTGTTGGAAAGCAGAGTCCTTTTCAGTAGTTGCTCCCTCCTCAGTCTTGGTTAAGGGAACTCCTCAGTCCCTCCTGTCAGATTGAAGAGTCACTTTATGAGTTAAAACAAAAATAGAAAAGAAACAAACAGATCTAAGACACTTACTTAAGTGAGATTCCTTTATCCTTCACTATAGATTCGAATCTTAAGAGCCCATCCTTCACTCTATTGATAAGCCATGTTTGAAGAGTTGGGAACAAAGGATACATTATGAACTAAAATGCAAATAATCGTTGTGTTTTTTAAGCTGAGGTTTACCTGAGATGAGATCCATCGTGTGTGGAGAAAGAAGGAGAAGAAGAGCTAGAAAATCACGCTGCTATCCTCGCATCAAAGCTTCGCCTCTCACCCACCCGAATTGAGAAGCCTCTTTAGTCTTTGCGAAAGGAACAATTAGTTATACCTTAATTATAAAATGACAATACTCTTTCATCTTTGCTCTTAATCTCAACATTTTTGTAATAGCCTAGATGCTTTAGCATATTAAGGGGTCTTATTGCACATGACAAACTTCTTCTGTATGTTAACCTTTTAATTTTTTAATGAATTTTTAATTTCTAAAATAAGTTAGAAATAAAAAAGCAAAAAAGATAATAAAAGTAGGGACCAAATATTGCACGAAGTGGATTGTTTGTCTCGTGGAAATCTGGAGCTATAATTTGTAATTCAACTACAAAGCTAAAGTAAACATGAACAATTGATAGATTAGGACTTGAATCTAGAACTTGCGAGATTAGGAACATCAAAAAAATGTGATCATTGTAATTTAAACTACGTGAAATAAAAGAAAGTAGTTGGTTAAGTGGGACACAAACATAATTGGGCATAAATGATGTTTTTTGGCTACATTACAGGATAATTCGACCCTTTTCTTTGTTCCTTAAGTAGGATGATACAACATATTTAAACAAATACCTGTCCCTTTAAGAACAATAAGGATTTAATTAGTAAATTCCAATTTATGTCAAAATGAAAATAGCTGGCAAGGGTGAAATATCTCCCTCTATAAGGCGCAAAGGAAACTAAGGATAAGAAATTAGTTAATATAATTTGGCATCCATATAGTTTTGTAACATTTTTAGCAATAAGTCAACTGAAATGTGTAAAGCATAAGATTCTAGAAATCCATTAGATATAGGTAAAAATGCATATTATATCTATTAAAGGCATCAAATTATGAAACTTAAATAACATCTAGATAACTGACTACATTGCAGAACCACCGAAATGCATGGATTTCATATATAAAAATGATACCATTATCTATAGTAGAATGCTTGTTGAAAACATGAAAACAAGCCCAACAAGCCTGCATTCAATAAGACATGTTATAGGAAACCATGGATGGATTTGTTTTAGAAGTGACTTCAATAATAAACTAGGTTCGCGACTTACATTGTAGAAGATAAGGAACATTTGGCATTACCAGTACAACAGTGCATAAAGGTTAATTATAATTGGAACGAAGGCATTGTAAACAAAACATATTTAAAAGAAATTGAATCAAAAAGGATACAAGTCATTCTCATCTTCAAACAAATTAATTATAGCAGTAGCTACAGCCCATGGTAAGCATAAACATAAATAATCAACTCATTTGTCGTCTCATCAACTCCATCATAGGCAAATTGAATAACCAAATCAATTTTTAAGAACATATCAACGTCTATCGAATAAAAATAGTCAAAAAAAATATCCATCGAAATATCGTCCCATATGTTTTATCTTCAATTTTTTCCTTGCCGTCTTCCCTAATTTTTCTAAAGATAAACATGGGGTTAATCCTCACCAGAATCTACATAGAACCACAAATAACACACTAAAAGAGAAGCACACTATTAGCTTAATTAAGCCTAAACTCCATACTTTTCAGTCTAAAACATCAACTAACTAAAACCAAAAAACGTTAAACAAATAATTCGCAGTAGTTCTCGTAAATTCCAGATCTTTCTTGTAATCAAACAAGCAATGAATGAACTAGGTAAAGTAAACTTGAAAGAATTTATGGTTACCAATGGAAGCCCTTTTTTTCCAATTTATAGAAATAGAAAGGTAACATAAGCCATGAAATTGCCCTTCTAATAGTTTCAAATGTTAAAGGCACTTTAAGCATATGAATTTTTTTTTAAGATGTAAGTATTTGACTTCCAATACAACATTCACATTGAGATTCTCTTCCACATTTAAGTAATCCAACAAAAAGGTGGGGAAAGAAGAGACAACAACGTACCTTACTCAAAGATCCCAACCAACAACATGATGCATCACACACTTTAAATATTCCTATAATATAATTAAGAACAACAAGGTTGTATATAACATACCCAAAAATAGAGGAAAACATATGAGGAAGGTACTAGACAAAACACAATGCCTAAAAAGACAGGCGAGGAAGCTGCTGGAGAAAACAGAAGATGAAGCTGCTAGAAGATAAAGAAAGACAGAAAGACGCTACTAGAAAGCAAAGAAAGATGAAAATAAATGTGGGAGCTATTGGAGAAAACAGATGAACAGCTACTAAAAAGCAGGCAAGGAGGAGTGTTTTTAGATTATCAAAACGATGTCATTTTTATTGTTCTCTTTTTTGCTACAAAAATATTTTGGTAACTGAATGTTAAGGGATTTGTGTGTTTTAGATACAAAAAAAATTCATAACAAAAGATCTTTAGTTATGAAAATAAGTTAACAATTCCAAAATATGGCTAAACAATATTATCTAGGAAAAATATTTAGTAGTTAAAAACATTTTGATGCAAAAATAAGTTCATAGTTAAAAAAACATCATCAAATGTTTTTAGTTACAAATATAAAATGTAGTTTATTCTAAACATAGCTAATAGTTTAAATTTAGGAGGTATGCTCTCTTTTTTTTGCTATGATTAGCATTCGTAGCTAAAAGTTAGTCTTGGCTATGATTTTACAAATTTCAGTTTGAAGTCAAAAGTACGTAGCCAATTCTAAAGTTTGTTGTAGTTATGGCACTTAGGCCACTTGCTTTGCTTTGATTGATTAACTTCTGTAGGCATAATTGTTGAGAGGTTCGACTCAAAGCTTTGCTTCTAGCTTAAGGTGTCATGAAGTCCTTTAGATGTGGTTATGCTTCTACGTAAAAATCATGTTAACATGATCCAAATAAGAATCTAGAGGGGACCTAATTATTGCTTAAACTTTTTAATCATTATTGAGTTTCACACCAACCAACCTAAGATTTTGAATTATAAAAGACATCACCCTAAGATGTGTTATGAAATTGATTGGCTAAATTTTAAAATTTACTGATTAGACTTTTAATTTTAGTTCACACAACTTCATTATCGATATGCCACCAAATTTAATTTCAAATTGGTCTCGTATCTCTTTAATCGTAGTATAGAGCTTAAACTATTTGATTAAGTTGTCATACATGTAAATCAATATTATGAACCTCAATACCATATAAACCTACCTCTCTTAACTTAGTTATCGTAAGTCTTTCAATCCTGCTGGTAATAAGCTATATTTTCTTCCATAAGTGGTTGCATAAAATAGTCAAGTTATCAAATACTTCATTCTCATTAAAGATGTATTTAACATTTTTATGCTAAATATTATAATTATTGTCATCTAACATCTTTAAATCAATGATGATATTCTTATAAATTATTTTCACATCCCTTACATAAAGCTCTTGATTGGTTATTTCTTTTTTATACTTATGTTATTAAATTTATAAATTTTACTTGATTAGATTATAGTAACATGTATAATAAAACACTAGATCTAAAAGAAATTTCTAATGTAGGTTTGTCTATTTTCACTAAATAATACCCACATTAGTGTAAAGCTTTCATCCTTAAAAGAATGGTCTCAAACACATGCGTTAATAGATAATTCAAAATAAAATGTCAAAATAGTCTCCAATTACAAATATCAACTCTTTATAATTTTACAAATTTATAGAAGTACCTTTCTTTTTTTAAGAATAAAAAGTAAATATTTTTAGGGATCATTATATATAAATAAAGAGATTACATATAAAAGGACCATTAGTGATCATATCTACCTTCATGCTTGTGCAAAAGACTCGCTACTCGTTAATTTTTTTACTAATAAGTTTAATTGGCATGTGTAGGCCACACGTTATAATGAAGTTCACTATTTATGACTAAAATGGAAACTTTCAATTTATTTAAAGAAAAACCTACAAAGCCAACTATTAACCTTAGTAACTATCACTATTATACAAAAATAATCTAAGAAATTTATGTGAACCATAACAAGAAGGTGTTAGTGTGTTAGGGTATTTTTATAGAGTAAGAAAAAAATTAGTTGAGAACCTACTGTAGAAAATTTGGTTGAAAACATAATGATTTTTTTCCGATTATCATAGAAATGAATATATCTTTTAACAATAATAAAGTGATAAGTAATGTCAATCTCATTAAAAAGTACCATCATTAGATTTAACCTTTGCACTACTATAAAGTCACTGATAAAGTGAACTATTAGTTGATTATAACTCAAACTAAATTAAACTAATATATTAAATTCTAACTAGAAATAATTTAAAAAGAATCACACGATAATCATATTTAGAAGATACTTTCCCTAATATCATTGATTCAATTGCTTAGAGATTTTATTTTTTGGACTAGTATAATTTCATAATATAATGAACTGATACTTCATATAGTATATAGTCATTTATCCTTATACAAATTAATTGATATCTCAGTATGATTAATGCATCTAAGAATACTTTATAATTTGTTAAATCTCACAAAAGGCAATTGTACTACTAGAAACATCATGGAGGACTATCCCTTACACTCCATTCAATCCTAGATACCTAAGTCAATCTACATATAAGTTGTTCTAACAAATCCATATGTAAATTTAAATAAGGTTTATGATCATATGTAACTAACATTAACAACAACACCAACATTTTTCCAAACATAAAACTCTTTATTATAAAACTAAAATTAAGTAATAAAAAAGTTACAATTTCAACTAATCTAGATAATAAAATATTTAGCCTTAATTATCTTTGAAATGATAAAACAACAATCAAAAGAAAAGAACTTATGTAAAGACATCCCTCAATAATGATATTGATTTCTTGATATGATTTGCTTTTTAGAATTTCCTTGAATTCTAAAAATCGATGTTAATAAGTATTTTAAGGCCTTTCCTCCCTATATTGCTTTAATCCTAATAACAAGATGAAAAGTTGTAAAACTAAAATAAAATATGCATCCTTTTAAGGGTTTTTATGTCTCCTAAATTATAGAATTCTATAGCAAATATGATTTGAAACATGACAATGTCTTAGGGCGTATATCACCATATTTCTCGTGAACAAGTCACACAATCTCTCATCTAATCATATATGAGACCGTGTATCACATTGTTTTGTTCTAAGTCTTCTCGAAGAAAGACACGAGCTATGATAACCATGTCTCATCTAAATTCTTCTTTTCCAATTAATATAGTCTCGCTTTGCCCGTGTAACACATCATGTTCCCAATACCACCTTCTTATTGTAGAATATATCTTGGTATACAATTGTATTTATACCTTGTTTCTAAAATTGAGTTTGTATTGAGATTTTCCTTATAAACTCCTCCAATTTTTAGCCACCATCATTCCTTAAGGAACTTTTCAATAATGTCCTAAAATGGACATAAATTTAGGATGTTGAAGTAACTAAACTGGACCATAACATGTAAAGGAACATAAGTAAAAAGTTAGTGAAGAAAAGAAGACTAGAGAGGAAGATGGTAATAAGGAAATTAATACAAGCAACATGCAAATGTGAGTGGGAAGGACAAATATCTAGGACTTGATTGAGGGAGTAGGGGTGTTATTAGAATGAATGATAGTAGAATAGTGGTCCTGGTGTGCTATAACAAGAGGTTACAAATCTGTGTTATCTAATTAATGGCTCTTAAGTTTTTATATTATAGTCAATACCATGACAATTGTGGTGTTTTTTTGGCATATTCTTCCTCTTTTATATGGTACCATTTTTTAAGTTAATGAATTATTTAATTTCTAAAAAACCAACATGAATAAAAATATAGATTAAAGTGCCCATAACTTCATCCTGCATCCTTGTAGAGATTCTATCGTTTAGACTAGAAATTTTGTTCTAATGAACTGTCATCTATCAATGTATAACCACCCACCTCTTAAGTGATTAAACAATATAACTATCTAATTAACTGCTCTTGGAATGCAATAATTTCTTTCAGAACATCACAAAATATTGCTTTAATATCGAAACTTATATGTATATGTGTAGAACCTTATTCAATCTTATATTTGATCAATATTATGATTAACACATATAAATCTTAAATATCAAAGTCTTCAAAGGAAATTGAAATAACAGCTCACAAATATCTATTAGGGTTCCATCTAATCCATATATGAAAGTATTTACCCTATAACCATCTTTGGAATGATAAAAACAGCATGTAAAGAAAAGAAGAACCCATGCTAAGATATACCATATGGATGCTCATTTATCTGATATGATTCACTTCCTTAGAATAAATTTTGATCTCTCCCTCTAAAGTGACAAATCGATGTGTTTAAAGGTTCTCCTTTGATAGGCAATTGCTAATCTTAATAAGACATGAAGATAAGAACAAGTGAAAAAACTTTAAATGATATCCTTTTTCTAGGATTTTTGTAACTTTTTAAACAATTCGTTTTTAACAAATAAGGTCTAAGATATAACCATATCCTAAATTGTGAATCTTTTTTTTAAAGATGGACATGGTAACTAATACACCCATATCTTAAAATATATATTTTTTATTTCTTTTGCACGTCTTTTTTAAAAGGTATACGAGTTAGGATAAGATTGTGTCCTAAGTTGTGTATTTTTTTGATAATTTTTCTCTTTACAACACCACCTCCTTTCATTTTATGTATCAGATTGAAACTTCTTCCAGGACATTTGAAAGGAACACAAAATGATAAATGATTATATGCGAGGGTGTGTTTAAATAAAAATAGTGTTCTCTTCATATTTTTTTCTTATATTCCAATTCTTGGCTGCATCATTCCTTAAGCAAATTTTCAATTACCTAAAATAAGATATAAGACTAATTAAATCAAGGTAATTTAGATTTAAAAAGAAAAATATTAAGAAAAATATGTGCACTTGTCACGTATAAAATCTGTATGAGACATTAGGGACTCAAAAGAAGCCTAAAATTCTGAAAAAATTTGTAACCAACTAGAGTTTACTAGTTTTCTATCTAATTTTCTTCGAATTATTACTATATTTCTCTAATTGTTACTCCAACAAAAAAATTATTGATGCAGTTTGTTGGGCACTATTGTCGGAACCCAACCTGTTGCGAATATCATGAAACTATTCGTGAAGCTTGAGCGTATTATCTGATAGGATTATTTCCAAAAACCCTTATTAGGCATCATCCCATAAGGGTGGCGTGCCTATGTGATCAAACATCAAAACAATCTTATTACTTCTACTTAACCATATTACAAGAAAGTCAATATGGACATAAATAACTGAACTACTCAATCTATTATTTCATTTCTAAAGAAACAGAGTTTGAAAATCTTTATTTACATATCAAAAGCCACACTATTGGCTTATTACAAAATACAAATAACAAATTTGCGGAAGTTCCCCTAGGCTCTTGATCACTTGATCTCTTAACTGTCACTTGAAGAGGGGATAAAAAGGGGGTGAGCTTGACAGGTTGTAAGTAACAGTTTATAAAGGAAAAATAAGCAAAAACATTTGAAAACATTCACTTGTCATAGAAAACTTGCATATGGTTTATAAAACACATGTTTCTTAGGCTTTCAGTCAAAATTCACAAGTTGCAAAATATGAATGCATCAAACTTGTTAACATAACATGAGCACATAAACACATCATAATGGTTTGGGTGATTCCAAAAACATGACGCACTATACATTTCTACATAGTGGTCCTGTGTAGTCGTGAATTCTTGAGGGAGTCCCTGAGGGAGCTCAATGCCACTAGCAGGCAGATGGAAGAAGCCTATTCTTGGGCCAACGTGTATGTGACATTTCTTGAAAGATCACCATAAACCCACATAATACATATATCATGACTTGTAAACTTATGTTGCCCAAAATGGCACTTCTTGAAAACTTGAGTTTCATGAGCATACAATATTTCATATGCACTTTCAAAACTTGATTTCATAACTTGCTATTCTTTCTAGAAATCACTTGAAAATTCTCTTTATAAACTATTACTCAGTTCATGTAGCAAATATATAGCTGATTTCACAAATCATGCAAAACTAAAAGATGCAACATTTATGATGTAATTGAAATCAGTAAACTTCTTTGCTTTAAAGAAAAACAGTAGTTGCTTATTTACTCTATTATAAACATGTTCCACCTTGATTTCCTTGATTATGGACTTGCTCAAACATGCCTCTTCTCTTGTTCCTCTTGTCTCTTTGATCCCTTTATACAATAACAAAAATCTCACTCAATAGGGTTTTCAATGGAAAATTTCTCAAAGCATAATCACTAAAGTTGGTTCTAGAATACTTAAACCCAAGCCTTTTCTAAACTCATGAACTAAAATCCTTCCAAAACTATAAAAGTTTTAAAATGATCTTATCTTCATTCAGATCAAAGAGAAACTCTTCTCTTCCTCTTCCTTTTTCCTTTCTTGAACAACTCCAAAATCTCTCTTGAAGGTTAGCACAATTGAAACCCTAGCTTGTTTTCTCTTCTTTCTCTCATTCTCTTCTTCTTTTTGTATTTATCTCTCTCTTTTTCATGACATTCTCTCTCTTTTCTCTTAAATTTTCATTCTTCTCTTCTGCTTATCCTTCCATTCACGTTTTCTTCTTCATTTATAAGTAAGACAATACTTCTTCTTCCAATTATGCCCTTAATGATTGAGAAATGTCCTATTTGTCCTTCCATTTATGCCTTATGTCTTTTATACTTAAGTGTCTTGCCAAAAGCACCCTTGAACACTCTAACATAACACTATCTTCCAGAAGATTCCCCCATTGTCTTAAGTTTTTAATGACACCAAAATCATTCAATTCGGTTCAGTGATTTGGAAGATATATTTTAAACATTTTTTGGACTGCTCTTGTCCAAATATGTATACTATGCACAACTTCTATCTGAAATTTAAACATCTTAGAAACTGAATTAGATTCCAATTTCTTCATACCATTTGTAGCTCCATGTCTCTAGTTCATCACAAATCAGGAATCATCTCATTTAGAGCTTTACCGATCTAGAAATCATCAAAATAATGAAGTATGTTAAGTGGAATAATACCAATTCATAGTATTTAAAAACACAAACACTGTACCTGTCCCACATTTTTCACTCAATCTCTCTCAATTAATTTCAGATGGTAATATTTTTAGTGGAGATGTAGAGAAATGTCTTACAAGTCCAATTGTTTAAGAATCAAGTCATTTGAGTGTCTATAGAAGAAGTTATGGTCAAAAAAATCCAATCTGGTTTTATCCTCAATCAAATTGAACCTATCGTGGGACAATTAGTATACCTTTCTCTAGAGATATCCGATTTAGGTTTTGTTTAGTAGTTTAAAAGAAGACTTCAAGAACTACAACGTTCATGTAGAAATAGAAGACAAATTCTATCTTCTGAATGATCAAAACTAGAACAGACGATATAAGATGAATAGCAACCTAGAAGAAGTTTATGAACAGTAACTCAAAAAAGTCTTGCAATTGTCATAACTTCCTCTAAAGATATCAGATTTAGGTGGTATTTAGATGGTTCTAAAAAGGATTTCAAGAGCTACAAATTTCATGAAGACTTCAAAGACAAATTCTATATTTTTAATTCTTCTTTCATTCTACTTCTAAATTTTACCTTAATTCTTCCCATTTCAAAATCTCTTATCCATTAAAAACACCAAAGCACGACATGATTCTATCCACATTTCTCATTTACTAGTTCTAATCTTCTAAGAAAAGTTCAGGATCCAACAGGTAGTGAAAGGCTATACCCAAATAGAGGGCATAGACTATAAAGAGACATTTTCTCCTATGGTGAGATTTGCCTCTATTCACTTACTTCTGGCTCTAGTTGCCCATTTGGACTTGGAGTTGTTTCAAATGGATGTAAAGACTGCTTTCCTCTATGGTAACCTTGAGGAAGAGATTTATATGAATCAACCTATTGGTTTTGTATCAAAGGATAAGAAGACAAAGTGTGTCGTCTTAAAAGATCCATATATGGTCTCAAATAGTCTTCCAAATCATGGTATTTCTGATTCCATGAAGCCATTACTTCTTTTGGCTTATTCATGGTTTCAGAAGACCATTGTGTGTATATCAAGAGGACAACAAGGGGAATTTTGTTTCTCACTTTATAAGTTGATGACATATTACTAGCCGGCAATAATATGGAAATGCTTAAAACCACTAAAGAGTGGTTGTACTCTATCTTTGATATGAAGAATATGGGTGAAGTTAGGTATGTCCTAGGTGTGGAAATAACTAGAAATCGTACTAAGAAGCTTCTTGGTTTAAGTCAGGAAGTGTACATTAATAAAATATTGGAATGTTATTTAATGCATTATTCTAAACCTATTGATACTCCAGTTGAAAAGGGTCTTACCTTGATTCTTGATCAATACCCTAAAATAGATAAGGAAAAATAAACAAATGAGTAATGTTCCCTATGCTAGTGCCGTAGGAAGATTAATGTATGCTATATTGTATCACGGCCTAACATTTGCTTTGCAATTAGTTTGGTAAATCATTACCAAAGCAACCCAGGACCTGCTCATTGACAAGCAGACAAAAGGATTTTTTATTACCTTCGTGGTACTTCAGATCTGGTCCTTTGCTATCAAGGTAGGATTTAAGGTTAAGGAGCTATTCGGATGTCGATTGGGGTAATGACTCGGATGAGTCTAGGTTAACCTCAGGATATGTCTTTACTTTATGAGGGCGAGCCATATCTTGATGCAACAAGAAGTAAGACTGTATAGCATTATCAACAATGGAAACAGAATATGTTGCGTGTTTTCTTACTGCTCAGGAGGTAATATGGTTGAGAAGTTTTCTTTATGATCTTAATCTTACTCCTAGAGTTAATGATCCTGTTGAATTGTTATGTGACAACATTGCAACCATACAGTTCGCTAAAGATCTGAAGTTTCATAGAAACCTAAGCATATCAAAAGGCATTATCATTTTGTAAGAGATGCTATAAAAAATAAGGAGGTTGCCATAAAGTATATACCTACTAACAAGATAGTAGCTGATCCCTTAACTAAACCTAATCCTCGAGATTCGTTTAAGGCTCATGTGATGAGTTTAGGTTTACGTAGGGTTTAATTTTTTTAAAGTTATTTTGTTGTATAATGGACATGTTTTTTATTATAACAAGTTTTTGTTTAATAAAATTTTATTTCTCAAATGTTCATTCGTAGATAATTACATGATAAGGCACATTGTAAGTCACCACACATCAGGCTTCTGATTGAATTTATCATACAGGTAATTGCCCTAACGCTTAAGTAGTAAATAGGATGAGACTTCACAATATTAATATTGAGTGTATGCAATATTGTGTTATCTTTATACTTGTGTAGTATGCATGATAAGTTTTTATATTTGAATAGTCACCTTAGCAAGTCTAAGATGAGACTTTGATGAGTTGGATGTGAAAGATTCAGATTTCACATTGAAGCCTTAAAGTCAAATCTCGAGTGCCAAGATTAGCATTAGGTATGTTAATCTAATGGCTCGAATTAGTTTTTAAGTAAAGCTAGATTAATGATTTGCATGGCATAACAGAGTGACATGCCCAACTTAGTGGGAGCTATGCTATGACACACATTTCATATTGTAGGAAAATCCCAGGAGGTACATCACATGTACCCGCAGCGGAAAACAAAAATTTTTGTTCCCAGGACTTTCCCGATCCCCAGGATCCAGGCATCCGTATGAAGACATCAACCTAAATAGCCAAAAGAGACTATCTTTAAAGGTGATCCACGCAGAGATCAGAAAATCTAACCGAATCAAACTCCTTTGACCCGGGAATAGCTAGAACAGATTA
>JANJEY010000005.1:27555020-27565826 GCA_024703695.1 Erythroxylum cataractarum | reverse complement strand
ATAAATTAATTTTGTTAATAACTAAATTATTGTGGTGTATTCTTTGTAAAAATCTTGGTGTAAAAATTTGGTGTAAATGGTTGGAGCAACACAAAATTTGGTGTAAAAAGATGCTGAGAATATTCCATTTTACACCAAATTTGGTGTAAAAATTTGGTGCAATGGTTGGAGATGCCCTGATAGGTTGATTGCCTATATATAGAGAAGTACTTGGAACCCTAATCTTAGTGGAATAGGAAAACCTACTAAATATTCAAAATAAAAATAAAATCCTACTTAATAAAGATTCTTATTATTCCTTAACAAACATGACCCTAGACTAATAAAGACTAAATAAAGTAGAAATATTTTACTTTTTTAATAATAAAAGCTAAACTAATAACTCTTTTTTATTTTGCATCATTTTCTCTAGCTTGATGAGAGTTGATCTTGACAACTAAATGTTGTCAACCATTTTTTTTCTTTTTTCTTTCTTTCTGTTGTTTCCATTCAAAGAGGATGCAATTCCTAAGTAGTTGTTCCAATTTGCCACCTCATTCCTTGTGTTGATATTCCAAACATGCATTATACCCTCTTCTGAGCTTTACTCTACGTAATGACCATTTTAGTTTGCTTTGACAATTGTATTTGGAATTGATTCCATAAAGAAACCACATGGCTTCTTTATTGCATAGGTATCAAGAACATAAGGATTGTTATGCCTTACTGTCAAAAACGTTAAGTTGCCGCCATTGCTAAATTTTGACTTTGCATCGTCCTTTAGATTTACTTTGTCTTTATCACTGACTAGACCATGATTTGCATAAATGTAGTTAGTTTCTCAACACCAAGAATATCATCAAGTTTTGAAGCCAACCCATAGTGTTTGTTGGTTAAACATGTTAGGAACCCTTTCCTACTAGAATAAGGGTTGTAAGAACTTCTCTATACGTGTGTGTTTATTCAATCCTTCAATAACAAGATATCCTGAACTTTTCCACAAATTTGACTTTTCAATTGGAAAGTATGATGCTTTCTTCGAAGAGTTATTCTTAGACCCTCGGAGTGATTCTTAGTTCCCCACCGTCCATTACTTGTTTATTTTACTAAATTTCAGCCGTATTAAATCTTGAAATCTTAGCCTAAATTTTCATCAATTAAACCCTAAAAAGCTTACCAAATCAAGCAGAAATCCAAACCTAAAATTTGATATTCCAATGATCCAGTTATATTTTCTATTTTTTGTAAGGTTTAGCTATTAGTTAGTATTTCTTTTATTTTTCTTACATCAATTTGGTATCAAGACTTTGGTTCATAATGATGACATGTAGTGGAAAGGCCTATAAAAGAATTCTCAACAACAAAGAGCGAGATGAAATGCTTTTGAGAATTATGAAAAGACTGGGCATTGATGATCCTTGATCACAAGGTGCTCCAAAAACAAACTTACATGTAACAACTCCCACAAGAAAGAATGTGCGACAATTTTTGAATCCTAGACAGCCTTGACATACATTCCTTAAAGTCAAAACTCTCACAAGAAAAAATTTATGCGAGCTAACAACCTATGCTTAATGCTACACATGAGGAAGGTGCTAACAAGGGAAAATCTTGGCCGAAAAATCATATTATGATTTTTGATACCTCAAATTTAATAGGCACTATCTCAAAGGAAGTGTTTGTTTTTTTTTTTGGGTGCTGTAATAGTTGGCACCTCCCCTTCAATTGATCAATTGGAATCTTCAAGCCTACATGTAGAAGTTGCGTAGGTACCTGATGACATGGAGAGTTGACAATGGAAGATGATCATATGTGGAGAGTTTGACAATGGGAGATGATCATAGTGTTAAAGATTAAAAAAAAAGGAAGTGGATTCTTTGGAAAATCTTAAAGATGAAACGTCTAAGCAATAAGTTGAAATGCTTAATCAAGACGTTGAAACACCTAAACAACAAATCAAAATACAAGAACAAGAAGATGAAATAATAGGACATGTTGAAGGGATTGGAAATCAAGCTAAAATAACAGAAAGGGAGCTGAAAAGATTAACTTGTAAGTTATAAGGGTTCCAGATCCTATTTGCTCAAAACCTGATGATATCCTTGGTGTTAAGAAAGCAATAAATCGGATTGATGAAGATTATGTTTTAGCGGGTAATGATGGAGAAGTGGATTTGAATGGAAGTGGGAAATCAACACAACATATGAATAAAGGAGAAGCTGTGAGTGCATTTGCAGAGTCAAGTTTCAGTTATGACAACAAATTAATGGATCTGACTACAGGAAGCAACAATATGTATGTTTTGACACCTATATTGTAGAGAAGCCATATGGTTTTGTGACTAAACCTTTTGCAAGTACAATGGTCAAGATATATGATGTTGTCCACATTACCAAACTCTTCTTCAAAGTGGTTGTACGTCTTTATAGGTTACCTTTAATTATCATCTCTGATCATGATGTGAAGTTTATGAGTTATCTTTGGAGAATTCGAAGGAAAAGATTGCACATTAACTTTTAATATCCAGTTTTGTCCACCCCCCAATTTATGGACTAATGGAGGTGGTAAATAGAAGCTTGAGGAACTTGTTAAGATGTTTGGTTGGAGACAATATGAATAATTGTGACCTCATTTTTCCTATGGAATGATTTGCATACAACAATTTTGTAAACAGGTCAATTGGTAAGAGTCCTTTTGAGATATTTTTGGGAATTCAATCGACAAAGCCTATTGATTTGATTCTTTTACCACAAACAACATGAGTTAGTATTGAAGTTGAAGATTTTGTACAATACATGAGGAACATCTTTGATGAGGTGCAACAAAAGATAACCAACGACTTGACTTATAAAGGACATGCTGGTAAACATCATCAATTGGTGGAATTTAATGATGATGATATTAAGGATTTGTCAAGAGCGTTTTCCAAAAGGAAAATATAAAAAATTGTATTTATATTCACATAGTTCTAGACCTTAAAAGATACTTAAGAAGATACTTGTCAATGCTTACATTTCGGAATTACTAAGTGACGTGGGAATTAGTCCTATTTTTAATGTTGCGGACTTATTTATTTCTCATGGACATGATGATATATAACGTCCTTGCAGCTGTGAGAATTTACATCATTCCTCGTCTTAAAAGGAAATAGAGGATGTTCTTGATGAACAAATTGTAGTCACAAGAGTTGATGGATGTCGATAGTTTCTTGTCAAGTGGAAAGGAAGATCATCCTCTGACAGTACTTAGATTTAAAAGCTGAATTTTAGAAGTTGAATCTAGAATTATATTAGCAGTGTTTGTCACATTCTACGCCAAGGACGGCTTTAGACAAGCTGAGGAGAATTAATGCAAGAGCTTACAGTTTATAGAAGAAATAATAGAGGGCAAATTAATCATTCGCAAGCTTTAATTTGGTGGAATGAAGAGTGAGAATTGAGTTTAGCACTGAAATTTAGGTTATTTTCAGATTCCTTATTAGATAGGTTAGTAGTATGTTAGAAATGTTATGCTAGTTATCAATATGTTATCTTAGTTGTTTAGGATTTAAACTTATAGAATTTTTATTAGAATATGATTTAAATGTGTTAGGAACCCGTTCCTATTTAGCCCTTCAATAACAAATATCCTGAATTTTTCTACAAGTTTGAGTTTTTAATTGGAAGATGTGATGCTTTCTTTCAAAAGTGATTCTTAGACCCTAAGAGTGATTCTTAGCTTCCTTCCTTCCATTGCTTGTTTATTTCACTAAATTCCAGCACTTGTAACCTAAAATCCCAGTGACCAAAACCTTAAATTTTAGCCGTATAAAACCCTGAAATTAAATTTCCATCAATCAAATCTTAAAAATTGAATATACTAAATCTGAAATTTCAGCATTTCATGCTGAAATCTGGACCTGAAATTTAATATTCCAGCAGCATAATACCATATTTCCTATTTTTTGTGAGTTTTAGCTATTAGTCAGTATTTCTTCTGCTTGTCCTACATCAACTTGTGTACTAAGTTTCTAAGTATTTGTTCACTTATTATTGTTCCAGTTAAAGATGTCACTGGGACACCTGTTTTGTTGATCTTAATAACTATGTGTGCCATGTAATAATTCATGAAGTATGATGAGTGTTTTTCCGTTAACCATTGCTTGGTTGTTTTAAAATTATGGACTTCTTTGATTGAATGATGGTTGTTTTCCTTGCATATCCTGGGTGTAGATTGAAATTCTAAATCCATGTCGGAAAGGAAATAAGCTACTTGTGCTGGATATTGATTATACGCTATTTGATCACCGTTCCTCAGCTGAGAACCCCCTTGAGCTAATGAGACCTTGTAAGAATCTGGATGTGGCAAGTTGTAATTTATATTGTCTGAAGTATGAATTCATAATAACTTTTTTTTCCTAAGCAGATCTTCATGAATTTCTCAAGGCCGTCTATGCAAAGTATGATATTATGATATGGTCAGCAACCAGGTTAGATGTCTATCTATCTATTTTATTATCTGTTTTCGTTGGTCTTTACTTATCTACCACACAACGTTTCGAACATTTTTTACTTTTCTGCTACGAATGACTTAGAATTCTTACATGTATGCCCCATGAAAAAAGAAAGTTCAACTACCCTCAAAATTACAAAAAAAAGAAAAAATTATCTTATCAAAATTGTTCCCTGAGAGTTTATGACTGATTAGATTGTAGTCAACTAAAATCATTGACTCAGGAGCACAGTTTTTATGGTCCAAGTCCTTCAATAACTATGCTGTTGCATACAACTAAGTGCTTAAAATTGAAACTTACAAGTAATGAGGCCCAAGTTTTAAGACTTTTAAGTGGTGTATGCAGTATGGTTGTTAACGTTGCGTTGATCAAATCCAGGCTTGCAGATGATATGCAAATATTGCCTCCACATAAACCATTTTTACTCAACCATTCTTCAACATGCGTTGAAGAAGTATTTATGCAACCAAGTTTAATTTGCTGTGTTGGCCTGGTAAACCTTTTCTATTAGGAGGGAAGGAACTAAGTTGCCTTCTGATTCTAACAGTGCACGTTGCTAAGCGGTATTTATGACTGGTTTTCAGTTGCTTGTAATGTTAAGCACATAATAAAATTTCTTCTAGGATATAACTAGAATGAATATTGAATCCAATTTCATTAAGTTTCAACATGGTTTTTGCCTTTAATGAACTAACTCAGAGCTAAGCATATTTTGGTCAGTCGAATCTAATATATTAAAATTAGTCCATCTGATATATTCTAAAGCATGCTCATATCTACTGTGGCATGGACTTGTAACAAACGTTATGTTAGTTTTCTGAATGTTTCTTAACCTGGCTGATTCAAATACCTTTTTTTTTTTTTGGGAAATGAGCTGATTCAAATACTTACTTATAGGTATTTGCATAACTCTTTAGTCTGGCTTCTTTTATGCTGTAGCATGAAGTGGGTTGAATTGAAGATGGGGCAGCTTGGGGTACTTAACAACCCTGATTATAAAATCACTGCTCTTCTAGATCATTTAGCAATGATAACGGTACAGACGGATTCTCATGGGATATTTGAATGCAAGCCACTTGGATTGATTTGGGCTCAATTCCCCGAGGTACAAGTTTTGAGATTGTTTGTTTGTAATATACTTTTGTACTTTCTCCGTTTTTTCTTCTTAAATTTGTTATGGGCTGATGATTGCCTATTTGATTTACTTACCTTGTGTACTAGCGTATTGCACATGGCCAAATCTATACATTCGATGTGTTGGTTAATACTATCCATCATATGGTAATCCTTGGAATTTCAAAAATGTCATTTGCATCATGTATATTTTTCTTCTTCAAATTTCCATGAATCTGAAGTTCTAGGTCTATTGATTGCCTAATAACAGTGAAATGAATTTGGAAACACCGGATTTTGCATACATTCTTAATATTCGTCATGATGACATTCTGTGATTTCTTGTTGTATTCAGTTCTACAATCACAAAAACACTATAATGTTCGATGACCTTCGAAGAAATTTTGTGATGAACCCACAAAATGGTTTAGTAATTAAGCCATTTAGGAAGGCTCATGCAAACCGAGATAGCGATGAGGAGCTTTGGAAACTCACGCATTACTTGCTTGCCATTGCTGATCTTGATGATTTAAGCACTCTGGATCATAGAAAGTGGGAATTCTTTGCTGAGGATAATGCAAAAAGGCGTAGACATGTATAACTGACGAGCTTAGAGACCTCAATTATCAGCTTTTGTTTGATTTCTGAGGTACCTATCTCATATCTATATCAGTCTCGATATTTATCTCTTGGTTTGTCTCCAGATTAAAATTTTGACGCAAAACTAATATTTTTCTTCTTAATGCTTGTTGTCCATCGAATGACTTGCCTACATACAAAATGTATGCAAAATACGGTAGAAGGCTAAAGGTGATTTTATTTGCATTTAATATTTCAGCATTAATTATTAGTATTAGTAATTAGTAAATCCAAAATACGATGGAAGATTGTCTCCAAGTTTTCATAAGATAGGCTTTTTAATCTAGTTCAGTGCTACAGATCCGCAGCAATCATATAGAATTTGGAATATTATGCATGGAGAGTTGATGGCCCTTTCTGCAAATGTAGATAACGATATTCTGACATGTAAATCAACTAGATTTTCTCACACCACTTCAAGATGTTGCATTTGCATGCTTGCTTGTGCATCTGCATGGTGATTGAGTGAAGGATTTTGTACAAGTTCCCAAACGGTTTTTAGTTTTTGTCCTCGTTCCACACCAATTTCCTAGTAAATGCATGAATTTGTAAGCAATGCCAAAGATTACAGTGAAGTCAATGTATATATGGAACTAGAATGGTTTAAGTTCTCATTTGTGCCCAGATGTTTGGAGAACTAGCAGCTTCATCTGCAGCACCTATCGGCCTGACCATTTACGCGCACTTTTTTTTTATAAAAAAAATGTATTTCCAAAGGTACCCTACCACCTACATGCTTAAACGGGTATATGTTTTTTTTAATCAATGCTGGGTTAATTATCTTTGAAAAAAAGGAAAATGAATATGATCGCAAAAGGAGAAAATGATGGATTAAGTCTTAAACAAGGAATTATATTTAAGTTCCTAAACTAAAATTTGAAATTTAATTACAAAGTCATGCGCGTGAAAGTTTGGGAAATGCCTAGGCAAATTAATATGTTCAATAATAGGACGAGTGAGATCTAAAACTAATATAAATAACATTGAGAATTGTTTTATTTGATTTAAGAAGTTGAACAAAAGAAGAAAATAGTCACATTCACGTAAAGGAATGGAAATGTTAAGATTTTAGACTTTGATTGCAACTCTTAAGTTAGATAAGATTATAAGCTATTAAAGAACTTAAAGCCAAAGTTTCTTTAAAAACAAGAATGAAGAGGATCTCTTGTACTTGATTGATTAATAATGGTAATTTGAAAATTATAATAATAAGAAAATCTTTTATAGGTACAAAATTTTAAGAATTAGTGATAGAAAGAATTAAAACTTTCAAATTTCAAAATTCTCAACAACTTAAATACAAGTTTGGCGAATATCTAAGAAATGCATTGGTGTTTGTTCAAGGAGCATGCTGGTGTAGATTTTGTTTTGGAACTTTATACATATAAATAAATAATGACAAGTTTGATGCCAATCTAAAATCTTACTTTAGTATCAGTTTGTTTTTATTTCTTTAGTTAGTAAAATTAATGTACATCCTTGGCACCGTTATGATTTTGGCATTGATTATGTTCTATTTTTCAATTTCTAAAAATTAATTAAGATCAACACCAATCCATTTTTATGTGTAATATTGGTTACATTATGTAATCTTATTGTTGAGTTTACTCCTCAACTTGAATCAATAGAATTGACCTTTAAATTAGCCTTTTGAAGAAGCAAAATTTCATTTCTAGCATAGATATCCATTATTAAGTTATTGAAGGCTTCTTTGGCCTCTTTTCTCTAATGTTTTTTAATATATTGCCAACAAATTTTGATGTTGAAGTAGTAGATAGTTGATTCCTATTATTTTCCACATCCTCAAAATGATTTATTATAAAATGAGTATCTTCATCTATAAAGTTAAAGGAGATAAGTCAACAACATTAGAAGGTAGCATAGACACCATATTAACTTAACAATTCGATTTTGTAAGCGTTATTGTTGACCTTTTTCTTCAACTTGAAAAAGGTCTACTTTCTCCTAGACTTGAAAAAGGAGATAAGTCTTGGACTTGTGCTTGTTTGGATACTTTCTTTCCTTGAGTGTAACTAAACTTAATCTCTAAGTTTAATATCATTTCTTTTCTCCCTTTGTTAGCATACTTAATGTATTTTTTAAGATCTTCTTCTCAATGCTCATCTTGTCCTTCTCACGAAGTTTCTATAACACGCAGTAAAGCACCAAGAGTTTGATTAACAATCTTAGTTTAGGCATCGATTTATGGATGACAAGTTATAAAATATAACTTAGTTCCTAACTTTCCCCACAAAGTTTTCTAACAGGAGCTTAGGGACTTTACTTCCTTATCTGAAGAAATGGTTTTAGGAACTTCATATAATCCAATAAACACTTTTAAAAATAATTCAACAATATAGGATGCACCATTGATTTTATGATATGAAACGAAATGTGTCATTTAGACAAATATATCCACCATTACAAAGACTGAATCATTAGCATTCCTTGACCTTGGTAAACTTAAAATAAAATCTATCGAGAGATTTACTCATGGTTCATTAGGTTTAGGTAAAAGGTGTATACTATTTATAAGGTGTATTTTAGATTTGACACATTTACATGTAACCTATTTTTCACACTCTCTCCACATCTCTCGTATGTAGCTAAAGAAATGCTCCCTCAATATCTCAAAAGTTCTTTTGAAAAGTATCCCATTAAGCCTTCCTCATGCGATTCTGTCATAAGTAACTCTCTTAAAGAACTATTAGATACACACAATTGATTTTCTCTAAACAAATATCCTTCATGCCTATAGAATTCTTCAAATGCAAAATGCTTATATTCTTTAATCACATTACTAAATTCAAGAATACCAACATATAAATCTCTAATATAATTAAAACATATAAAAATTAATTAAAAAATATGTCTCCTAGTGCACCGGTAACTATGTTTTTTTTAACCTTGCTTATACTTTATCATATAAGAAAAAGTTTCAATGAACTCCAATCACTTGATATGTCTCTTATTTAACTTATTTTGACCTTGGATATATTTCAATAACTCTACATGAAACAAACTCTTTAGGCTACAAATAGTGTTGCCAAGTCTTTAATTCTCTCACCAGTATATACATCTCCTTATTATAAGTTGGGTAGTTCAGGTTACTCCACTAAGTTTCTCACTAAAGTATGCTATTAATTCCCTATCTTCCATCAAAAGCACCCCAATTTCTATGCTCAAGGCATCAAACTCAATCTTAAATGTCTTGGTAAAATTTGATAAAGCTAGTAAGGGAGTCAAACTTAACTTCTTTTTTCAATGAGTTAATAACTATTTCTTGATCATCACCCTAATTAAACCATGCACTCTTTTTCATTATCTCAATCAAAGGTGTGGTAATTATGTTAAAGTCTTTAATAAAATGCTTATAAAAACTAGTAAACTATACAAATTCCAAACATTACTTACAATTTTTGGTATTAACAACTCTCTAATAACTCTGACTTTATCTTCATCCACTTCTATTCCCTTTATATTCATCATATAACTAAGAAATATAACCTATTTGGTACAAAACGAACACTTATTCAAAATTTTAAATCATTTTTCTTGCATAAACACTTTTAAAATATTTCTTAAATTCTTAACATTTTCATTTAAGGCCTTATTATAAACAATAATGTCATTAAAATACATAATCACAAACCTACTTAAAAACTCATGCAAAATATGGTCATGAATCTCATGAAAGTACTAGGTATATTAGCTAAACTAGAAGGCATCACTAACCACTCGTACAAACCATATTTAATTTTAAAGGCATTTTTCATTTATCATATGTTCTAATTCTAATTTCTTAGTAACCAAAATTTAGTTTAATTTCAAAAAATAAGGATACATTATATAAATCATCAAGCATATTCTTTTATACTAATTTTGCTAATGGCACAACATTTCACATATATTCTCCACAATCTATTCATGTTTGGTATTTAACAAAATAAGGACGACATAGGGCTCAAGCTCTCTCTCCCATAATCCTTCTCTAATAGTTCTTCCATTTGATTATATATATATATCTTTTTTTCTCTAAATTTTACCAATTTGAAATTTGAGCTCCAGGAATAAAGTTAATTTGGTACTCAATCCCTCTTATAGGTGGCAATCTATGAAAATATCTCTTGAAAGAGATCATCAAATTCTTATAAAAAGAGACACAATACCACTAAGGAAAGTAGCATTATCACCAGTAAAATGAGAAAGAAAAGCTTCTTTGTAAACAAGAAAAAGTATTTGACACTCAACTAAGAATGTATCTCTTACATCCACTACTCTCGCTACCAAATTCACTCCTTTTTCCTTATGGTTATCTCTTATTTTTGCTTTGTCCAAGGTGTTTTAATTATCTCCTAGTGTTTACTCTTATTTCTTTCCTCTTAATCTCTCTTGCTCACTCTTATAAATTTTGAGTTAATTTTCATAAGCTTGAATTGGTGATAATAGAGAAAGAGTAATCGATTTGTCATTAATGCTAAAATAATATATGTTTTCATACCCATCATACACAACTCTCCTATTAAATTGTTGATAATGCCCCAAAAGGATGTGATTAGCATACATAAGCATAACGTCACATT
>JANJEY010000005.1:27529936-27542240 GCA_024703695.1 Erythroxylum cataractarum | reverse complement strand
ATGATCAGAATTGCTCTGTTTGTACCCATACCTCTTCATTGCAACAGTAAATCTTCCGAACTATGCTCTGGGAGAGTGTTTCAGTCCATAAAGTGCCTTCTTCAGTCGAAATACTTCATTCTTCTAGAACCCTTTTGTGAACCCTGGCGGTGCTTCTATGTAGACTTCTTCTCTCAAATCTCCATGTAGGAAAGCATTCTTGACGTCAAACTGGTGTAATGGCCAGTCGAGATTTGTTGCTATTGAGAAAAGTACTCTGATAGTATCAATCTTCGCTACTGGACTAAATGTCTCTGAGTAGTCCACCCCATAAGTCTGAGTGTACCCTTGTGCTACTAACCGGGCTTTGTATCTTTCCATTGTCCCATCGGCCTTATGCTTCACGATGAACACCCATCGGCCTTATGCTTCACGATGAACACCCATCGGCATCCAACTGTTCTCTTCCCTCCTGGTAACTCGCATATTTCCCAAGTCTCGTTCTTTTCTAGCGCAACCATTTCTACTCTCATTGCTTGGACCCATTCTTCCTTGCTTTGACCTTCTTCCATAGTCTGTGGGATAGACTCGGCATACACGGTTGTGGTGAATGCCTTAGCTTCTTCTGACTGGCTCCTCCTGACTAGGTTAGCCATTAGATATCTGGAAGTTTTGGATTCATGCTCTGGTGAATACCTTCGTGGAGGAACTCCCCGAGAGCTTCGAGGAGGAAGAACATACCTCCCTACACTTTCCAATACTTCAGTCTCTGGTGCTGGAACTACACTTTCATGGTCAGAATAATTCAACGTAGAAGCAACATCATGGGTAGGAGTATTTACCTCTTGAGGAGCATCCGACCAAGGAGGAGATCGGACTGATTCTGGCTCGTTGGGCCGTTCTCCGTTTTCAGAAGTGACGTCAACGGATCCACTAGCTAGTTTGTGGGGTTCACTGACCGGTAGAGTTGGGCTGAGTAACCAACGCAGTGTGTCTTTATCATGACTCTCCCCCTAACCACTGGGTTGGGCTGTGAAAAAATAGTCGGTTCAAGGAAGTCGCAATCTATAGTAGTGTACATGTGACGAGTGGAAGGATGGTAACATCGATATCCTTTCTGGTTTATCCCATACCCAACAAAGACGCACTTAAGAGCACAAGGATCAAATTTCGAGTGCTCAGCCTTAGGAATATGCACAAAAACTGAGCACCCAAAAACTCTAGGAGGCAAGGATAAGGCCAGAGGGACATGAGTGTGAGTGGATAGAACGTCTAAAGGAGTTTTGAGATTAAGAATTTTGGTGGGTAGGCGGTTAAGAAGGTATACGGCGGTGGCTACAGCTTCAGGCCAAAAATAGGTGGGTATGCGTGACTCAATCATTAGAGATCTGGTTATCTCAAGAATGATTCTATTTTTTCGTTCGGCAACTCCATTCTATTGGGGAGTGTTCGGATATGAGGTTTGGTGAATTAACCCCTTTTCTCGAAAGAAAGATTGCATGGTATTGTTCACAAATTCCCCCCATTATCAGACCGAAGGATTTTGATATTTCTTTAGAATTGAGTATGAATCATGGTATAAAAGTGCACATATTTTTCGGACACATCAGATTTATGCTTAAGAAAATAAACTCAGGTCATCCGGGTACAATCATCAATAAATATCAAGAAAAACTTAAAAACATTATTCCCAGAGTTAGGGGCAGGGCCCCACACATTAGAATGTATCAAATCAAATGCACGATCTACCCGAGTATTACTAGGAGGAAAAAAATTCCTATGACTCTTAGCTAAGACACAAGTATCACATGGGGAATTATTGGATAAGCTAGGAAAAAGCACTTTAAAATAACCGGGTGACGGATGTCCCAGACGTCGGTGCCACAGCCAACTCTATTGATCAGTCATCCCATGAGCTAGCAATGCAGATCCTTTCTGAGCTACCTCGTCGATGAAGTAGAGCCCATCTCACTCAGTGTCACGTCCAATAATCTGCAGGGGCTGGATGTCCTGTAAGAGACAAAAACCAGGATACATTAACACCATATAATTCAGTTCCCTTGTCACTTAGCTCACAGATAACAATTTACAAGTAAGGGAAGGCACATATAAGCAGTGGGATAATTTCAAAGTGGGTGACAATTCAACCGACCTTGCTCCCTGGACACATGCAAATTCCCCATTGGCTGTCTGGATTTGGGATTTTTTGGGTTTTGATGGGTTAATAATGTCATTCGAGTCATATGTCATAGTATCTGTCGCCCCACAATCAAATAACCACTAGGTACTCTTTTCTCCCTTAACTTTTTTTAGCTACAAAGGCCTTTTTGAAAAAATTGGGCTTGATTGTGAATTTTTAATAAGCTCAGGGTCAGATTCAAACATATAAAAATATCCAAGCTTAAAATATTGAGCATCAGAAAGAAGAGGGTTTGGGCCTAAATAATTTCCCCCAAACCCTATACCTGTCTCGCTACCCCTTATTTCGCCGTTCACTCTTCCTCCTCTCCCAACGCTGATCGCTGCAAAAGCGTCGCTGGATCCATTGTCGCCGACACTAGTGGTCTCCGGGCCGCCCATCATGGCGGCAGCCCTCCCCGTTCATCCTTGATTGTCTCTATTTCGCCGTTTGGGATTAATGGTCCACCATTCTGGGAAACCTACCAAATGGAAGCATTCTTCCTTGACATGTCCGGTCATATTACAATGCGAACACTTTAGTCCTGATCGATCTACATAATTCTTACTCCGGGATGATGAACCCACTACTCCGGTGATCGGATCTGACCGTTTTCCTGTCCCGTACTGGTTCTGGGTTTTTCGCCATGCTCCTTTGTTGTTGGCTTTGGAAAATCTGATCTTGGTTTCAACCCTTGTCCCTTCGCTGCCAAGCCCGATCCGATACCTATTGATGTTTCGCCGCCATCCCCTGCTGCTGATGGATTAAGTATATGTCTCTGAGCGGCTTCTTTTCTGATGGTAGCATAGGCAGCCTCGACTGAAGGTAATGGTTCCTCTTTTAATAAATCCCTCTTTACATTGTCGAATATGTCGTCGATACCCGCCAAGAATTGATATAGACGATTCTCTTGTTTAATCCTGTTGAAAGTGGTGATGTCTATAGTACACACCATTGGATTGGGTTGGCGAATATCTATTTCACACCAAATTCCCTGGAAAATGCTATAGTATTTTTCTAGTGGCAGACTGCCTTGTTGATGCTTGTTTGCTTGTGTAATCAGTTCAAAGATCTGTAGGTTTCCTTCTCCGCTCTGATATGCGGCCTGTAATCCTCACCACAATTCTCTGGAATTTGGATATTCAATGTACTGACTTACCAAGTCAGGTCCAACGTTTTCAATGATCCAAGTGAATACTTGCAAATCTGTTTGGCTCCATTTGACATATTTCAAATCAGTTGTTGCTGGAATTTGGGACTCTCCGATGATGTACTCCAATTTTCCCCTTGCCCTAATGGCCAATTCCATTAGGCGTGACCACAGGGAGTAGTTTGAATCATTAAACTTGACAACTATTGTAACAGATTGGTTGTTTTCTGATTCAAGTTTCGAATGTTGGTTTAAAAGGGTTGCAATTTGTTTTGACAGGGCTTCTGTGGCTTCTGAGAATGTCTGATGACGAGTGCTGGCATCTTCACTCATGATTTTGGCTAGGTAAACACAAGGAAGATGATGTCACAGTGATCGACCCTAGAATCGACACTGCTCTGATACCATGTTAGACTAGGGCAAAAGGAGACATTGTAACAAATATGGTTTTTTTTTCATTCATTTTTTGTATTATTACAATGTTGGTCTTATAGACCTGATTCTGGAGAAGATAAGGGAGAATCAGCGAGAATTGGGGAAAGGATTGATCCTATAATTAACAGAATCAATCCTTTCCCTATTTCTACATGTGAACATTATCAATATATATCAATACATATCATTTCCTTTTTAATAGATAGCAAGCAAAATATGACTGACTGGCAAGCAAGCGAGAGAGGCATCTGAGCATTTGGTGAGCAAACGAAACATGCGAGAATGGAATCCAGAGATCGGCGAGAGTGTTGCGAGGAGGAGGTATTACATTGTAGATTAAATATAGTTAATGTACAGTAACATGAACAGTACCCCTCCACCTTAACAATAGGTTTACCAATATGGTAAGTAACAGGTTAATCACGAGTAACTTTCCTATTTGGGTAAGTTTTATGGTGACACAGATAGGGAGGCCCTCGAACTATCTTGAGATTCATTCAAATGCAAGCACCTTCCCTGAACTGGAATTTCCCTCTATTTACGACTCTCTGGACGCTAGTAAAAGAAGTGGTAAGACTCCAACGACTAGTAAGGAGGTACCTAGAACGTGAAAGAGTATAGTTTCCTCTGAGGTTCCTCCACAGAATCTGAAACTTTTATAGTCTACGTCGGTTAATGGAGTTGTCTCCCCTGCTGAAGAGTTTCTAAAAACAGGGGTTAGTGTTCGGTCGTGTAGCTTAGTTGGATTCTTTTTAAACAGAAGGCTCATTTTTGTAGATTTAAAAAAAACATAAGCGGAAGCATAAAAACTAAATTAACATGTTTTTATCATACACACGATATGGCATAAGAAAAATAACTAACATAAAAAGAAGATGGAAATTATATCGACTTCTTGTTACAGCTTTGACTCCTCGCTTTTATATCCTTTTTTTGTTAATGTATTCTCGACCAATTCGATCTACCACTTGTTCTCCTTAGATAACTTGGTTAACAAGATTCTTCGGTAAAAAAGGAGAAAAAATATTGAAGAGGTTTATCTTTTATGATCAACTAGTTGAAAGAACCAAAAGGAGACAATCTCATTACAAGTTTTGGCTAGCTCACGAAAGAGAGGAGAGAGTGAGTAAAAAATGTAACACTTTCTTCTCTTTTTTCAAAAAATGAAGAAGAAGTCAATAAATGAGACATTCTCATTTGTTTTAATATGGCTAGATCAAAAGACAAAAAGAAGTAAAATAGAACCTCTCAATTTTGGTTAAAGATGAAAGAAGAGAGTGATGCGCATCTAATACAACACTTCATTCTTTAATCAAAAATAAAGAAGCCAATAAATGAGATACTCTCATTTATCTAAGATGGATATATAAAAATATCAATAACCTAAATAAGACCCTCTCATTTTTTATTATGAGATGAAAGAAGGGAGAGAGAACACCAAATACACATCTTCTTTCTTTAATCAAATGAATACTAAACAGTTACATGCTATCATTAAAAAACAACCATTAAACCATTTAATAATAAGATCATTTCTCCATTTAATGATGACATCATTAAACCATTTAATGATGATGAAGCATAATAAAAACCCACCTTAAATGTGCAGTTGTCCATTTAGTCCATTTAACCGAAATTTGCCCTCCTTTTATCTTTAATAACTTTGTTTCAATTTAATTAATCTAATTAATCAAATCAAACCAAATTCCAGTACAATATTAAATGTTCATTTAGCTTTCTAATTATCAATTAATTAGTGTAAGCCCAACATTTAATCATAGGTTTTAAAACACAATTTAATTAATTCTTAATTAAATTGTTCTGGTTTTTATATTCCAAATCTAATTCAGTCACTTCTGTCTTTTCTGTCTCATTTTTTCTTTTCGAAAACCTCTATTTATTTTTCTTACTTTCCCTTATAACCTTCCTAAAAGCCAAGGGGGAAATCTAACTGGACTTATATAATTCAAGTTCCAATAAGCCTGTAATTAATTTAATCTCGTTAGAATCAATTCTAACTTATTAACCAAATGTCATTTACTAAAGAAAATTAACTGAACTATTGAATTACTAAATATTATTAAAAAAATGTTTCTAATCAGATTTATTATGAACCATATTATAATCATCCGCACAATAAAGGGTAAAATTATAGTTTTGCCCTTATATTGGTTTTCCTTCTAGATCTCTCATTTTACTCTATATGATGATTAACACACAAGAACTTATTTTGGTGTTAAGACTTGATGAGTAGCTAGTCCATCAAACTACTGGCGTCGGTTTAATCACCAATCTTCGTAAAACATCTAGAAGTGATGATATCACTATAAACTATTTATTTGAGTGAATGTTTCCATATATATGTTTCAATTAATAATTCTAACATGCAGACACTAGATTAATACTCTGTAAAAATCTATTCTGATCATATAAAAAATTATAATGAAACATATATGAGTTCATCACTTATCAAGATTGTGGTCCATAATAAACGAATGCTAAAGTGTATATTTTAAGATTAAAGAAACGACCTTTAAAAACATACGTAATTTTAGATTCATTTAATAGTGCCATTGTCGATAATCAACTATTATCATGGTATGAAACTCATCACTCCCTTGATGTAAACTCTTTTACTTACATTGAAATAAATCGCAATACTACCGTCTAAACCATAATCAAGCAACCAATTTGATTATTCAACAGCGAATCAATTAATTTAGACTATAATAATATACATATTTTCCATACATCTCTATGTATATGTATATTATATACAAAAGAATCTTGGTACCTTATGACTAATTATATTATGTTCATACAAATAGAACCAAACTCTTTTATTTTATTAATAATAAATATTTTCATTATAAAAATGTAGCTGGAAGAAGATTAAGTTATATATAAATACACTTGCTTTCTAGAGCACTATATTTACACAGCCCCAACACCCTCAGGTCCACATTTGGGCTCATTCCAAATGGGGAAACAAGGGTTTGGAGAAGGTGCTCCTTACTGAGGAGGACTCCTTCATCTTCATATTTAAAGATGAGGATTGTTTGTTTACGATTATAGAAATAGGTCCATAACACATAGGCGGGTAATCATTGTTGGCACAAATGTGGGTTCCAGGTATGGAACTAGGCATGAATGAGATTGTCTTCTTCCCTATTTTGATAAACTTTCACAATGTGCCACTCGAGTAATGAACTGTGGGTAGGTTGAGCTTCTTGGCAAGCTTAGTAGGTAAACCTCTGGCTTTTGACTCTTCTACTACTAAGTTTGAGAGAATTTGTTATGCTAGAGTTTATGTTGAAGTAAGAATTAAGAATAATTTGCATAAGGTGCTTCTTGTGTTGAAACTTTATAAAATTAGAGAATTAGTTAGAGCTGAGATTACGCTCTTATACAACTAGAAACCTCAACTAGGGAAAAATGTATGGAAGGAAACTGGCAAAGTATTTAGAACAGATGAATATTAAGAATTGATAGGCATTGAAGATTTTAAGTATCAGGCAGACTTAGGCACTAATGAGTTTGACCAGACATAGGTAAACTTTGGAACTAATAAAGTTGAATAGCTAACCGTTGAAGCAAATAAGGATTTGTTTAACGATGGATGAGACTCTAAATCTAGTAGCTAGCCTAGTGGTCTAAATAAGGAAGTCACTGATAAGGGACTAGGTGCAAAGAGTTGGAGGAAGGATCTGATATCTGTAGGCGATGGCCAGGATTTAATAGAGCACCAATTAGAGAAGTGCACTCCTACCCCAAATGGAAAATATGGTATGAAAAGGAAAAAGACTAGCGAAGCCTTGTAACTTATAATATCCTTTTGCTATGGTCTTTTAAAATATTAAAGGAATGAATGATTCTCTCAAGTGGCAATCAATAAAAGACTTATTATTGGATAAGAAACCTATTTTTTTAATTGTTGGAGACTCATATTAAAACTCACATGTTATAGGATTTTATGAAGTTTTTAGGCCCTAATTGGAGTTTTGGTTCCAATCACCAAAACCACTACAATGTCAAAATAGTTTTTGCTTATGTGAGAGACAAGTTTTAAGCATCAACAAAGTGCAACTAAAATCAATATATACATCTTGTTTGTAAGAACCTAACTTCTAAGTTTTCATTAGATTTGACTATTATTTATGCTTCTAATTTTTCTTTTTAAAGATCTAGATTGTAGGAGGATTTGTTTTCTATAAAATCTTATGTAGTCAACCCTGGATTATTATTAAAGATTTCAATTATATATTAAATATTTTTGAAGTTTAAGGGGAGAATATCAACCTTAATTCTCTCGGGAAAGAATTGGAATCTTCTTTAAGGTTATCAGAATTTTTTGACTTGAGGTATGTGGGATTTTGATAGGTGTAGTTTATACTATATTTTGATAGGTGATTTAGTGTGTTTATTAGATGGTTGTTACATGTACAGGCTTAGAATTGTGTTAATGTGAGTGCTTATTGTATTATAAGTGTTTGCATGGTTTGGAGCTTGTTTTCATTTTTAATTATTTGTTTCTTGAGGTTTTTGATTTGTTTGTTAGTGTTGGAAATTAGATAGGTGAACAGCAAGAGTTTTGGACGTGAATGGAGCTGCATAGGTTAAGTCACAATTGTGACTCCCATGTCACGGTCACAACAAAAGAGATTTAACTGGAGTCATGATCATGATTTTATATGCACGATCATGGTAGGGAGCAAATTCACCGAGTCACGATTTTAACTCCATATGCACAATCGTGAAAGTGGCTTTCAAGCGATACTTTTCCCCTCTATTTTAGGGTTCAAAAGCATTTTTTGAACTGATCAAAGGGTAAAAACCCTAGTTACACCCCAAGACCTTGTGGGACTATTTAAGAACATTATAAAGCCTAAAAAACACAGTCGCCATCTTGGAAAAAAGGAAGATCAAGAAAGACATATGGATTTCCAATTTTCCAGATCCAGCTCTGAATAAAGTTTTTCTTTCTTTCTCCTTTGTTATTTTTGTATAACTCGATGTGTAAACTGAATTTCAGATGTCTATTATATTCATGATATTCTAATTTCCAGATTAGGGATTATTCCATAGTTATTTTATGACTTTGATTGTTATTGATCAATACATATTTTATGTTGTGTTAATGGTGCATGTTCATACTTTGGTAATAAATTGAGAGAGTGGGTAAAAAATAATTTGATTAAATTACACACTAAGAGTTGGTGATTTAATATGTCATGCATTTAACAAATCAACTATCATTCAAAGAGAGATCTTGTATGAGAACTTTATTATTCAATAGATAGCTTCAAATCTAGTTGAAACGTTAGGAAAGTTTTATAAATCAAGAGGCCGCAAAATTTGAAATTTTCGTATTCAATTAGGGTTAATTGGTTTATTATTTTTTATTTGCTTGATTTATTTAATTGTTTTAATTTTTTGTTATTATTTTGCTTAAATGATATTTTATTACTTTATACAAAGGTAGTTTCAATTCGTTTTGTTTAGTTCCTCACGGGATAGATACTTTTTGATACTACAAGTTTACGAGTAGTATAATTATAGATATTGAGAGTTTTATTATACGTAACACTTGCTTATTAGATTTCACTTTACTTGGTCTAATAAGTAGCAAGGGAGTAGCTTCATAATGAGAAGCCTGGATAGGCTGCTAATCAATCGTCTTTGGACTAATCAACGCCCTCGTCTCTTTACTTATTTTGGCCCCCTAATATGATTAGATCACTACTTATAGAGGTTACTATCTCTACTTGTCAAGTTTCTTGTAATGCACCTGTTAGGTTCTGCAATTTACTAGCTTACAATGAGTGGTTTTTAGATTTAGTCAAGGGTATTTAGCAAACTTGTGTTAAAGATAAGGGTCCTCTTATTGAAATTCTTCATAATGCAAAGGTGATTCTTAAAGATATCTAATAGAAAGTTTATATAGATCCTCACAATTTGGAATTGAAGTATAGGGAGAGTATGGCACTTAAATGCTACTCGAGGGCCCTACAAGATCATAATTCCTTAATTTTTCAAAAAGCAAGGATTTCCTATATTCAAAAGGGGGGATGCAAACACCAAATTCTTCCATAATTCTAATTTTATCAGAAGAAATATTATTACGATAGTCAACTTGCTTGATGGTGATAATCATTTGGTAACTGATAGCCATTCCATTCTTAGGATGGTGTATGACTACTTTGACAGTATTCTTGGTTTAGGAAATACATCTCCTAGGAAATACATCTCCTTGTAAATCTCAAACCATAATAAATCTTCTTAGTGCCTCTACACCTTTAAATGATGATATATATGATGAGCTTCAAAAACTTGCCTTAGTGTTGGAAATCTATAACTGTCTTTTTAGTTTGAATCTGAGGAAAACTCCTCATCCTGATGGCTTTAATGCTTATTTCTTTCAATGTATTTGGCATATCACTGGTGATTTAATTGTTCGGTGGTGTAAGAATTTATACCTTTAGGGAGAATGTTAAGGAGTTGAATTCTTTTTTGTATTTTTCTCATTCCTAAACTTCCTAATGTTGTTAACCTTACGGATTTTTGACCAATATCTTGTTATACAAAATAATCTCCAGGTTACTTTTGAATAGAATAAAGAATCTCCTACATAATCTTATCCATCACTCTTTAAATGTTCTTATTCTTTGTAGATTAATCTATGTAATAACATCTTATTGATACAGAAGTTATTGAGGGAGTATGAGTCGAACCAATAAATCAAAAACTATGCTATTAAGTTGAATTTTCTAAGGCTTTTGATACCATTAGATGGGACTTCATCAGGAGCTACCTTGAGTGGTTTGGTTTCCTTAGAAAATTCATTTATTAGATAGATGCTCATATCTCTACTGTTGCTTTCAACATATTGATTAACGGCAATCGCATGCCACATTTCATGGGAACTAATAAGATTAGGCAAGGGGATCCCTTTGTCCCTTTCGCTTTATCATTTTGTGGTTTCTTTGGAAATTCTTATAAGGTTGATTTTGGAAAATACTTAAAATTGCTCCAGTTTCAAATATCATCACAAATGCAAAGCTCTAGAACTTACTTATCTCAGTTTTACAGATAACTTGATATTACTTTCTAGGGCTAACTCCTCATTTGTCTCAACCTTTTTCAACTCTGCTAAGGTGTTTTGTAAGCTTGCAGGTCTTGATATCAACTTAAACAAGAGTATGATGTATGATTCATTTAATGTTAATTCAACTACAAGATTAAGGTTAATGATAGGGTTGAATGTTCACTCCTACCTTTTAAGTATCTAGGGGTTCCTATTTCTTCCAAAAAGTAAGTCTCTATCTTATACAAGGAGACTAACACTTATCACCTCTATGTTGAGAAGCCTTCACATTCACCAGAGCTCCTATTTATTCTTTCCAAGAAGGATTAATAAAGAGCTTATGAAAAGTATTAAAAACTTCTTATGAACTAGTATTGCTGACATATTTCTAAAGGGCTAAAATCAAATGGGAACATCTTTATTGGAGAAAAAAGGAAGGGGGTCTATGGCTCACTTCTTTATAGAAAAGTCAAGCCATATTAGTTGTTAAGAGAATTTAGAGATCATTTATAAACAAGGAATCCTTTTGGTCCAAGTGGATTAATGAAATTTACCTCAAGCATTCTAGCTGTTAGCAATTAGATTAGTGGAAAGAATGCTCTTGGTACTTCATTCATATACTTAAAAGGAGGTAGATCATATATCATCTTATTAAACATCATATAAGGAACTGTCTTTCCTATTGGTTTTGGTTTGATAACTGGTCTTTATATAGCCCTCTGATTCTAAAAGAAGAAGTTTCTCATTTCATCACTAGAATTCCTACTCAGACTCGAGTGAAAAAGATTATTCAGCAAAATAATTGGCTCAATAATTTTAGAGGTGGTGAAAGAGTTAGATCATAACTTTCAATGTGATTCTATTAACTATCTATTCTTTAAATGTGATTATGCCATTGTCATTTTAAGCAGAATGCTACAAGTAATGGGATTGCAAAGTCCTCACCATGAGTCACTTGACATACTTGTTTGGGCTGATAAAATTTTTAGAAACAAGGGTGGTGACCATGTATGTTGGATCCCGTTTCCGAGACCCAACTTCTTACACTTAACACTTGAACCTCACTGCTTAAACACTTGATCATGGGCACTCTTGAATAGAATTCAAATCGAAAGAAAACAATAACAATAAGCTGAATCGGATCACGTAATGAAATGGGAATCAAACACATGGATCGGAATAACAAGTGAAATGAAACAAATGCGAAGCTGATAGGATCGAATACAAATGTGAGACAAAACGGTCAATTGAAACTGACATTTCAAAATCCCGACATCCGAGGCGTGAACATAGAAAATCTTGTCGCGTTGGAAACCCTTATGACTTAACCTATCCGAAAGTCGATGTACATTTTTTTTCTTCTTTTCTTTTTGTCTTGCTTTCTTTTGCTTTTCATCTATAACTCATACTAAATCTCATCTTACTTGATTCTTCTTATTCATCACATTATAATTTGCATTCCTTATCATACTATCTC
>JANJEY010000005.1:27494327-27507679 GCA_024703695.1 Erythroxylum cataractarum | reverse complement strand
TCTTTGTTTTGCAGGTATCTTCACGTCGGATTCATCACAGAAAGCAGCAGACTTATGGAGCAGAACGGCAACGTACAGTTCAGCCAAAATCCGGCAGAACCACATTCTAATTATCTTTTGAAAATCTTAATAACTAGGCCTTTTCATCTTTAGGCCAAATGGGCAGAAGTTCACTTAAGCTATCATTAATATGATTGGGGTCAAAATGTGGATAATGAGAGTTGCCTGAACCTTAGAGATAAGGCCATATAAATCTCCGAGATTAGGATAAATTTATCATGAGAATTTACAAAATTTTTATGAATTAATGTGTTCTTAGAGATTTTAATTAGAAAAGATTTCAGTCGATCAACTTAAGGATATAGGTTACACATTTTGAAAAAGAATATAGTAGAAAGTTTGAAATTCTTATTGGTGTAAGTAACTATGGTTAATTATTGAATTGAGATAAATTTAAGCATAAGAAAGATTTTTAGGGATTCATCATCTATATCTTATTTATCTATTAGTTGATTAATTATTATCTATCACCTTAACTGTTTATCTTTTACTCACTATTTTAATTTTGTTCCTTTTCCTTTTCTAATTTAATCACTCGCTTTGTTAGATTAAATAATATAAAAAACAACCAATATTGGCAAGTATAATTCCTGTGGCAATGATAGTCACCTAGTTTTAAGATTAAAATGTAAAAATGACATCATTTTGCTATTACTTGTTCAAATAACACGAGGCTCGAAATTGTTTGAAAAAAAAGCCTAATGGTCAAACTTTAACTTGGGCTCGAGCTCTATTGTCATCCCTGTACTCAACTCACTGAACTATACCATATTAAACAATTAGTATGCTTACTTAAGTGATTTTTTATTATTTTATTTCATATTTTGTTTTGTGATTTATTAATTTAATGACCAACAAAAATAAATAACTTAACTCTTATCTATTCCTTTTTTAATAATTAGGTTTGTGGTTTGAATCCTAGATTAAAATTATAAAGAGAGTTATTAACTATCTAAACAATGGTTTAAGAATTCTTAAAATAATATTAAATACGAAAAGTCAAAATTACCCCTGGACTCATGAGTGAAAGTTTTCATTTATAACTAAACTTAAATTTCTCATACTATTGCATATGACTTTATCTTTTGTCAACATAAAATAAAAAGTAAAATGTTGTAAATGATTATTTTGAAAGATAGAGTTATTTTAATGTTTAAAATCAATTGAATAGTTGCATTTAACTAAATTAAATATTATATCGAACAAAATAAAAGTTAGAATTATTTTAGTTTTTTAAAATTAAATTAATAAGTTTAGAGGAAAATTATTTAAATATTAGCGACATTTTTATATTTAGTTTCGTTAATTTAATTTGGATATTTCCATTAATGGGTAGCAGCCGATTTTAGTAAGCTAATAAAGTATATCGTTTCGGAAGAATCTAACAAATCCAATTAAATCAATTTCTTGCTTAAGAGTCCAATTCAACCATCTGCTCAGTGATTTTATAGAAAAAGTTAATTAGCTTGAAGTGGTTACTCAATTCTTCCTTCGATTGGTACAAATGGCTTGTCAATCTATCTAAAGAAGAAATACATTCACTCCAAACTCAAGCATCGCTTTGTCCTTCTCATTCGCTGCGTCTCCTCCTCTCTCTCTTTCGCTTGCTCGCTCTCTCTTCCACATACACGCACAAACACACATATAGCAGTTAAGATTTCCCCTTGTTTGCTTAGGTAGGCTTTGCTGTTTACCCTAATCCAAGAAATTATGGACCCTCAGTTCACTCACAATCTTTTTGAGAGGCGGCCCTTTGTCAAATCCAAGATTCCCGCCGTTAAATGGTTCAAGGAATGGTAATCATATTTTTCATTACTTCTCGTATTCCGTATCATCATGCTCTTTCTTTGTTCAATTTGGTTCAATTTTCGGAATTGCGAGGTATCTATAAAATTCTTTGTTAGTTTTGGTGGAATTAATTTGCTTCGGTTATACAGGCATTATTGGTCTTGTTTTATATACTTGTTTCAGGGTGCCTCAGGATGTTGTGGCAACTGGTGGCAAGTGTTATCTTTTGAAGTGGGTAACAGGTAACATTGTCTTGGTTTTAATGTTTCTTTTCACCTATTATTAATCTTCTAAACATAATTCGTTGAAACATTGGTACAAGAAGAAGATAACCATAACATATTATTTCTTCTCCTTCTTCTTATTTTGAACTGCACTGTTTCAAGCACGTTGATGGTAACCTATAAATTTGTTTAGATGAATAACGTAGATGTACATTTTAATCTATGGGTTGGAGATAATGTTATTGTAAGACTTCTTAGCTTTGTTTCGTGAATGATTAGAGACATACTTTCTCTATATTATGATTTTCATCTCGAGATGCTAGTTTCTTTTGATCAATAGAGCTGCTGAACTTTATGTATGTTCTTTGTTTGTTGATACTCGTAATTGAGGCTGGAATTTGGGGATAGGAATTAAAATCGAAAGTATAGGTCTAGGAATCACTTAAATTTTGTACAAGAACTAAGAATGCCTCCTAGAGCTTGTAACGAAAATAGCTATTAATGTAACTACATTAGGCTCCTTAAAAATCAATAATCAAGCCGTTGGTATCACAAGTTTGATAATCACTCTTAGGGAGAGCATAACACTCCTCAAAGCTGAAACTTTCAAAATTTTGCCCCCCCAAAAAAAAAAGTTCTATTCTCCCTTTTTATAGATTGAACTTTGCAACTCTAGACTTGGCAACCTAATTCTAGTAAGGTAAGGAGTAACAATTTATATTATTTGTTCTTAATAGGAAAACCCAAATCTAGAAAAGGTTTCCTAGTTGGACAAGGAAAACAGCTTCTTTGTTTACTAACTAAATGTTTCTCATTTTCCATCGGTACCTTTTCGAACTTCTTACAGGCAGCTATTTAGGGACATTTAACATATCATGTTTGCCTTGTCTTTCTTATCAAGAAAGGTCCTTTTCAAAGATTCTATATATGTTCTATATAAATCACTATATCATATATCAAACTGAGATAATTTAGCTCCCTAATAATTTTTCATGTTAAATTTAGTGTTTAAGTCAAGAAAGTAGTATCGTTTTGCAATGTATAGGTGAATACCGAAGATATATAACTCCGCTTTCCCCTTTGCCCCTTACTTTAAAATTTACAAAAATGGACATTCTGTTCATAATTGCTGTTACCAGTTGATTTGTCTAGTGAGCTTATAACCTAGTTGCATGTAGTTTCACCAAGGGAAATCCTTATTTTCTTCATTTTATGTAAAAACTTGTGGGTTTTTTTTTTTTAACGTATTATTCTTGTTTTCAATCCAGTTGTTGTAATTGGACTTATTATTGGTTTCAATTGGAGACCAATTCTGAAACTTTGTTAAAATTATTTTTCATTCTGCTATATGTAGAGAACCAATTGAAGGTCTTGAGGGAGAAGGCAAAAAATACTCCAACTCCTGAGCCAGAACCTGAACCTACTACAGAAGTTCTGTTTCTTTGCAGTTTTGAAGGTTGCGGAAAAACCTTTACGGATGCTGGGGCTTTGAGAAAACATTCTCATATTCATGGGGAGAGGCAATTTGTATGTCAGTTTGAAGGATGTGGAAAGGTAACGGTGGATTTCTTTAAAATTTTTCAATCTGATTCTTTCGGGATCTGGTAAGTTTGGAGATTTTGAGGATATAAATACAGTTAAGATTAGAAAACTGTTGTAAGTTGATATGTATGGAATAACTAAACAAGCTTCGATGGATCACGACAAATTTTAGATTTCTGTTTTCATTTTGAAGTCATACTGTTCAATTTTTAATTTCCTTAAAACTAGACATATGATGTTGGTGAAACAGGAGATTTGCCTTTTTTGAGGGATATAGTGACATCATCTTTTCTTTCTTGATTGCTGTGGACATAGCTACTAAAAGTCTCAGAGATGGATTCTAGCATACTCTTTTGCATGATCTTGCAAGTGGGGTATCCTTCTAATTGTTTAGAAAGATAATTGAAACGGGGGCGTAAATATGTGATTTATGTAGTAGTTAGTTAATTTGTTGTATCTGGTTTATTTTTGCCTTGTGTTGTGTATAGTGCTGCTGTTTTTTTCCCTGAGGAAGTTGGTTTTGGAAGTATGAAAGATGGAATGAAGTTATTCTTTGTGATTAGTCCGGTTGTGAATAGATTGTGGTTGGTTGTAGCTGGTTATAGGTACTCTTAATATTTTCATGATGATGCCTCACATAGCATATTAATGAAAAATATAGTTGGGATACTCTGACATTTCATTGTTATTTCAAGTATATCCATGTACATAATCTCATTTTCATGTTTTTATGAGTTTTGATGATTAGTGCATGTTTGCATGAGTATATAGTACCTGTTAATAAGTATCCTGAAGTTGTTTCCACTCGGTGTAGCTAAATTGGTGTAGTTTAGAGCAGATAATTTTCTGGCTTGTAGCTTACGTTTGTTGCTGTAAGATGATCATGCTTATGTGACAGATGTCATGCAATTTTTCTCTAGTTGTTAGTGCCTGCTGGAGATACCTGTACCTGTGTGTGTTTTTGTAATCAATATTCAGTCATGTTCAAGCATGATCTTAGAACTCCTTGAACTTCTTATGGTCACTAGCTGTCTGTATAGGACTTCAATTTCAAAATCCAATGTTGCCTAGCCAATCAACCAGTATAGGAGGTTAAAATGTCAAATGTTCATCTTTATGGCAATTAGTTGGATTATAACTTGGAAAGCTGGAACTCTGCAAAGTTGAATGATTTATATGATGGGATCATGGTTCAAATCATGAAGTTGAATTTGCAAAAGGGAAAGTGAAACACATAATACATTATTTCGTTGATGATATTGCAAAAGCAAGATGCATAAAATGTTGGATATTTGTCTATGATCGAGTACAAATACTATTACTTGCCAAATTTCAAACTTTATTCGATTAAAAAAAGGAAAAGTGTCAAAATAAGTCTCTCAACTTTCACTCGATATGATTTGATGCCCAACTCTTTCAAAAGTTCAATTAATTTCACCCTTCTTTTGGAAAAGTGTTAACTAATCTGTACAGAAAGTACATATAGTATTAAATTTAAATATCACTTTAATTACACCTATATATAGTCTTGGATAATTTAGAGATAACTTTTAAACTGCAAGTTGTGGTTTTGAGTGAAATACTATATTAATATCACTTGAATGAGACCTTTAACGTTTTGTATCTCCGCATTTTAAAATATAATTTTGTTAACATCAGCTAATTGTTTATTCGAAAAAAGAAAAGACTATATTGTTCATTTTAGGTTATGTAGATAGGCATAAACATTATTGGATTATTTGATCCTTTTTCTGTTTAAAAGTTCTCAAAATTGATCACTGTCTCTCTTTCTTCAAATTTTTGTTTGATATTTCTCAAGGCTTGCATATGGTGTTGATATCTTGTATCTTCAATGCAGAAATTTTTGGATAGTTCGAAGTTGAAAAGGCACCACCTAATTCATACAGGGGAAAGAGACTTTATTTGTCCTTATCAGGGTTGTGGCAAGGTGATCACTCTAAGCTCGGTATTTTTGTTATGCTTTTTTTATTCCTCTTTACATGTTGATTTTTGACCTGGGTCAGATCAAACACTTGAATATTTTATTTTTATGATCTTTCTTCCACACTTCTCCTTTATCTGCAGCAGAACTTCCTATTTTGAATAAACTTTTGCTTTGCTCATTCCATTATAGGATCAAATGTCAAACTTAATTTGGCTCTTTTTTATTTCTTACATATTGTTTGTGCAATACTACAAGTTTCTCTCTCTCATAAGTGTAGTTTTTGTTCCAACTCTTGTTTGTTGCAATCCCTTTTTAACCTTGTGTCATTGAAGTGGGGGGTTTTCATTTATTTATTATCTGGGGTGTTTTGACGGAATCTGATTGATGGATTAATGGGGCCTTGATAGATTATCAGTGACGATTACTATCATTGTTGGTAGGGGTGAGCATTCGGGTAATTCGGGCCAAAATTTCACTGTTCGGGCCCGGCCCGAATTGCCCGAATTTTTTTCATCTTACCCGGCCCGAACCCGAACTTTTTCTTACCCAAGCTTACCCGACCCGAATTATCCGAATTTTTGTTCAGCTTTACCCGAATTACCCAAAGTTGTTTTTTTTTGATAATTTTTAAAAAAAAAAACCCAAAATTTTGTATTTTTATAACCTAATTCGAGTAATTGGGCCGGCTCGAAATTTTTTGGAATTACCCGACCCCAGTCCGAAAATAATTCGGGTGATACCCGAATTACCCGAAATTTGAAATTTTTTTACCCGAACTCGGGCCGGCCCGAATAATGTTCACCCCTAATTGTTGGGACTTGGATTTGCATCATTACTTGGGTAGATGAGATGCTTACTTCATATTTGTACATAGAAAAGCAAGTACCTTACTATTAATAGTCATGAAAACTGCAGGCCTTTTCTTTGGATTTCAACTTGAGATCACACATGAAAACGCATTCACAAGAAAACTACCATATCTGCCCTTACACAGATTGTGGGAAGAGATATGCTCACGAGTACAAACTGAAAAACCACATTGCATCGCACCATGAGAAGGTATTTACTTCACTGAATATGTTTCTGCCACAGTGGCGCTGTGAATTTTTCATCTCCCTTGCATTGTTGAAAGTTGTTCTCCTCGAGGATGCTATCTCTGCAACAGTTGAAACCTGAAATTTTTTCTCGTAGGAAGAAAATCCGGAAAGCAAGCCACTAATCTATTTGCTTTAAAATTTATCTCATATTTGCTGTTTTCGTTGCTTGCTGAGGCATCTTTACTGATTAAATTTTCTAGCATGAGCTGGATTTGATCTATAACATCTTTACTAACTTTGCAGAATTCAACTGTTGATATTAAATATTCCACCCCTCAAGAAAAGATGGCTAAAGCTCCCAAGCCTTCTTCTGGCGCCTATGGCTCTGCATCCTCCGACCGACCTTATGTTTGCCCCTATGATGGGTGCGAGAAAGCCTACATTCATGAATACAAGCTTAAACTCCATTTGAGAAGAGAGCATCCTGGCCATATGTCTGATGAGATTGCAACTCCAAATGCTGAGAATGAGATGGACGATGCCAGTGATCAGGATGCTTCTGCTGGAAAGCGTGCCAACGGAAAAAGTAAACAGAGTAGGCCCAAACCGAACATAAAGATGCCTCCAGAAAAAATCAAACGCAGAGGTTCAAGTCCCTCTCCTGTCACGATGAACGTCACAAAAAAACACTGGCCTGCTAAGGAAGAAAGATACGAGGAAGATAGTGAGGAAACTGAGGAGGAAGAGCGGGACAATGCTGAGGAGGGATGGAGATATGGGGAAAACAATGACGAAGATGATGAAGAAACCGAGTATGAAGACTGAGGGAGAAGTAAACAATAGGGTCACTTCATCTTTTACAGTTAGTTTTGGTTGTAATATAGGGTTCGTTTTAATTGTATAATTGGCGTTTACCTCTTAAAGCTCAAATTATCCTCCAAATTTAGTGTAATCTGCTTCTCTCCTACCCAATCGCAGCCTCAACCGTAGGAATACTGGGCAGTTCAAAGGTTTTGTTATTGTTTGTTATTGGGTTGAATTTTGTGGAAGTTTGGGTCAGGCAGTCTAATGTCTAAAAGGAAGGTCCTTAGCCTTGCACAAAGCAAACTGCACTTATCTACATGATGCAACTGTTTTGGATTGTTTGGTGTCAAGGACCAGTGCGTAGGTAGGGAAAACAAAACATCTAATGCATACTCGTTCATGTATTCGTCAAAAGGATATGAAGGAGTATCAAATGACAATATTGGAAAGGTACGTGGAGATTTAACTCTTAGTAGAAATGGTATCTCAGGTTAACTACACGAGAACCTTGTATGACCACCTTGTATCTATATTTATATTCACTTTTAGGTTCTTTTAAAAGTATCATATGTCTTTTGATAACAATTTGTTCTTCTCTTACCATTTGATCAAGATGTTAAAACAATATTTACTTTTAGGTTCTTTTAAAAATATCATTTGTCTCTGTGATAACAATTTGTTCTTCTCTTACCATTTGATCAAGATGTTAAAACAATATTTACTTTTAGGTTCTTTTAAAAGTATCATATGTCTCTGTGATAACAATTTGTTCTTCTCTTACCATTTGATCAAGATGTTAAAACTCATGTCTTGCAATTATGTATTCCATTGACGTCCTTTTAAAAGATATCCCATCATCTACCATATCTAGAAAGAAAAAATAGTCAGTTGCATAGTTAAAAAAGATGAAAAAGTAAAATAATTCCATAATTGGAAATTTGTTATGCTAAAATTATTAAAAACAACCATCCAACTTTTCAGTTCAAATTGTTCATATCAATATATATTGTGTTCATTGTGATTAATTAGTCTGAACATATCAAAATAATATCATTTTTTTTCTTTAAAACTTACAAGTGCTAGATAATGTTTGTTTCCTTCTTCAAAGTGCATATATTTATTCACAAATTTTACATAGTGAGCCTCATGATAATACTACAATCATTAATTAATTGTTATTATAATAATTAAAACTTAAGAATTGATGGTATTCAAACTTTTATGAGATAATTCTATATAATATATTTATCTGTTCCCTTTAATTTTAGTAATATTTTTGGCCGGTGAAATAAAAAAAAGATCAATAAGATTTCTTGACCTTTAATTTAATTATTAAATATTTGACTATTTTGATAGTAGAAACTATACCATTTTCTTATATTTTCATGTTAAAATTATAATAGAGAATATGGAACCATTAGAAAAAGATTTGATAAACTTAACATCCTCTACTTATGATAAGGTTGATTTAACAAATAATTATTTTCATCCTCTCAAACATCTTATAGAAATACTTAATATAATCGTATGTTTTGTTGTAAGATACTTGAATTTATCAAATGAAAGAACATCTTATTAGTGTTAAGGGTAAGATTGTTTCATGCAAAAAGCACCATTTGATGTACATGAGCGGATTGAAAATGATTTGCAATAAAAAATAAAAAGAAAATAGAAAATAAAAAGAATCATAATATAAATTTTAGAGATGATGAAGCACAACAAATATTAGATAAAAGATAAATAAAAGCTATTATTGAAATAGATTCTTATTTTTCTCTAATAACCACTCTTAATTCGCAACTGAGTTTTAAAGTATTTTAATTGATAAGGATGCTATTTTACAATACAAAATAGCTAGGGCTAGATGGTTCTACATTCAAATATTCCTTTAAATACTTTAAATTCACCTTATTTTCAAGAAATAGATGCTTCAACGACCACAAGTATAAGATTTAAGACATCTTTTTATTATGAGATTTTTGTGCCTTCACCTCAAGACTTGAAAAGAAAATTCGATTGATTTTAAATACATAAAGTCTAATTATGGAACAACATGTTGCACTATTATGGCAAATGAGTGGAGTGCTTAAATATAACAAATCTTTATTAATGTTTTAGTTTAGTAGTTTTTAAACTAAAGGAGGTTCTAATCAATATTTTAATGATAACAAAATTTAAGTACTACTGACGAGTTTATTATTTTGATGAGATGCTATATAACAACAAGATATAACTATAACTAAAACAGATAGCCCATAAATGTGATAAAGAAAAGTTGAAGCTTTCAACAAAATGAAGATCAAGTCAATAAAAAAAGAATATCAAGGCACATCCAGGTCATTATATAGTTTGTACTATTAATTGTAATCTTATTTAGTCACTATGATAATCTTAAAGCCTCACCATATATAAATATTTCATCTGACTTTATTGCATGGGTCTTTTCCATCTTTAAGAGGTGTTAAAGCTTTTTCTTTAAAAGAAAAACCTTTTGATCTTTTAAACAATCTTTAAAGAATATTTTGGAAAGTGTGTAAGTCAGAATTCAATTTTAAAAATTAAGTTTGAGCATTTGAAGTTGTTTAAATCATGATTTAAAGAAAATTGTTGACCTACATGGGTTAGTAGTTGTTTAATATACGTTAAAGTTTTCAAATCAGATATACCAAAAGATTGTACATTGATTGATATATTAGTTGACTAATGTGCTATATTATTTGACCAATATGTCATAGTGGTTGATTATTATGCATTTAATGCATATTAGCCTATTAATGTGACCTAGTGGTTGATTATTGTGCTACAACTAGTTACTATAACAACCAGATTTTAGCTCCAAAAGCTAGTGGTGGTCTCAAAACCCTATAAATAGATGTTTCTCATTACTTGTTATATGGAGAAGTATTTGGGTTTCATATATACACATTTTTAACTGTTTGTCAAGCATTTGAATTCATTGTCTCATATATGAGTGAGTGAGCATCTTTGGTATTATCAAAATGATAAAGTGGGTTAGTTTGAGTTATAATCTTTTATGTATGATGTTTTATATTGTATTTGGGGATTTTCTAAGTGACACTAGGGTTCTTCTTCACCATAAAGGAAGATTGTAAAAAGTTTCCTCTTTATTGGAAAAAGATTATATAAAGGTATATTCTTCATCTTGAAAGAAGAGTTATAACAATTTTGTTTAAAATTTATCAACACCAATTCACCCTCTATGGATTCCTTTAAGGACTAATAAGTGGTATTAGAGCATGTCTATTAGGCTAACATTTTATGAAATCCTACAAAAAAGATCATAATGGAATATTTAAGAGCATCACCATCATCATTTAACTAAGAAGGATAAAACATTAGTAGAGCTATGACTATCTCTATTAGAAAACATGGATGCAATTTTTCTTAGTGTTCAAACATATAGACCTATAGGATTACCAACATAACTCTGGGCAGAAGTTGTCGAGACAATTGTTTACTTGCTAAACATTTCACAGACAAGGGCTGTCTAAGATCAGACACCATATGAAGTTTGGAGAAAAAGGCTAGGGATAAGTCATTTAAAGATCTTTGGGTATGTTGCTTATACTTTGATCAACTTACAAATTTGCCGCAACAAAATGGATACAAGGCCATTAAATGTGTCTTTGTTGGCTATTGCACTAACTAAAAAGTATATAAGCTATATGATCCTGCAATGGAAAAATTATTATTAGCAAGAATGTGATATTCAATGAGCAAGGAAGATGGATAATACAAGAAAGCGATGATGGGTTATTCTACTTGAAGAATTTGCCACTGAGTTCCACTAATGATAATCAGATACAAACCTTACCTAGCACTCCCTACAGGTCCACTCTATCAACACCTGCGACATTTGAAGTAACTACTCCATCAAGAAGTGGAGCATCTTTAAACTCATCAAGTTCAACTGAAGAAGAGGGGCCGCGAGGATATAGATCCTTAAGAGACATATATGAGATAATGTAGGCTCTTTATGTGAATAATCCAAGTTCCTTCGAAGAAGTTATGGAGAAAGAAGAGTGGAAGCAAGCAATGAAGAATTGAAGGCAATTGAGAGAAATGGCAAATAGGAGTTGACAAAATTACCTAAAGATAAGCAGGAAATTGGAGTTAAATGGGTGTTTCGAATTAAGTACAATGCAGATGGAAGCATACAGAAGCACAAAGCATGACTGGTAGTAAAACGATACTCTCAAAAATATGGTATCGATTCTGAAGACACATTCTCACCTATTGCACGATTTGAAACAGTGAGAACAGTGTTAGCTCTTACAGTACAATTAAGTTAGCCTGTATAGCAATTAGAAGTGAAGTTCTCTTTCCTAAATGGGGAGTTAGAAGAAGAAGAAGTCTACGTTGCACAACCTACAGGTGTTGAAGTTCAAGGAGAAGAAGGGAAAGTGTATAAGTTGAGAAAGGCACTATATGGGTTAAAACAAGCTCCTAAAGCATGGTACAAAAGAATAGACTCCTACTTCATTAAGAATGGCTTCGAGAGAAGCAAAAATGAGCCTACACTCGACATAAAGAAGAAAGGAAAAGATGTTATGTTTGTTAGCCTCAACGTAGGTGACATGATCTACACAAGCTTATCCTCTTTACTTATGAATCAATTTTGAACAAGCATGAAGAAAGAGTTCGAAATGTTAGAATTGGGATTATTGCATTATTTTCTTGGCATAGAAGTAAAGCAATTCAAGGATGGAATTTTCATTTTTCAGAAGAAGTATGCAGATGATTTTGCTTAAAATTTTCCACATGGTGAATTGCAAGGTAGCAGCCACACCTATGAATGTGAACAAAAAATTGTAGTTGGAAGATGGCACCGAACTAGCAAATAGACAATTGTTCAGGAGTTTAGTGGGAGCACTTATTTATTTAACTCATATAAGGCCGGACATCTCTTATTCAATGGTTGTGGTTTCTAGGTTTATGCATTCTCCTACAAAGCATCATTATGGGGCTGCAAAATGGATTTTACATTATGTCACAACAACTCTTGACTTAGGATTATGGTATAAACATTCTTGTGAGCTTAATGGGTATACAGATAGTGATTGAGCAGGATGTATGAACGACAAGAGAATCACATTAGGCTACGCTTTTGATATGGGATTAGGAGTGGTATCATAGAGCTCAAAGAAACAGGCTACCATCACATTATTGTCTTCAGAAGCTGAGTATATGGCTACAACTATAGAGCCATGCCAAGCAATATGGATATGGAGAATGTTAGATGAACTTGGATAAGAGCAAAGAGTGGCCACAATGATATATTGCAATAACAAGGTAACAATAGCAATGTCAAAGAATGTGCACCATGGAAGGACTAAACATATCGACATAAGGACATATTTTATTAGAGACTTGTTCACTGAAGGAAAAATCATGTTGCAGTATTGTAATACTGAGGAACAAATTGCTAATATTCTGAAAAAACTATTAGCAAGGAGCAAATATGAATATCTGAGATCCAAGCTTGGTCTATGCAATTTTAGATCAAGGGGGAGTGTTGAGACGTGATCCAAAATTTAAGGAGCTTGAAACTGTTAACGTGAAGAATGGGTCAGCCACACTTTTGCATTTTCTGCTTTCACTTCTCTTGTTTTTTCTACATGTTAAGTTTCACTACCAGATTAACTGGAGTGGATTTCTCTTTCTGTTAATCATTGTAAAATCCTATATAAAAGGTTGTTTAGCTTCAATAAAAGCGTGGCAGTATTACTAGTTCAGCTAAATTTGCGAGTTTGTTGTTTGTTGAATAGAGTGCTATGTTTTTAATACTCCCTCCCTCATTATCTTATGTTTCTGCGGTTGGAATTAGTGAACATCTGGAATCCGTCATGTAGTGCCCCTTATCGTAGGGTACGCACCGGGACGCCCGTAGGTCATTCCGATACATAACCCACGATGAGGGTGCACTACGAA
>JANJEY010000005.1:27407575-27433775 GCA_024703695.1 Erythroxylum cataractarum | reverse complement strand
CGTGCGAATCACAGGACATAGTAGGGATGACAAGCGACGGAGCGTCCTGGAGCGTGTGAACCCCGGGCCTAGAATAAACAGCTAGGGCAGCAAGGCTGTCCGCACTCTGATTTCCTTCACGAAAGACATTCTGGCACTTTAAATCCCAAGCGCGACCCAACAGCTCCCGTATACCTGCCACCAAAAAAGAATAGTCAGACGAAGGTAAACTGGATGTGGAGAGGATATTGAGAACCTCCAGGGAATCCACTTCAAGGATAACTCGCCGGTATCCCCTAGTCCATGCCAAGTTAAGTCCCGAGAAGATGCCCCAAAGTTCCGCTTCGAGGGGAGAGCTCCGGCCGATATGATGAAGAAAACCCCTGCACCACCAGCCCTGACAATTCCTAATCAACCCACCGGCAGTGGCAATTGAGGCTCCATATTTAACTGCTTCATCCGTATTGAGCTTGACTCAGCCTTCCGGAGGCTTGGTCCAACTCACCAAATAACCCACCGCTAAGCCCTGTGCCTTGTGCACACACCCCGCAACAATGCTGGCCCGAACTGTCCAATGGACATAGTTCAAGACTACTCGGTGATCATCAATAAATTAGGTGAAACCTTCATAAAATATAAATTTATTGCGTCATTTCTAAAAGAACCAACAAGTTACCCCATAGATAAAGGACAAGAAATTTGCTGAAAGGTGGCACTCGTACACAAAGCGATAAAAATGGCCTAGGCAGTAGCAAACAACAAGCAACCGACACCGCCGCGCGGTTCCTAACTGCCGATTGCAGGACACCATACCTAAATCTAGGATATTAATACTTTATTCAAAGAAGCAGTGTGGGTCTGTCTCACCATTTGCTCTTTTTTAACCAAACCAGTAACTACCACCAGAAGTCGTTAATAAATAGTGGTTTAACAGTTAAAACTTTTTTTTTTTCATGGTCACTTGTGTTCTTCTTCTCTCGGGGGAGGATAATTGCTATTAATTTTTTTATAATATTAAAATATATATTATCCAATTATTGTAACAACATTTATTTAAAAAATTATATTATATAATTAATATTTTAAAAATTAAACCAGAAATCAAACTGATAAGACAAGATATTTAACATTTAAAAGAATCAATTGATATTAAACCGTTATAATATCAACTAAAGATTAAATAAAATTAAATAATTTAAAATATGATTGATATAAATTCTCCTTATCTATCAAAAAATTTAAAGTTTAATTGAAAAAAGATTATTAAATACACATGAATTGATTTGTTTTAGTTTATAAGCATTTATTAATTTACAAAAATTTATTAATAAACTGATATATTTTTAACAACAAAAATTATTAAACTAAATTGAACTTAAAAATTAAAACCAAATCAAAAAATTGTACGATTTAAAATTTTTATTATTAATTCAGTTAAGTTTTTTAATTATAGATAATATCGGCTATATTGCATTATTAGTTGGAAACTTCTATTAATAAAGTGATTTAGTTGACTAGTATCTTCCTAATTATACCTAACCTAGTATGAGTGTGGCACACTCATAGCGTCTTAATAAAATAAAGAAAGAAAAAAAGACTTCAGAGTTTTTTTGGCAATCCAGATTCCAGGGATCGGAGGATGGTACATGTTTGCAAAATACAGCCCACAGATGCAGAGAAACCCAAAAAGGCTGGTATCTATCTGCTAAAGAAAGCAAATATACAAGGGGAAAGAGAAGGGGCCCACGTTTGCCTCAGGAGTCAGGAGTCGGAAATCAGGTCAGGACATCAAAGCCTAAGCAGAAGCAATCTAAAGTTCAGTTTTTTTATCAAACTTGTATCACAGAGAAGTAACTCTTTTCAATCTGTTTTCCAGGCAAAGACTCGACAAAAGCTTGACCCTGTCACGAGAGTGGCACGTACATCTTTCTCTGTCCATATTTATATCGTTTCAAGCGCACCATCTTTCGCTCTCCACTACTGTTCTACCATTTCTTCTTCTTCGTGTTTGTTCCGTTACTGATAAGTACGGAAGTTAACACCGCTGTTATAACATGGTATGTTCTGTTGTGTTCTCTGTTCTATTTCAAGCTTACGTCTAAAAGTAGTATGTTTCGTTTGTTTGTCCTTTGGGTTAGGGAAAAGATTGTGTCTTTTGATTGAAACAGGTGGCGGTGGTGGAGTCCAACGTGATTTTGAATATTGGAGAGCTCAGTTCAGGAGGGAATGAGGCGAATCTTCTGATCGGAACCGACGCTGGCCGGCATGTTCCCGCGATAATGTCAGAAGAGCCTTGTGTTTCTTGCACCACTTTTAACATCCTCGCTCCCATCTATAAACGACTTGATCAACAGGTAATTGGTGTTCTTTCACAAATTTTTTGTCTCAACGTTTCCTATTTGTGAATGAATTCAATTGTTTGCTTTTGTATTTACTGGGGTACGTGACAATAGAACCAAAGTGTTCGTGAAAGCGACTTCAGAGTTTTTTGGCTATCCAGAAATCAGAGGATTTTGGATTGGCTGCTCTGTGAAAGGTCTTCCATCATATGTTTACAGGTTATTAAATTAATTTCTGTTTTGTTTTCTTTTCTCGATGCTAATAGATCTGAATTTCATGCATCAGTTTGGAATTGAATAAAGATGGAATCTTTTTTCCAATTAATAGGAATTCTGGGTTGGAAATGATGAACTCGTGTATATGTATCAGAGCAGCCTTGGTGACGCAGGTTATACCACCTTCCAGCTTGCACGAACCAATAATCGCGGGGATGGTAGGTGATTTCAAAGCCCTTCCTGTCAATTAGTTATTTTTTTTCAATTATAATATAGTCACCACCTTTTCATGTATCTATCCCAGAATTTGCAATCTAGTTGTTTTTTTCTTTAGTATTCTGTGCTCTAGTTTATCCTTTTCAGTTGTCTATCATGTTTGTGTACTTGGCTTAGGAATCTTATATTATCATGTGCAGGCCTGCTAACTGCTATCCGCAAGGATTACTTTAGGGTTTTGAGGTATCGCGAGTTGCTCTTCAATGACTTCGGAGACCGTGTTGCTCAACTATTACATGTACAGTCTGCTGTACCTTTCTTGCAAAACCAGATGGGCAACAGTCAACAAGAACTTCTAATTGTGAACACTCACTTACTCTTTCCTCATAAATCGATTCTTTCCATAGTAAGATTGGATCAGGTATATCATCTTTTTTTTCCCCCCCTCTTTGATTTTAAAGTTTCTTCTTGACATCTTACTTGTTTTTGATCTTGCTTTTTAGTCGTAACATTCACCATCCGGTTTGTTTTGTTCTTTACACAGGTTTGTAAAATACTGCAGTATGTTGACACGTACCAGAGAGAAAACAAACTTAGTCATGTTCCTATCATACTGTGTGGGTGAGCTCCGAGTCCAGTACATTTTAGGTAGATATCTTCTGCCAGAAATGGCCAGCAGTGGACATCCTGACTTTGCTTTCCTTTGGTTTATTCTTCTGTAGTGATTGGAATGGTAGCAAACGAGGACACGTTTATAAATTCCTCAGGTCCCAGGGATTTGTGTCATCTTATGACATTGCTCATCAATACACAGACGGTGATGCCGATGCTCACAGGGTCAGTTTCTATACTTCATTTTTGGCTTTTGCATCTTAACATCACAGCAAAGTTGCGTGCATTTTGCTTACAAGATTAATGTTTCCTTTCAAATGTCATAGTGGGTGAGCCACCGAAATCATAGGGGTAACATCTGTGGTGTAGATTTCATATGGCTTAGGAATCCTAATCAACCAAGAAAAACATTGAAGAAAAGTTGGGCTGAAGCGGTGTTTGGAATAATAAAAGTAAGTATAACCATTAGTCACGTTCAGAGTATTTTACTCACAGAAGTTCTTTATTCTGATGATATACAGCTTTATAATGGATGATCTGGCTTTGTTTCTTTCTATTTCAGTTGTCTAACTGGGTCACAGTGTAAATATGTGACTGTTTATATATGGAAAGAGAACTGGAATAAGGTTTCACATTAGATGGTCCAGTCTATCAACTTTCCACATTTCAGCTTTTTTGGTACATACCTTGCTGTAAATAAACTACAACTCTATGTCTAGGTTGAAATACTTTAGACCAAAAAGGATGTTTTAGTGAACTGCTTAAGAATATGTTCTAGGCATCTGCAAGTTAAAAGTCTCAGGACTGTTTGAATTGATAATTGAAAGCTTCAAGCTGCAAGCTGTAGATGCACGCAGTCAACTCGCTTTGTTTTGTCTTAATTTGTTTATACTTGGACAAAATAGGTAACTACTCTGTTCTGTATTTTGGAGTAAGTGTGCCAAGAACGTAAGTGATATTGTTTGTTTGAGAAGTGTAGTTAATCATACTAACTTTCCTGCATCTGTTGGGATGACCTACTCTTGTTTATTCTTTTAGTATCAGCTCCAAAAAGCTTCTTTGACTGGAAAGGATGCATTTGCATTTCTAAAGGCTGACAAGCACAAAGGTTTTATAACATATTCATCATTTTGTGAAGCACTTCGCAAGGTATTTTACTCTTAGCTGCTGTATTTGCAACTGAATGTTTGATGGGAAGATAGACTGAGCAAGGGTTTATCTCATGCAGGTAGATTTACTCAGTATTCCTTATGGACTGAGTTTCCAGGAAACAAGAGATTTGTGGAACCAAGCAGACAAAGATGGAAATGGGGTTATTGATTATGAAGAATTTAAGGTATACTATCCCTTCCCATCTTCAGTTTCAGCTTCCCCGTAAACACTCCTCTGCAAAAGATATGGTATAAAGGATCTGGTTATGTCAGTTTCTTTTTGTTTGTGGCCATACTCTTTTGATTGCTCTGTGTACTTAACACAGACCTATATGTTTCTCTTAAACATACGTGTTCTACTTCTCAGTAAGTGATGAATATTTGGAACAGGGAATGTGGAATTCGGAATGTTTGGAGCAGATGGAAGAAAATCACATCGGGAGAAATGAGGAAGAAGCGATTGGTTTCAGTGTGAAGGATGCTGTTCTGTTCCCCCGCGAGGTGGAGAGAGGAATGTGGCCCGAAAATTACTCCTTGTCAGATCATGCTCGACTCACCGTCGTTTTTTCACCTGTAAGGATTCAGTGGGGTTAGCCTTACAGCAGCAGTAGCAGCATAAAGATAAAGAGGGTCATGGGAATATTGACATGGAAAATAGAATTGGAAGTTTGTAAATGAAAAGATCATACAAATACAATTGGACCATGTCTCCCAAATCTCTCGATTTGGGCCATATCTTCTGGATATAAAATTTTGTAACTAGAGGGAAGGGATCAGAGAGTTTTGCCAGGGCCATTGCATCATGTATATGTTCAGATCCAATGAACACTTCCATTAACAAATCGCCTTAAGATGTCATGATGTGTTGTTACAAGGTGCTCTCTACTTTAACAAAAGAATCCCGAATCTGGAACGTGGGTGGGGGGCTGTGGTCCATAGATTCTTGGAAGCAAAGTTTTCGTTTAGTTTGAGCTTATCTCCTGTGAGGTGGAAATTACCAAAACTCCTCGCCAAGAGAAAGTGAAGAGAGGTCAGTACGGAAAACAGGAAAAAGCACGACGTTCAGGTATGCTAGTGGCGGGATCCACGCCCACTCGACGGACCAATAGGTGTGGGTTTAGCAACCCCTTCGCAGCGAAGTTAGCTGAGTGATGAACAGTATCGGAATCTAAAAAGCAGTTAAATTTGTCTCCGCAATACATTACCACTTCGATTCTTGCGTTTTTTAACAGCCACGTGGCAACGAAGTAGTCGAGTGATGAACAGTGTCGGAATCTAAAAAGGAGTTAAATTTGTCTCTGCAATATAAGCAGCGCCACTCCGATCCTAACATCAAACTGCCTCCGGTCATATTTACTAACCATTTTAGGAAGAAAGATGAGCTCCGCCTCCACAATCTCAACTGGTCAGTTCAAATGTCATTAAACCCAGTCTCTTGCTTTTGTTTGTTACCTAATCCTTAAACTGCGTTGTTTCTTACTCTTAATTTACTCTGTCTGTCTTTGTTTAGTTATGGCAGTTGCAGTCCATAAAAAACTGCGGGCGGTTGGATACCGATTTCATCCAACCGACGAAGAGCTGCTGACCCATTTCCTAAAACACCAGAATCTCGGAAACGAAAGGCAGGTGCGGGCAATAAACGTTGTTAACGTCTGCAAGTGCGAACCTTGGGACCTGCCCGGTATGTATATAATCATATCTCGTCCTCTTACTTCGTTTTTAATGTTTTCCCCTTCTCTAACTGGATAGTTTTGATCTTAATAAGACCAATCGAAGATAAGATCCGAGGACCATGTGTGGTATTTCTTCTGTCCCCGTAACTTGAAGTACTCGAAGAGTAAGCGACTCAACAGGACGACGGAGGCGGGTTACTGGAAACCCACCGGCAAACCTCGCAATGTCACAACCAAGTCTACGAAGATGCAGATTGGTACTAAGAGGACTTTGGTTTTCTACCTTGGTCATCCCAGAGGAACGAGGACCGAATGGGTCATGCACGAATATGACTTTAACTTGCTTAATCAGGTAGTTTGATCTTGTGGTTGTACATACTATCTATGAGAAATGTTCGTTTAAATTGGCAAGGGCTGGATCGATCTTTTTCGTTGTATCAGCAGACGCTTATGTGCAGTGTTGAGCATTTGAAAAGGCAAAGTTTAGGGCCAATCTAGTTTATCCGTTACATTTTCTCAGAAACTATGAACTTCATTCGACACTTTTTGTTTAAGTAACTTTGAACTGTGATTTGGATTCGTCTGACCTTGTTAAATGAAGTATTGGAGATGATGAAGTTGCTTGAAGTGGCAATTCATTTGGTGTTGTGTTTAGTTGTGGATTTGCTTTATTGGTTTCTGTTTTTTATTTACTTTTGCAATTTGATTTCATTAAGAGATCTCAGAGTGAGCTCATTACCTTTGGTCTTGATGCAGGGGGATTTTGTGGTTTGCAAGTTGCAGAAAAACCCATGTGAAATGACAAAGAATCATGATGTGGCTTTAGCTTCAGAATTTGAAACAGGCGTTGCTAATTTATTTTGTGATAAGTGTAAGCTGTAGAGAGAGAGATGAAAGAGAAGAAAAACTGGATCGTATATGTTAATCATTCCCAGCTTGTTACAGACAATTTCAACCTTATCCCTAGCCTAGGTAAAGACTTAATAAACATACTGTTGCAATTTCTTCCTAACAAAATGACAATTCACTTTAATATGCTTGGTCAAATACTGGATTAGAAGCAATATATAGAGCATTTTGATTATCACACCAAAGGTTGGAAAATCAATTTCTGTAAGTAATTGATGAACCCACATTAACTCACATGTAGTTTGTGTTATAGCACGATACTCTTTTTGCATTAAACCGTATAATCACTGATTGTTTCTTAATATCGGATTGCCGCCCATAACAACCCAGTAGGTAGATGTGGATCTTCGGTCAACTTGAGAATCAGCCCAATCTGTATCACATGATCCTTCCAACTTTTAAATGACCATAGTCACGGTAAAGTATTCCATGCCCCTGGAGCTCGCTTCAAGTATCAAAGCATGTGCATGAGTGCCTCCCAATGGATACTTCATGGTAAGGACATAAATTGGCTAACCACACTCACGAGAAAAGCAATGTCTGGGTGTGTTATAAACAAAAAAATTGAGTTTTCCCATCATTCCTCTATACCGTTTTGAATCATTTAATAGGTCACTACCTTCAGTTGTAAATTTAACATTAGGCACCATAGGAGTATCACATGGTCGAGATCCAAGCATGCCCTTATTTGTGAGAAGATTAAGAACATATTTTCTTTGGCAAAGAAAGATACCATGTCTATATCTAGCAACTTCCATGCCCAAAAAGTAAGTCAAATCTGTCAAACCTTTATATTGAAATTTGCTTTGAAGAAAGGATTTCAACCGCTCAATGCCTCACAGAGTAATCAAATGCAATTCGACGTAAACCAAACTCCATAGCCACTAAGCTTGAGGAGACTGTCTTAGTCCATACAAGGATTTACGAAAGCGACATTACCTTCCCAAAGTCCTTCTGTGCAACAAAACCATGGTTGCTCCATATATATCTCTTTCTTAAACTCATCATTTATGTTTTAGGATAATTAATCTGAAATACCCCCAAGGGGCATGCTTAAAATACCAAAGAAGGAAATTATCGAAGACGCAATTCAATGGAAATGAGGTATGTCCAGTTACAGGGGAACGTCCAGAATGTCCTGGAATGTTCTAGGCAGCCGAGGTCCAGTTGTGGAGTTCACTTCTTCCATCGCCTTTTGGGTTTTGAGCGATTATCTTCCAAGTTTTCAGTTTCGCTGATTATGGTGGGATCCACACGCCAGCCCTCGATCCAATTGTATTCTAGTCACTTGACTAGCGAACTTATGTGGGAAGTACAAGACTTTTGACTTGAAACTGTTAGTAACTTGCTATGCTCAACTGAAATGTTATACCTTTTTCGTCTTATATATGTTTTTGATGTTACCTAACAATCATACACTAAGATAGAACAAGAAAGAACGTCACAAAGAAGAGAGAAGGTTTAGAGCGAGAACAAACTTTAGAACAGAGGCAAACAGAGTATCTTTCAAGAACTCAACAACTCGTTGAGATTTCCTCAGATGTTATTGATTATCAGTTTTAAACAATGTACATTTACAAATCATATTGAATTGCAGTATTTATAACACGCAAATCTTAACGGTCAACTAATCAACTAATCTTGATCTTCTGTGACGTCACTGTGTAATTTGCATGTCCGAGATTAACGTCTGAACTCCTGAGACATCTACAACATACTCCTCCTTGGATCAGACGTTCAGCTTCCGAATTCCAACCATTATCCTTAATTGCTCAAAGCGCGAAACATTGAACCCTTTTGTAAACAGATCTGCAACCTGATCATCCGTCGAAATATACTGGAGCTTCAACTCACCTTCTTGTTGAATATCTCTTAGGTAGTAATACCTAAGCTTGAAATGCTTGGTTTTGCCATGAAAAACCGAGTTTTGTGAAATTGAGATTGCGGCTTGATTATCAATCTTCACCACAGTAGCTCCTTCCATTTTAACTTGTAAATCGGCTAACAACTTTCTCACCCAAATTACTTGTTTAGCTGCTGCGGTTGCTGCCACTAATTCTGCTTCCGCTGTTGAAAGTGCCACTAATTCCTGTTTTTTTGATGTCCACGAAAAACATGCTGAGCCTAATGTTAAACAGTAACCAGTGGTGCTTTTCATGTCTTCAGTCGCACCACCCCAATCACTATCAACATAGCACATTAATTCACACTTCCCAGACTTCTCATACAGCAACCCATAGTCGGATGTCCCCTTCAAATACCTCAGAATCCTTTTTACTGCCATCACATGTTGTTTTCCTGGATCACTTAAGAATCTGGAAAGTATGCTCACTGAGTACAACACATCTGGTCTTGTTGCTGTAATGTACATTAAGCATCCAATCATACTTCGATAGATCTTCCTATCCACTTCATCATTTTCTTTCTTCTGTACCAATTTCTCTTTTGGACAGATCGGGGTTGTAACTGGTTTACACTGATCCATACAAAATCTCTTCAAAACATCCCGGATATACTTCTTTTGACATATGGCAATCCTTCCTTCACGTTGAGTTACCTCCATGCCTAAGAAATATTTCATTCCTCCGAGATCTGTCATCTCAAATGTTTCACTGAATTGCATTTTTAGATGATTTATCTGCTTCACTGAGCTCCCAGTAATCAGCAAATCATCTACATAAATCGCCACCACTGCCACATCCTCTTCTTCCAACCTCACATACATAGTTGGCTCACTACAGCTTCTGGTGAATTGAATCCCCAAAAGGAATTCGTCAATTCTAGCATACCAACACCGGGGAGCTTGCTTCAGCCCATAAAGGGCTTTATACAATTTATAGACCATCTCCTCCTTTCCTCTAACTACGAAGCCCTCCGGTTGCTGGACATAAATCTCTTCTTGTAGGACGCCATTGAGGAACGCGGATTTGACGTCCATCTGATGCACCTTCCATCCTTTTTCAGCTGCTAGTGCCAACAGTAAGCGGATCGTCTCAATTCGGGCTACCGGAGCAAACGTCTCTCCGAAATCGATCCCTTCGATCTGTGCATACCCTTTCACAACGAGCCTCGCCTTCAATTTGTTTACCGACCCATCTGGATTCAATTTCGTCTTGAATACCCACTTCAATCCTATAGCTCTCTTGTTCGGTGGCTTATCTACCAATTTCCAGGTTTGATTTTTCTCTATCATCGACATTTCCTCCTCCATGGCTTTTACCCATTTCGGATTCATCAGTGCTTCTTGAGTTCGGGTCGGCTCCAGAACTGCTTCGTTGCTTCTCTCATATATCTCCGCTAGACTCCTCATCCCTCTAACCGGTATTTGATCGAAATCGTCTTCGCTGTCTTCTTCCGAACTGTGCTCGCCGTCAGAAACCCAGTTCTCTAATTCTTGTGGTTGTTCTTGTTCTATAGCCCTATCGGGTTCAACCTCCACCTCTTCTTCATGTTGGTCCGGGTCTTTTATCGTTCCCGGAGTATTTGAGACCAGGTTCGGAATCGGGCTTCTGGCTTTGGCTGCCTTCCCATCTTTGGCCCAATTCCAACATTCATCTTCAAAAAAATACAAGTCCCTACTAACCTTTATTTTCCTCTGGTTCGGAAGATACACTCTGTATGCCTTACTGACTTCAGAGTATCCCACGAAGATTGCTAACTCTGTCTTTCCATCGAGCTTGCTTCTCTTAGCTTGAGGAATGAGTATACTGCACACCGAACCAAATACCTTCAGATTACTCATCTTCGGCCTATAGCCATACCACATTTCATGTGGAGTTTTGCTCTCCAGAGTTCTGGAGTACACTCTGTTTAGAAGGAAACAGGCGGTAGTTGCTGCCTCCGCCCAAAACTCCTTCGGTAGATGCTTCTCTTCTAGCATGCACCTCACCATTTCTACCACGGTTCGATTCCTCCTCTCCACTACGCCATTCTGCTGCGGAGTGTAAGGCGTGGTGAGCTGATGCCTTATGCCTGCTGTTTTACAAATCAAGCTAAACTCATTAGATAAAAATTCTGAACCATTGTCTGTTCTCACCGATTTAATGTTTAGGTTCGTCTGGTTTTCTACATAAACCTTGAACTCCTTGAACATCTTTGCTACTTCACCCTTGCTACTTAGACAATAAATCCAGACGTATCTGGAATAGTCATCTATGATCAGAAGAAAATATTTGCTTCCATTCAGGGAAGCCACCGGCATGGGACCACAGACATCCATGTGCAACAGCTCCAGTCTTTCTTTAGCCCTCCATTTTGCTTTCTGGAATGGAGCTCTAGCTTGCTTCCCCATCATGCAGACTTTGCATGGCTGATGCACGTACGGTGTTGATGGTAATCCCTCGACCATATTCTTCCTTCTCATTTCATCCAGACCCTTCATGTGATAATGCCCAAGTCTCCGATGCCAGAGATCAGTTTCAGTCGAGTCACCCACCAGCGCCTCTTCGTGTAACTCCTCGGGCTTCATTGAGAAACTCTTGTTTCTCATACGGGTACTTAGTATTTCCTGTCCATTGTTATCGAAAACTTTACACAAATTTGACTCAAAGTGAACAGTCATACCTTTCTCAACCAATTGTGCTACACTCAGGAGGTTATGTTGTATCTTTGGAACAAATAGCACATCCGAGATTGTCTTGATCCCTTTCTTGGTCACAAGCTCCACTTCTCCTTTCCCTTCCACCCGAATACTGTCGCCGTTTCCAAGCTTTACTCTAGCTCTTACTTCTTTGTTTAGAGTCTTGAATAATCTTGGATCTGGTGACATATGGCTGGTGCATCCACTGTCGATCAGCCAGTCGGACGAGAGGTTCTTGATCTGGTTTCCCATGGCAAAAAATAGTTGTTCTTCTTCCTCTTCCGTCACCTGCACATTGGCTGCCTCCTGTGGTGGTTCCTTTTTACAGATGGCCTCCATGTGCCCTTTCTGATGACATCTACGACATTCTACATCGGGTCTCTTCCAGCATCTAGCGGCAAGATGATTAGATTTGCCGCAATGTGGACAGGGATTGAAGTTGTTGGTTTTATCTCCTCCAGTGTTTTTGCTCCCGTGTTTCTGGCGAAATTGATTTCCTTTATTGTTCGTTCCGCCTTTCTTTTTCTTCTTCTTGGATTTGTCTTGAGTCTCTGTTTTGGCAAAGACTCTATATGCCCCCTCCGTAGCTTCAGTCTTTCTCATCAAGAATCTTTGTTCTTGAGCTTGCATGGCGTTTACCACTTCCGCCAGCCTCAAATGCCCTATATCCTTTGTATTTTCTAACGAAACAATTGTTGCTTCGTATTTCTCAGGAGCCGACACAAGCAGCTTCTGTACAATCCGTTGATCTTTAAATTCGGCTCCTAAGAGCCTGATCTGGTCTGTCAACTGAATCAGACGATCGCAATAGTTCTGAATCAATTCATCATCTTTCATCTGAATTCTGTCAAACTCCCTCAACAGATTCAAGACTTTCATGTTCTTCACTTTTTCATCACCTTCGTATTCTTGCTTCAAGAAATCCCATATTTCTTTTGCCGAAGCAAATCCCATTATTCGGGTAAAAATCGAAGATGATACTGACTGGTACAGGCAGGATTTGGCTCTGGCCTTCTTCGTCACCCTCTCCCTCAGCCACCGTAGTTGAGCAATTGGAGCATCATCTGGAATTTCAACCGCATAATCCTCGTCAATTGGTTCCCAGAGATCCTGACCTTGCAGGTACGCCTCCATCTTGATCGCCCATATTTGATATCCTTCACCATTGAATATCGTTGGTTGCAGGCTAAGCGTTGAGCTCTCAGCCATCTCCAAGTGTTCCACGCTTGCCGTCATCCCTAACCTTTTGCTTTTATTTTGGAAAAGTTTATACCATTAACTTGAGAGCTCTGTTTTTTAATCCGGACCGGACCGGCCGGTTCGATCGGTGATCGATAGGTGATTCGGTCCGGTTTATCCCTCAAAATCAGTAATGAATTGACCCAGTTTAAACCGGTTAAAACTGATCGGTCCGATTATTTTTTTGAATTTTTAATATTATATATAATTAAATATAATTATTGCATAATTATTACGTCACACCGATTCAATCGATAGTTGAACTGGTCGAACCGGTCAAACCGGTGACCTTACTGGTCACCGGTTCGATGACCGATCCAGGTTTCAGAACATTGCTCGAGAATTTGAGAAGTTTGAAGATTCATAAACATTTCATTTTGCTGTTGTTGGGCCCAAACGTTACTTTTTAGGCTTGGGCTTAAAGCCATCAAATTTTGGTGTTTTAACAACTTTGTATCTTAAATTAGTATTTCTACTAATTTTTTTTTGTGTGATTCCACTAATTTCTCAGAAATAAATATATTTAATTTTTTAAAAAATGTTTTCTATATATATGTATTGAAATATCTTCATACTAATTTTCACCCATTATCCTTTTTCTTTTTAAATTGTGTACCTTTTATTAACAACTTTAATAAGATTATATCTAATTATATTTAGTTAGAACTATATTTGAAATATTCAAATCAGGGTTAAAAGTTGTTTTTAAATAATACTTTCATATGTTTATATGGTTTAAGTTTTTATATTGTTTATACAAATTAGTTATGGATTATAAATTTGGCAAATAAGAACTTAAGCTAAAAATTCTACAATTAAATAAAGTATTATGTCTGTTTTATTATAGACATTGAAAGCACGGAAGTCGCATTTATTGTTAGGCTTCTTATTACGGTACGAATATGTATGGTATAAGCAAAACAGAAGCTGTACGAACTTCAATACAATACATACAAGTGGAGAAGTGTAGATTACATATACATCATCATCGTTATTGTCAGGGTGGATTCAGAAATTTTTTTAAGTGGGGATAAAATTTTAATGGGAGTAAAATTTTATTTTTAGTGGAGGCAAAATTTTAATTATAACAAAATATTATTTTTTTATACCATTAAAATTTAAAATAATAATTTTTACAAGTAAAATCTTTTAGAGCTAATGGGGACAAGTGCCCCCACTTGCCTCTATTGTGGCTCCGCCACTGGTCATCGCATTCAGTCTGAAATTTAGCAATAAAGTAAGGTCTAAAGAGGTCAATAATATACAGCCTTATTCCTACATAATAGAGAGACTGTTTCCGATACATTATGTATAAATGTGAAATGAAAAAAAAAAGATGAAAAAAAACAAAGGGGGGAAAAAACTACAACTAACGCAGAGACAGACATACACAGGTGAGTACTTTTCTTAGAATGTAGGAACCAGAGACCAAACCCTAACCAAAAAAGAAAAGACAAAAAAGGAGATCCAATTACTCACTCGACTGCTTCTTCATTTGGGAGAGATCTCAATTTCAAGGTGACCTTTTTTTTAAAAATTCTTTTTTATTGTTGTCAATGGACCAGCTCATTTTTTCTTCCTCAGCTTCTTCTTCTTGCATGTTAACCCTCTCTTTAAATATAAATGCGTGCTTTTGCATCCGATTGTACCCCACTCTGGACTTGTCTATGCTGTTTTGATTTGACGAGAAAATGTGATTGTGGGAGCATAATCAAAGTTGATTTCTCGGTTTCTATCGTGGTCTTATTGTTCTTGTTTGTGGATTTTTTCTTCTTTTCTATGTATATGATAATGTATTTGTTTGTGGCATTAAGAATAGTAGTTTATTCTCACATAAATGTTTATTACCATTTGGTTTTCTTGAATTCTACTGTGCTTCGTACTATGAAATTGCATGTAACTGACAATTTGGTGGTCTATTTTCTTTTCTTTTCTTTTCTTTTTTTCTGTTTAAGATTTCTGCTGCATTGGTGGGTTGATTTGTTATTTGACTTCACTAGTGATGTACAATTGTAGTTACAAGTGGGTTATTTTGTAGCGTGTCCACTTGCTATTACCGGATTCAAATATTGTTTTTCTGCTGAAACTTGGAAGACAGCACACTGACTTCTGATGATATTTGAAATAGTGATGTTGCTAAGGTTTTTCTAGGTCAAAATGGTAAATTTTATCCTTAGATGGATTGAGCTGATCCTTTCCTATGATAACCAAACTCCAAAGCCATATGCTTCATGGATTTGTTATGAGGTTTCATCATGTGCGTAATATTTTAGATATTACGTTAGTACATTTTAATACCCGGGGAAAAAAGTTGGCGCCGAAATACAAAGTGACAAAACAATCATTTTTTATGTCATGTCATTTTTCATTGGGTGCCTAAAGTTTTCTGGCTTAAGATGATATCAATTGCAGGGACTTGCAACTCCTTCACCATGGAAAATTCCAAAGGTTCATCCAATATCCGAAGTTTGATGTACTCTGGAAAGCATGCTTTACTACCTCCAAAAAGTCCATTTCCAATTGTTTCACCATCCTATGCTGATTATGCTTCAAACAGTGTGATAGGATCAAAATCTGTACAAAAACCAAGACAGCATAACATGCATCACCAGCGAACTTCTTCTGAGACTCTCCTCACAGATGAGCATCCTTCTTGGCTTGATGATCTCCTTAATGAGCCAGAGACACCTGTTCTGAGGGTTCATCGCCGTTCATCAAGTGATTCCTTTGCATACGTTGATGTAGCTAATACTTCTAACATGGTTTATGTAGGATCAGATAGGTATAGACATAAACATGTGATGTCGACACCCTTCTGTGGATCTCAAGAATTTGATCATCATAAAGATTTCCGACAAAATGCTATCTATACTGAAACAAATATGGTAAAACAGAAGAACAGGTCTTGGGATTCACCTTTAAACACAACACACCATGCAAGTAGGCTCCTTCCGACCAGGGACAATTCTGTTTCGCCAAATTTAGGATCAGCATGTGTCTCACAAGAGTCAGATGGAGTTCCATCTTCAGCCAGTGAAAAGAAAGATCAATCTGAATCTGGTGCCTATGATTTGGAAACTGCCACTGAAAAGAAGGATGGTTCTCATTCTAAGTCCTCTGCGTCAGAGACTGATACAAAACGTGCTAAACAGTATGTATGGAGTTGTCTTGTTTCTAATGTGATTCAATATGTTTGAATGACATTCTGTTTTGGATCAACAAGAATGTTCTTCAATAATTATCACTTTTGTTTCACTAGTAGTAAGAAGCTAAAACTATACTTGATTGGTATTGGTGTAGTAATTGTTATTTTGGACCTATAAGTTAGTTTCCATATATTAGCTTGCCAGAAAGACAGAAGTGCAGTATGAAGAATGGGGTAGTAGTGGAATAATGAAATTAATTAGAAATGACCAAGTGAACATTAAGAGTTGAAAAATTAAACACAAGCATTCACAAATTGGAATTAGTATAAAATTTTAGTATGGATTATACTAGTAGTTTAAGATTGCTAAATGTTTGATTCAGAATCTATGTTTTTTTTCATAAACTGCCTTGATTCTTAATATATTATGTTGTAGTTCCTCTCACTAGATCATAATTCTGTAATAAGATATTAATTTTTCAAAAAGCGTTTATTGTATATACCTGATCTAAAGGATTTGTATGCAAAACTTTAATGTCTGAAGGAAATATTGCTTTGCTTCAAAGGTTTGCCATGAAAAGGTTTTAGTTGGAAGAACCAAAAAAAAATTACTTTGATAATCTAATTTTAATGAAATGGTTAAGTTATGTTAAATTACGTTTAATTCTGAGATCTGTTGTAGTTTTTTCCCTGAATGACTTCTTGGGTTCAGTAACTTTTTCCCTTTTCTTTATTGACATGGACAATCAGTTACATGTTTTAATATAAAAGAGGATGGTCAAGGAGTGAGTTGGACCACTTTGAGAGCCTTAAGACAATTTGCAAAATCTAAGATAGTAGTCGAATTAATTTATGTTGCCTTTTAATCATTATATAGATTGTTTATTTTTGTTGATACTGTGCATGCTTCTTGATATTGCATTTAGATTTGCTTGGATTGAGAAAAATGTTTTGCTTCTCATGGTTTATTTCTTGTTATCTTTTGGTTGATGGATTTTTGGCACTTTTTTTTGTTCCCTTGCATGGATGAAGAACAATTTATTCAAACTAACTTTGACTATAAAACCTTAAATAATATTATACTTATTGAAGATAGTGAAAATTTGGACATGCCTATAGTCTTATTAGTGGCATACAAAAGCTACGCAGTATTTAGTCATATTAAAAGTGAAGCAAATGAGGTCTTGTAACATACAGATCAAAATGGTCTTAAACAATTCAGTGGAAATGGATGTGCATAATAGACATAATTTTAACAAAGAATAACTGCTAAAAATTGAACTCAAATTATGTTCTGTACTTCTAAGTTCTTTTGTTCCGATATCGTTGTTTTGACCCAAAAATTATGCATACTAGACATAGTTTTGTGACAAGCTCAAATTCTTCGTACAACAGGGGTGAATCTTCTCCTACTCCCTGATTTTGATTTTTATCTTAAACAATCTGTATGGAAGATAGGTACCGATTACTATTTCTAGTTTCATTAGAACATCCAATCAGGTAGTGATGTGTTCTTCCTTTGAGGTCAATTCTGTACAGAGAGAAAAAGTACACACTCTTACTTTCAGTGTCACTTCACCGTAGCAAATTCATGGGTTTTCAGTCTCCACCTTCTTGCCTGCCATTGAGGCACTTAATTCAGTATTTAACATATTAGTTATTAAGCTTTCTTACGAGTTCAAAATGAGACCTTCTAAGGATAATTTGAGTCCCATATTGAAGTTCTATTATTGAAATGCCGATATTTTATTTTAGAACTGATATTTCTGACATCCAAGAATTAATCTATTGGACTTTTACTTGGGCTCTAATAAATTTTCAACAAGCATTGGAGATGCTTTTCTAACCTTTTCTCTTGTATTGTCTTTTGCCATGTGTTAAGTTTAATTCAAATAGAAGCATATTTCCTATGCACGTGGCTTAAAGGCTTTATTTCCATATGCCCAAAATCTTGCATCTTCTTTTGCTTGTTGTTCTAAGAATTCTGATATTTAATGCCTCGAGAGCTCAAATAACGTTTGATGTCTATGGGAAGGTGAATTATTTGATAAAATCCTTATTGTTGGAGTTCATACATGTGTTGTTAATTTACAAGCTTCTTATTTCCTTCTGGTTTTTGGCGTGTTAACTTCTAGCTTTCCCTGTAAGTGAGGGTTCAAAACTAAACAAGTTTTTAAGAACACAACTTGACAACCCTTAGATTAGATCCATAATGTTTCCTCCTGTTTCTTCATATAGTTTGGTAGGCTTTATTGTTGGATTAGTTTGCACTTAATTCTGCAATTTATGTTTACAACATCAATATGATGGATTCTCATTCTTTATATTATGATTTTCATTAGAAGTATGAACTTTTATACTCCTTGAAACATGCACGAGATATCGGTTAAAAACTATATGTAATATCTTAAAGGAGTGCAAGGACAGTTGAATGAATTTAGGTACAAATGTAGAACTGTTTGGATGTACAATACTATTGCACTTCACAGTTATGCTTATTGTCGAATGATTTTATTCTGTGGCTTTTCTGAAAATAATTCACCAAACCATTTTTTTCTTTCTTGTAATTGGTCTAATGGTTTTTCTTATACCTAATTTTCAATAAAGACTCACATAGTGGAGGAGCATAATAACATTTAAAAGGCTACGTGGGTTGAGATAAACTTTCTTAAACTTGTTGCTAATTTGAAATGTAGGTCAGACGTAGTAGTTCTGAAATAATCATTGATTGTTCAATTATTTTGTTTGGACGACCTGCAATTTTTGGAATTAATATGAATTTTTTGTAGACCAACTACTTGAGGTATTTATATCACTGATTTAAGTATGTTCTTGAAGATTTAATATAAATTATCTCTTTTGAAGATCTTTCTTTTAAGAATTCAATCTATGGAAATGGAATAGTTTTCTCAGTTTCTCTTTGGTTTCTTTATATAGGTGGTATATATTCTTTTTCACAATTTATCCTACATAAAACTGTTAGCTACTCCACTTTTCCATGTAATATGATTAATAACAGAACCAGAATAGATAAGCCAAACTCATGAATTGAGTTACATGAGAACCCAAAATTGACTTAGTGGGGCTCTTGTAAATAAAAAAGATAGAAAGCAAGTAGTGCAACAGAAACTCACCAGATATGCTCAACTCTCAGAGATGCACATTCAAGGGGCCATTTTATTGCATAAATTTGGTTGTTTTTTTGTTTACTTTTTGATCAATAGTTGAGCAGTTGCACATCCTCTATAACTTTTTAGGCAAATCAATTTTTTTGGTTAAAATTAGCATGTAGATTACAGGTCTGGTCTATTGTGAACAGACCGGAAAGGATTATAGAATAAGCTGTAAGAAGACAATGATCTATCCTTTTCAACCTTAAGACTATTATAGACAATTTTATGGTTATATACGGTCCATTATTGGCCCTCTCGATATAGCTTTTAGCTGTTGGGTTAAATGGTTTCTTGACATAGTAACAAATCCTTGTATAACAAAGAGTTTTCAAGTTCAAGTTGCCCAGCTCTTATATTTGGTGGATCTGTGATTTGTTGTGTTCATCGACATTTCATATAAGGGGCCATAATAGATTAATATAAAATTTATTCTTCTTTTCGGTTGAATGATTTGTAGATAATGGTGACATGAGAGGCTTCCACAAAATTGCTCTCACTTGAAGGCAGTTTATGGAAAATGCTGTTAAGTATAGATGCATACTGTAAAATTACTGCATTCTTTGTTGATTGAACTTGGTGTGCATGATTTCTCATTTTTGTCTTGACCTTTTCAGCGAAATGTCAGATTATGGGGCTGTCTACATCCTAGAGAACAAATTGGACCATCTTTTAACTGTTTGTATATAATCTAGGGTTGAAGCATGAACTTATTATCTTGGGATAATAAGATTTCGTTCTTATACCTTGAGATGTGCTACCTGTTGACAAAATTACAATCTTTACCATGGACTTTATGTTTATGATTATGAATACACTTGAATCAACTGAAATCTAATATGACATATATGTTAATGTAACCTATAATTCAATTTATGTAGGCAATTTGCTCAACGTTCTCGGGTTCGAAAGCTTCAGTACATATCAGAGTTGGAGAGAAATGTACAAGCTTTACAGGCAAGTAATGTTAGAGCAGCAAGAGAAACTGAACCTATCCTCATTTTGAAGTATATGCAATTTACCTTACAACAAAATGACAAAAACCTAATTCTGATCTCGTCAAATTTCCCTGTACTCAACACAGGCAGAAGAATCTGAGGTTTCGGCCGAGCTTGAATTTCTCAACCATCAAAATCTTATTCTGAGCATGGAAAATAAAACCCTGAAGCAGCGTTTGGAAAGCTTAACACAGGAGCAGCTTATTAAGCGCTGTAAGTTATATTACTCAACTTCGGACAGTTGGGCTATCAATATCATGTTCCTATCCTTTATTTGATTTGGTTGGTCACATTGGTAAACAGCTTAAAGTACTTCTCTTTTCCAGGATCTGTTTCAGAGTTTTTCTTTTGGCTAATTTATCCCTTCATTTGTTCTTGTGCTTGGTATTTATATAACTGTTCACCTTTGCTCCCAAGCCCAAAGTGCCCCAAAGTGCCTCTTTCTAGCACTTGAAACATGTGGGAATTTTGTCAGTTCTCCAATTAATGAGTTAAAGGATGAAGTTGAATGCAAATTAGCTAATGAATACGAATGCAAAAATGTCTCATCATATGAAAACTTATGCTTTTTTTATTTTCTTTTCCTTTTGAGATAGTTAATTTGTCCCCTTTTGTGTTGATTAACTTGTGAGAATGGCATCAGTGGAGCATGAAGTTTTGGAGAGGGAGATTGGAAGGTTACGAGCAGTGTTTCAACAGCAGCATCAAAAACAGCAACTGTCTTATGGTCATCATCGTACTTATAGCAGGGATCTTGATTCCCAATTTGCAAACCTTTCTTTGAAACACAAGGATGTTAATTCTGGAAGTGAACCTGTCTCTGGGCCACTCCGCTTATAAGTAAAATTATTCAGCCAGAGGATTATTGTGCAACTATTTTTGGCCTCGGCTGGTTTACCAAACTGACTGCACTTGTCATTTCAGCCCAGATAGGGCAAAACCACTATAACAAGTGTCCATGTGGAATTCAATGCCAGTGGATCTAGTGTAGGAGATGTCACATTTGTACTTGAAGAGTATCGGCCTTGTGGAGTTCAATGTAATGAAGGATCTTGAGGGCTTTGTTAGGTAATTGTTATTGTAAGCCTGATTTTGAGGAATGCTTTCATGTATAATTTGTCAAATGAAATCCATGTTCTTATATCCTGCTTTATTTGTATGGTTATGAGAATCCAAGTTATCTTTCATAATGGTACTCGAAAGGGATGCAAATACTGCAGCAAATTCGTCAATATGTGACTACTTTTTTCCCTTGTTCAACTGCTCATTCTCAATTCATCACTACAGTTACCCATTTTGTATTTCAGATTTAGTGTTTTGCTTTTAATGTCTAGATCGCATGAACTTAGAACTAGTTATCATTTGAACGATTACTTGATAGATGAAGTCGGTTAAAGAGGGAGGAACCGGAGGGCCTACTTTCGTTTTCTTCTGTTTATTACAGTGATGAAATATAGTCCATGTACATTATTAGCCACATCAAAATAACTGTTCAGACTTGTTGAAGGTCAGGGGGATTTAGTTTCACTCGAGGTATGATGCATCTAATAGAAACAATTTCTCTTGTAACCAATAATAAAATAATTTAGTTATTATTTAAAAATATTATGCTGTTTTTATAAAATGTTTTTATTGTCTTAATATCTGTTTGGCAATTAGCAGATTGCATTAGCTGTTAGTTAATTTTATCATGGTTAGCTGATAGGGGATTATATCAATTGTTTTGATCAAACAGATAACGTTAGCTATTTATTTAAAGATATTTGGTAAAATTAGTTGCTTAGTATTAACTACTTATGTGTAAAATGATTTATGATGACATGACTTAAAATTTTTTTATAAAGATACGAATATTATATTTTAGTTTTTTTTAATATTCTCATAAGAATTTAGATTTTAGATATTTAATTTCACAAAAATTAAGTTTATAACATATAATAATAATAATAATCATAATAATAACTATTACTACTACTACTTTCTTTCTCCGTATTAATCAAGTTAAAGTTCTTTTTTCAGTACTAACTTATTTATTAGGCTAAGTGCCTAATTTTGGGCCAAATGTTTTTTGATTCAATCAATTTAGGGCCAAACATTTTAACTTGTTCAAGGTCTAAATTTTGTCGAGTTTGCTCAATATTAGGCTATTTTGGACCAAAATCTGACAAGTCAGTGTCATTATTATTTTGGAGGTCTAACTCGAAACTCACATGCACTCACTCGTCCCCTAGTCATAACCAATTAAATGAAAAATGAAAAATTGCAGAGAGAGGGAGTTAGGACAACGTGCTTAGGTTTGAGAGCCCTGTCGTGTTCATCTTCTTCCATGTCTCATTGATCAGATAGTGTATCTGTTCACAACTTTCTTCTTCAAAAGCTCTTATTTCGTGGATGTAACATTGAACCGATTTCAGAACATCACCTCTTTGTAACTCGTACTATTTAAAACATAAAAAAAAGAAAATAAAAAATGGTTCCAAGATTGTTAACTAATCTAAAAATCATTGACGACCATTTGATGACACTAGGGTACCATCTTCCTTCACTGATTCCATAGACTTGTCTGTGATTGGATTTGCTGTTAGAAAATATGTGTGGACTAGAACTAAAGGACCGCCTGTAGATTGTCAACAATTGTGGCTATAATTGTTAACATTTAACAATTGTTTGTTGGTAGGCACCGAATTCCTAACACAGCCAAGGCACTCCTGCCTATTAGTGCCTACCAGCCAACACATCCAAGGCACTCTTGCCTATAAAAAGGTAGGAGTAGCATGAAGAGAAGAGCAGTAAGAGCAAAGAAAAAGAGGGAGTGAGGTGAGAGAGAAAAGAGAGAAAAAGAGAGACCAAAAAAATATTTTGTGCATTTTTTAAGTTTGATTTTTTCTTATAATTTTTTAGTTTTTCTCAGTAGTAAAAGACTTATATCATTGCCTGTGATTTTTACTATAATTTGGGAGTTTTTTTACGTAAAATTTATGTGTTCATTACTATTTCTTTAATCTTATTTAACTGCGAACCTACTCTAATTCGGTAGATTTTTACAACAAGTGGTATCAAAGCGAGGTCAGAAAATTACGACGAATTTTTTGACGTAATCCTTTCGGAGTTCTAGTGCGCATAGTAAAAGTTGGTGAATAGTAACCTCAAAGGTGACAACTGTTCATGCATTTAACTTTGCATTAAAATGTGCAGTTACTGTAATTCACATGTATGGTACTATTCACGTATATGGTACTATTCACGTAAAATAGTGGGAGCTAAATTCTGTTCGTAATAAAAGTAATGACAACAAAATTTGATATTGAAAAGTTCAATGGGAGTAATTTCTCATTGTGGAAGTTGAAGATAAAGGCAATCATGAGGAAAGATAATTATCTGGCAGTTATTAGTGAACTGTCAGCTTGAGTAACGAATGAAAAATAGAACGAGATGGACATGAATGCTGTAGCTAATCTTCACCTAGCTTTAGCTGATGGAGTATTATATAGCATAGAGGAAAAGAAGACTATGAATGAAATATAAGATCATCTCACAAAATTGTACAAGGCCAAATCACTCCACAACAAAATTATTCTGAAGAGGAAATTATACACTTACGCATGACGGAATCCATTTCAGTGATAGAGCACTTAAATACTTTAAATACTTTATTTTCTCAACTCACATCATTGGGGCACACAATAGAGATAAGTGAACTTGCGAAACTTCTACTCTAAAGTCTGCCAGATTCGTATGATCAACTTGTCATCAATTTAATAAACAACCTAGACACTATATTCTTCGACAATATTGCAGCTACTATTCTAGAAGAAAAGAGTCGGCGCAAAAATAAGAAAGATAGGTTAGCAAATTTGCAACAAACGGAAGCCTTGATACTGACGAGAGGAAGATCAATGGAACGTGACCCAAGTGGGAGTCATAGTCATAGTATATCAAAATTCAGGAGTAAGAAGAATTTCAAGGGGCACCTGAAGAAGGATTGTTGAAATTTGAATAAGAAAGATTCTATTCCTCAAGGAAATGCGACAAATACTCCAGATGATGAAAGTGCAATGGTTTGTGAAGCATCAACGACTATTAGAGGTAAGAGAAGATTTGTTGATGTATGATTTCTCGATTCAGCAGCTACTTTTCATATGACATCTCAAAGAAAATGGTTCCATTAGTATGAATCTATCTCTGAGGGATTTGTATATAGTTGTAATGATCAAGCTCTAAAGATCATTGGTATCGACACCATCAAGCTAAAACTGTATGATAAGACAACTCAGATTATTGAAAAAGTGCGACATGTGGAGGGCCTAAAGAAGAATTTGTTGTCTGTAGGACAACTGGATGATCTCGGTTTCAGGTTTGAGATTAAACAAAATCATGAAAGTGATTAAAGGAGCGCTAGTATTTATGAAAGCAGAGAAGATTGTTGCAAATCTGTACATGCTAAAGGGAGTAACTTTGCAAGAAGTGATGTAGAATAAAAAGCTTGGACATATGTCAAAACAAGAAATGAAGGTACTTGCAGAGAAGAATCTACTTCCAGGACTCACAAATGTAACACTACCCTTTTGCGAGCATTGCATTGTGAGTAAGCAACATCGATTGAAGTTTAACACATCAAAATTCAGAAGCAAAGAGATTCTAGAATTAATTCACTCGGATGTATGGCAAGCACCAGTTACGTCCCTAGGAGGAGCAAATTTCTTTGTATCATTCATTGATGATTATTTAAGGAGATGTTGGGTGTTTCCTATCAAGAGGAAGGCATATGTGTTTCCAACTTTCAAATTTTACAAAGCGCGAGTGGAACTCGAATCTGGTAAGAAGATCAAGTGTTTGTACTCAGATAATGAAGATGAATATACTGGGAAAGAATTTGATGAATTTTTAAAGTAAGAAGGCATCAAAAGGCAGTTCACGACAGCATACACTCCTCAACAGAATGGAGTAGTTGAGCGGATGAATAGAACTCTGTTAGAAAGAATAAGAGCGATGTTGAGAATTGCAAGCTTAGATAAGAAATTATGGGAAGAAACAGTCAATTCCACCTATTACGTGGTGAATCGAGCTCCATCAATTGCAATTGAGTTGATGAAACTGATGAAGAAGTGGACTGGTAAGCCAGTGGATTATTCCAACCTTCATATATTTGGAAGTTCAGCCTATGTGATGTTCAATGCTTAAGAAACTGCAAAGTTGGATCCAAAATCCAAAAGATGCATTTTCTTAGATTATGCTGAAGTTGTGGGATCCCACTGCCCACAAGATTGTTATCAGCAGGGATGCTATCTTCATAGAAGATAAGGATCAAGAGCAAGCAGAAAATGTTGGCACTGTACAAGAGAATCCAGAAACTACAATGGTAAAAGTGGATAGGGAAGTTGATCAAAATGATTCTTTTGAAGCTGCACCAGAGCACGAGGAGCAAGAATCAGTTGAATATGATATTCTAGATACTCAGAGACCAACTCGCATAAGAAGAGCACCAAGCTGGCACTCAGATTATATTATGGAGAGCAATATTGCGTACTATCTTTTAACTGAGGATGGAGAGCCATTAACTCTTCAAAAAGCAATGAATAGTTCAAATGCATCTCAGTGGATGACAATAATACAGGAAGAAATTGAAGCTCTTCATAAGAATAAGACATATGAGCTGGTATTACTACCACAAAGAAGAGGACCTATTGGCAATAAATGGGTTTACAAGATCAAGCGGAGTGGTGACGATCAAGTAGAGCGATATCGTGCTAAATTGGTGGTAAAAAGATATGCTCAAAAAGAAGGCATTGATTTTAACAAAATATTTTCTCCTATGGTTCGACTCACTACAATTCAAGTAGTTGTGACAATGTGTGCTATATTTGATTTGCATCTTAAACAGTTAGATGTGAAAACTACATTTCTTCATGGAGATCTTGAAGAAGAAATTTATATGCTCCAACCAGAAGGTTTTGAAGAAAAAAGGAAAGAGAAC
>JANJEY010000005.1:27288249-27307270 GCA_024703695.1 Erythroxylum cataractarum | reverse complement strand
CGTGCGATCTCCTTCTTCCTCCTTCGGCTGTGGCTCCCGCAACCTGACGTTGTCTGGCCTCCGCCCTCTGACCAGCTACTGCTTCTCCAACCGGTGTTAGGGGTCGTCTTCTCTGGCAATTTTCGTGAAGGTAAGGCTCTCTTCTCCTAGCTCATTTGCTTTCGATAATGAACATGTCACCCATAGATTAAAAATTTTCAAAATATGGACTTAGTTGTTGACAATGGGTCGGCTTAATTGGTTTTTGTTGTTATTGTTTTAGGGTTTGCCGTGTAAATAATGGACAAATGTTGTCAATTTCTTAATAGTTAGGGATGAAAATTTTATGCATATCATGTCTTCGATGAAATGTTTGCATATAAGAGTTGTTGATCTTTTTGGAATAGATGCTATACTATTAATTCTAGTCTTCGGTTGTCACTAGTTTTTTTTTTGGGCTTGATTTGTTTCTTTAGCTGCTACGGCATAACATCCTTCGAGACACTGATATCTATTTTAGTAATTATATTATAAGGAATCTAATAGGATTTAACATCTTTTAACATGCATCGTTACAGGCTTTAGTATTTTGCAAGGTATCTTTGTAGGTTTTAGCATTTTACAATACATCTTATAAGTCTTTATCTGCTTGCAAAGTTTTATCTATTATGATCTTTTTAAGTCCCCATATTGGGGTTACACTAATTCCATTTCCTCATTATTTTGGCCCAAATCCATTTACTCTTTGTTATTCTCTAAGGTTGAAATGGACCAAGATTTTAATAGCTACTTCATTATCTCAAAATATTTTTCTTTAATTTTAGCTCTAGAGAGGACATTTGCTTTTGAATTTTGTTGTACTAATATAGTGAGCTCGTTAGTTTTCTAGTTAATGGGTTAAGATTTTTGAACAAGCCATTCTTCCATAGCCTATGGTGAAACTTTTTGTCCATAGACAAATGTATCCCACCATTTGACTTTGAAACTCCTTACTAAAATAGGAACATTTTATCATTGTTTTTACTTGTAGTTATACCTCCATGTTATAATGTAGGGGATGAAGAATTTTAGGACAAATAAAAAGGATTGAGGAAATAAGTCTTCAAAATCTTTTTGCTTGTATTTGGTATTAAAAATGGAATATCCTTGTTATTTTTGTTATGAAAAGATTTAGGGTATTGACCTATACCATTTTCACTAATTGATAAACTAATAAAGAAGTTGAAAGTAGTTCTAGTGTTGAAGAAAAATAGCTAGGAGTGGCATTTTGTAGTATACATTAATACAAAGTTGTTATACCAGATTTGTTATTAGTGGTAATAATTATGTAGGTTAATATAACAAGATGGTTGAAAATAAAGTTTCAAACTTTTTAATCCTTATGGTTCTTATCCACACTTTATAAGATATATGACTTTATTAATTGTACAAGTTGAATAAACAAGATGATTTTTTGGGTTCCATAAAGTGATGTTTTACTTTTATATAGTCTATTTCTTCTAGAAAGTACAAATAATATCTTTAAGGTTCTAACAAATCCTAAGGATTTGTAATGCCATCCCTTGGGCAAAATTTTTTTATTTCTTCAGAAGGATTGGCATTATAAAAATCATTTTCAATTGTGAAAATTATTTGGAAAGAATTTTTTAAAGTACAACTTTGAAAAGAGGGTTTTTTTAGATGGTGTATTAGTAAATTCTTTGAAAAATAATGACTTTTAGCTTTAGAATTTATCATTTAAAAGGGTCTTCGTTTTATGTAAAAAGAATTTTATAATCCCATTTTTAGCAACCACTTATATAAGATTTATTTTTAGGTCTTTTATCATGGGAGTCCCTTAGAGTTTTTACTAGCTTTGTAGTTGTTGACAAGCGACAAAGCCATTTATGAATATTGACTTTATAGGATGAAGATATGGAGGCTTTACTTTGGGCTTTAGAAAAGAACGAAACAATTTGTTCTTCTTTTAAGACATCACTCTAAGAGTTTACCGATTAGGCAAGTAGTGATGCTTTAGGTCGTCTTTAGAGGGGATTTGTTAAGTTCAAATGGAGGAGAGGTCCGTCATCCTGGAGCTGAGGGACCTGATGGAAGAAAGTATATAACAGTTGTCAATCAACAGTAAGTAAAATCACATTAATCACTATTTACTTTTGATTAAATCTTAGGTTTATTAGTTTTGTGCCAGCATCAAATTACTTCTTATATTAGGTTGGTTATGTTTGGACCGAGTTTTAGAAATATAACTTCCACATTTAAGCAAAGGATTGATCCTAAGGGTTATGGGTGGAAGAAAATATCTGAGGCTACAAAGCAATTTTACTTTCAGGAGTTTGAGGTACAATATATATTTAATTTCTTTTTATATTGATTTATAAACCCTAATTAGATAAATATTATTACATTATATATAGTAGTCTAATTTTTTCTTCTTATTTCATAAATTTTTTTTCTGGAATTCTTGTCTCGACGTCGGCATGTATAAAGTATGGGAGAAACGAGCTCGTACACATTATCGCGATTTTATTGATGCGATATACAAGGCTGGTGCACGATCATGTTATATTTAGGAGAAAATTTGGAGTCGTTGGCAGGAGTATTGGCCATCACCTGAAGTAATGTCCATCTCAGGGTATAACTCCGTCCATAGACATGGAGGCTCGAGGGAAGAGAGTCTTCCTATACATATGAGAGGATCAATAACCCACCACAAGCATGCACAACGACTTGTAAGTATCTCACACTTATTTTGTAAATATTTTGCTTTGCTGTATTATAGATAATGATAATGGTATAAATGTATGATGCCATATATGACAGTGTTGAGTTATTTTCTTTGTTCAATAGGGGCTAAATATCATAAAAATAGAAAAAATTCTACCAAAAGTTTTATAAATTGTAGTTTACATCTAACAATTTAGGTTATACATGTAAGAAAAGTCATTGGGCATCAGTCCCACACCTATTCAGCTATTTTTGCACACTCACACGAAGAAACATGACGGTGTGATATTCATCAACAGCCGATGTAGAGAACTGAACGTATGTGAAATTAACGCATTATTATAATTTCTTAATAATAATCCCTTACTAATGTAAACATTGTAACTAGATTTATATGCGAACACATGTTATTCGCAATCTTCCATGTCCAGTATAGCAGCGTCTGCTAGGCCAGCACACAGCAATAAAGTCACCGAGCTTCAGGCCACAGTGCAAACATTGATGGACCAGATAGCTCACATGATAGAGGAGCAGATGGCCAACGTGAATCAATAGATGGAGCAGATTATTAAGATGAGAGAGCAGATGAAGCAAATGATTAATATGAGAGAGAAGATGGAGCAGATGACTTAGTTGAGACAGGATATTGAATAGTTGAAGAGGAAGCTTAGCAGCTCAGAGCACCTGCGATCACCACGACATTAGCTTGTCCTAGCCATTTGCTTTCAATTACAAACATAAGTTATGTACACTGTAATATTTTTATTATCAATTAAAATAATTTTAACTTTATATCATTAATTAATTTTCTGATTCAACAAATTATATATATATATATACACAAATTAATTTATTATGCACAGATAATTGATAACTCTTAAAATTATGCATTTATCACAAGATCATGAAACTGAAATTTTTTTAAAAATTTCTTACTACTTATTACCGATGGAATATAATATACCATCAGAAATATCAATATATTTTACCTACAGAAATCCTAATTCCATCGGCAAAAATATTAAAACCTTTGCATATTAGTTAACGACGGAATATAAAATACCGTTGGTAACAACATATTTTTTCGACGGTATTTTATATTTCATCTGTAATTATGATGTCACTCTCATTACATTAACTACAGGTTACTGACAGAAAATCTCCCGTTAGTAAAATTTACCGACGGTTGTGTCGTTTACTTTTCCATCGGTAGATATACCGACGAAATATAGTTCATCGGTAACTTTAATTACGATCGTTTTAACAACGATTTCGTCCGTTGTTCATTTCTGTTGGTATTTTATTTTACTGACAGAATTCCGCCATTTACCGACGCTTTGTTCCGTCGGTAAATCACTAATTTCTTGTAGTGTAATAAACCAGCTGGTTTTTATACATAGAAGTTATTAATTAGCACCGAATTGAATAACTAACTGGTTTAGACTAGTTTTGATAATTTGAACCGAACTAAATAACTAATTGGTTCAAGCTATTTTTGGTCGGATCGACCGGTCCGGTTCACTTTGTAGAAACTTAGATTTCTTACGACACGCATAAACAACGATTTAGTCCATGCAACGGATCTATATCAATGTAAGATAAATCTCCAGGTCAAGTTTTGTAGGTTGGGTAGCTATGATTTGGATTTTTAAAAAATGGCCTACGAAACCAGAGATTTTTGACTAGAATTCCTCAAGAAAAAGTGATGGTGAAATTTTGTCGTCAGCTTTGTTGTCACAACCAAACATGTCTCACGTTTCGCAAGATTACTACGAAAAGGCCTGTATGATTTGGAAGAAATTTCCTTTTCCACACTAATGGATTCCACCTCATAACACACAGTATCTTTCCCTGCAACATTAATTTCTTCTAACATAATAACCCATTTCTGTTTCCAACGTACAATTTTTTGTTTTCTTTAAAACCCTGATCTAGATTTAACCTAGAAGATATAGATACGTATAATGCTTTTATCATTTTCATACACCTCTAATTATTCTAACTAGATCATAGAATTTTCATAAATGAAATCATTCCAACTACAATGGCACTTACAGATTGTTGGTGTGGATGAGATTCAAAAATAAAATATTTCACAAGTTCACAAAAGCCCTACTTCTTAACGCACAGAACTAACTTTAACTTGTATCAAGTTTGTATGTATGAAAAAAAATCATTTTCATATTTAATCCACTATATAGCAACATTGGTATATAGAAAAATGTATTGGAGTTGAATTGGCAGTCTTGTACAACAAGATCAGTAAGATTGTATGATCCAATAATTATGTAGTCCTACGTCGGTTCTCTTTCACCTTTTTTCCTGCTTGGAAAAAAAAAAAAAAACAGAAGAAACATTTTACCATGTCAAATTAAAATTCCTGGAAAAAAACAGAAGAAACATTTTACTACGTCAAATTAAAATTCCTTGTCAATGCCACCCATACAGTAGTACTTCATCATAAAGCCTATCTATAAATGCCAACCCACACACCACGGCAATTCGCATCTTCACAATTAAAAACCCAAGTTATACTTTTTAAATAAATTGTAAATCTTCAAGAACTTGTTCTAGCAAGCTGGCAAGGTCCCTTCAAGCAAGAGATATGTTGCAAAATATCATCGAAGCGATCACCGGAGGTGATGCTGATACCAGTAGAAAGATCAAAGGAAGCGTTGTATTGATGAAGAAGAACACTTTGGACTTCAACGACTTTAACGCAGAGGTTCTTGATCGTTTCCACGAGTTTGTCGGCCAAGGCGTGTCTCTGCAACTCATTAGTTCTGTTCATGGTGATCCTGGTACGTTCCCTTTCATAATAATTGCATATAATTAGCTTTGCTGATTATTTCTTTTCGTGTTTCAATGGCTTCCTGAACCCATCTGGGTTGTGAGTAAATTTGCTAGTTAATTTCAGCTTATTATCGTGAAATATCCGACTGAAAGCATAGTTAAACAAGAAGACAGCACATATGCATGCCATGCATTTCAAGAAAATTATATGGGAAGCCAAGTTCATCAAGTCTGTTGGCAGCAAGAAGGAGATATAAATTACTTTTTGTATATATTTTTAATGTAGATTTTAAGATTTGAGAAACTAGACGAACGGTTCAAGATAAAGAACGAATTAGCATTGAGAAATGTTACCTTTTCACATAGTTAATTACCATCATATTGACAAGAGGAATCAAATTCCTACACTTTCATTCCTGAAGATGGAAAGCTTACATGTTTTCCTTATCTTTTCATTACTTTCTTATCTCGGCACTGAAATCGTTTTAAAAGGAATAAATTCGAAGTGGCTGTTGGGATAGGAGCAGGTACGGTTTATTAATTATATATACCTTGTGATCTCATGATAAATTAACTGTTTATTAAAAGAATTTCTGGTCTGGCCTACCAGGGCATGAGGCACCGTCCTAGAAAATGAGTCAATTTGTCGTTGCACATTCTCGTGTCTCCTAATTATTATTTTCTTTCTGTAAAAAAAAAAGAAGGTTTAGGCACATTTTTTAAGTTTCGTTTGGCGTAATTACAAGGTTCAGTAGTGATGATTTCTCTTCATGCACTTCCTATATGCATCCTAATTATAATAAGATATAAAACGCTACCTTTTATGTGCTATATGCCAATAGATTATATTTCTATCCTAACTCTGTTTATATGTACCCAGCTTTATGATGTGAATTTTTAAATGTAGAAGTTGAATTGAATTTTCTTCAAGTGAGACCTTTTCCTTCTCTGCAAAAGCCATCTTACGCTTGTCTCGATCGTGACAAGATGACTAGTTTATCCCAGTGAACAGACATGCAAGAGCTGACAATGTTTAATTAATACCAAACATATATACCAAGTGATGCTAAATGCCTTATATTATAACAGGTCAATTTTTTACTGGATTAGTTACATATATGCCTTGATCAAAACCCACATGTATATCTTAATCTTATGGAGGAGGCATCTATGTCCCAGAAAGGATAATGAGCGAGAATCTCCAATAAATCTTTATAGTTTGTCTTCATTGTCTTATTAAAAATAATAATAATTGTCTAGGCTTGTCATGATTATGGGCCCTCATTTAAAATCCTTTTATGATTGCTGTGCAACAAACTTTCATAAGCTTTTGGGATATAATTTATACTGACGTTATTTGTTACGGGTAGCTAACCAAGTGTAATGTGGATATTGGTTTACCTTTTAGAGCATGGCTTGCAAGCGAAACTAGGAAAGCCTGCAAATTTGGAAGACTGGGACACAGAGATCCCACCCTTGACCCCGGGAGAGTCAGTTTTCGGAGTTACCTTTGAATGGAATGATGATGATTTTGGAGTTCCAGGGGCATTCATCATAAGAAATAATCATCATAGTCAATTCTACCTTAAAACCCTCACACTTGAAGATGTTCCTGGAGAAGGTCGCATCCGCTTTGTTTGCAACTCCTGGGTCTATCCTGCCAAACGTTACAAGAAAGATCGTGTTTTCTTTGCTAACAGGGTAATCTATCTTTTTTTAGTTTGAAATCTCCGGTTGGTTGGTGACTTACTTCGACCACTAATGTAGCTGGCAGTTACTTAAATTACAGTTGGAAATTGTTAAGAGACAATCTATCAGACTTTGATGACAAAAGAGTTACACTTCTATCCTGCTATCTGACTAAGTTGGAGCTAGTTTGATTATTGTATTCTAAGATAACGGGTTTCTTATATTTGTGTAGACATACCTGCCTCATGAGACACCATTGCCATTGAGAAAGTACAGAGAAGAAGAGCTTTTGAGCTTGCGAGGGGATGGATTTGGAGAGCTCCAGGAATGGGACCGTGTGTATGATTATGCATATTACAATGACTTGGGGGATCCTGACAGGGGTCAAATGTATGCCCGACCAGTTCTTGGGGGGTCCAGTGCATATCCTTACCCTCGCAGAGGAAGAACTGGCCGACCACCAACAAAGACGGGTAATTAATGATCTCTCAAAAATCAAAATCACTATCATTAGTTAGCCTCATCCCTGAAAGTTAAGAAATCATACCAAAAACTAATTAATTATTGTTAAATATCTTTATGACATGATCATGAGTTCGTTTATCTTGACCGAGCAGATCCAAGAACCGAAAGCAGGCTGTCGACTCTCTCGAGTTTGGACATATATGTTCCGAGGGATGAAAGATTTGGTCATTTGAAGATGTCCGACTTCCTTGCCTATGCGCTGAAATCCATCGTTCAATTTATTAAGCCTGAGCTAGAGTCACTTTGTGACAGCACACCCAGTGAGTTTGACACTTTTGATGATGTCCTAAGACTTTATGAGGGAGGGATTGAGGCACCTGATGGCCCCCTACTAGATAATATCAAGAAAAACATTCCTTTGGAAATGCTCAAAGAAATTTTCAGAACTGATGGGGAAGGGCTTCTTAAATTCCCAATGCCTCAAGTAATCGAAGGTACAAAAAAGAACATAAATAATGTTACAATGTTTTAATTGCATGCATGCCACCATTTATTTATTCTTATTTGTGTTCTTTCGGTAATTGGTGTAGATAATGTTTTTGCTTGGAGGACTGACGAGGAATTTGCCAGAGAAATGTTGGCTGGAGTGAACCCTGTTGTTCTCCGCCGCTTAGAGGTAGATTCAAGCACTTACAGATTATGGAGAAAAGAACTCATCTTGTGTTCCATTTCTTTTCTCGCTCTCTACCTTTCTATTCTTGGTTCATCAATATTAATTGGATGACAGGAATTCCCTCCGAAAAGCCACCTAAGCAGGGAAGTATATGGCAATCAAAATAGTTTCATAACCGAGGAGCACATAAAGAATAATATAGATGGACTGAGCATAATGACGGTAATGTTCCTGACATTCCTTTTGTTGGTCTTATTTCTTTCTTATGGAAATATTTGAATTCACGTTGCGAGGATCTGGCAGTAGTTCTCAGCTCGAGCCGGCTGATTCAACTAATAATTTTTGTTCAAATAGGCAATCGAGAAAAATAAGCTTTTCATACTGGATCATCACGATTCACTGATGCCATATGTGAGGCGTATAAACACAATTGCTTCTAGGAAGATTTATGCTTCAAGAACACTACTTTTCTTGAAAGATGATGGGACCTTGAAGCCGCTCGTAATTGAGTTGAGCTTGCCTCATCCTGATGGAGATCAGTTTGGAGCTATTAGCAAAGTCTTCACACCTGCTGAAGATGGTATGGAAGGTTCCATTTGGCAGCTGGCCAAAGCCTATGTGACTGTAAATGACTCGGGAAATCATCAGCTTATAAGCCACTGGTATGAAACTACTGAACAAGGCTTAAGTTTTAGACCAAAATTCTTTCACACGAGTTTTCTAACACATAATGTTCTGTTCATGATAGGTTGCATACTCATGCGGTAATTGAGCCATTTGTGATCGCAACCAATAGACAACTGAGTGTACTTCATCCAATATATAAACTTTTGCATCCTCACTTCAGGGATACAATGAATATTAATGCATTGGCTAGGCAGATCCTCATTAATGGTGGTGGACTCTTTGAGGCAACTGTTTTTCCTGGAATGTATGCCATGGAAATGTCATCCGCAATTTACAAAAACAACTGGGTTTTCCCTGAACAAGCTCTGCCTGAAGATCTCAAAAAGAGGTAAAGGTTATTCATTGCGTTTCATTATCACTGTAGCTATTTCATTTCGGTAATATATGACCATATAACTGCTTTTCCATTTCTAGGGGAGTGGCAGTTGAGGATGAAAACTCTCCACACGGTGTTCGCCTTTTGATACAAGACTACCCTTATGCTGTTGATGGGCTTGAGATATGGTCGGCAATCAGAGAATGGGTGAAGAACTACTGCTGCTTCTATTATCCAAGGAATGAAATGGTTCGAGAAGACCTCGAACTCCAATCGTGGTGGAAGGAGCTCCGGGAAGTAGGCCATGGAGACAAGAAAGACGAACCATGGTGGCCGAAGATGCAGAATCGGGAAGAATTGATAGAATCGTGCACCATTATCATCTGGATTGCCTCTGCACTTCATGCTGCTGTCAATTTCGGACAATACCCTTATGCTGGATACTTGCCTAACCGTCCAACCATAAGCCGCAGGTTCATGCCCGAAGAAGGGTCTCCTGAATATGAAGAGCTGAAGTCAAATCCTGACAAGGCATTCCTGAAAACTATTACTGCCGAACTTCAGACGCTTCTTGGTATATCTCTGATAGAAATCCTTTCAAGACATTCATCTGATGAAGTATACCTTGGACAGCGAGACACCCCTGAATGGACAACAGACTCAGAACCATTAAAAGCATTTGAAGAATTTGGTAAGAAGTTGGCAGAGATTGAGGACAGGATCCTTGACATGAACAAAGATGTAAACTTTAAGAATCGTGTTGGTCCTGTGAAGATGCCATACACTCTGCTATTTCCTACTAGCGAAACTGGACTTACAGGCAGAGGAATTCCCAACAGTGTTTCCATCTAAAGATTCTCTTGTTGGATCTCTTGCGTAAAAAAATAAATGAACACTTCTTTAATCGCAGAATTGTATTTCTTTGTGTACTCGTACTTAAGATAATAAACTTGTAATGAAATTTATGATACGTTTAACTATTTTTTTTTTCTCTTTTGCATACTATGGATAACAATCTTCTATTTGGGTTTTTTCTTTATATAAAAGGGTTAATAATATACTAAAGTATGAACCCAAGTTACTACATTTATACGTCAAAAGTAACCATAAAAATTTAGGTAAAAAGGAAATAATAATTCAATACAATTATGAATATAATTGAAAATATACTTCCTTTATACTTCTTGGCAAGAAAAAGTCATTCCCAACTGCTTGTACATCTATTTAGAGGCCCTCTTATGAGGCTTTACCTATTTTATGGTTATAACGTTTAGCATACTTCTTGCGTAAATCTAATCTCAAACTAGTATAAAAGATTTTCATTTGATTCGGTGTAGGATCACAACTTTATCTAATATCATCTTTCCTACAAAAAGTGAACCTACAAGAAATTGAAAATAATATCAATTTGTTAATTCTACGGATTTGTATTGATACAATGGAACAATTTTCCTTTTGTTGTTGCCTAGATTGGTTAAGAAGAAATGAGGTTTACTTGCCAAAGTGCTTATGCATATGCTGATACTTATTCTATGATTTTGAAGTTGTGCTATATTCATTTGCTTATACGGCTTATTAAGTCTATTGCATTTAAGTAACACTTAGTTATGATTATGTAGATATGACACATAAAATATTAATAGGACTACTAAACTTAAATACTTAGTATGTTTGATAGAAAAATTAAAAAATTATTTATAGCCTGAAATTTCAACAGGATTGCCAGAATTTAAATAATTTGTATGTTTTTTGAAAAATTAAAGAAAATTTTTATTTATACCCTAAAATATTGGCTTTGCATATACACACAAAAGAATAAGGATAATTGAGTAAGGTGACCACAAATCAAAGACATAACAAATTTATAAAAACTTTGATTTGACATTAAAGTATTGACATATTTCTTCCATCAACTTTAAATATATTGATAGTTAACGGTAATCATGTGCACAGCTAGGCTTCCTTAAGTTGAAGAAGCTATGTTCTCTTCCACCTCTCTACTTCTCTTTTGGGTGAGTTTAAAATGTTAGCCTAAGATTTTTTTTCTCCAATCCTCACTAACTTGCACTATTTAGCCTTTACCATCCATTCTCCTAAACATCCCTATTTGGATGAGTTTCTTATGGAATGAATGTAACATGTCGTTCCTAGATTGAGGGTTAGAACTCTAAATATGGTACATAAAAGATTAATGAGAGATTAGAAATGCATTTTCATATTTATGCATAATATGTCATACACATACACATGAATAGTGAAAATTTTTGCACATGAAACTAGTTGTACATCCATTCATGAATAATTCTAAGTATATGTTGAACCCCGAATGTTTCATAGAAGTTAAAACTATTTGAAGCAGAAATTTTGGCAAGTGGTCATGAGTAAAGAACAAATGAATGAAGATTCTTGAATCAGAAATGATAGACAAGAGTAAACTAATAAATGAGAATGTTGGATATGACTATGTCTACTTTGGTGTTTCTGGTGGATAAGAAATTTTGAAATGAAAAGAATTAAGGTGCAGGTTAGAAGTAGAATGAAAGCCAAAAATGAAGTTGCATATGTGTAGTAAGTTGATGAAGGATATGTATATAGGTGTATGTTCTGTCATTGGTGTTCATGATTAATCATGGATTATAATTTCTTTATGGATGATATTGATTTGAGATGGAGTTGAGAATGAGGAGTAAATGAAGTAGAAAAGATGGTCTTAGTATGATTTGTATTAAGGAAAGAATGTGAAACAAAATGGGTGGTTGATCTGGAAAATATTTATTGAGTATGCTTCGATCTGTTAGCCATATCTTTTTCTCTAGTTATCTAAACGAGATGATTCTTAATTTAGATTAAACTAGAAACATATGGCTACATTTCTTATGAAGGCATCAAATTTCAATTTTGTCGCTTAGAGTCTCAAAATTTGTCATGGAGTGAGAATTGAATGTAGCACATTGGGGGGATGAATGAAAAATTCATCTTCAGACTTTAGGGGAAATTTGGGATTGATCTAGATAGATTTTGGCAAAGTTCCCTTCTTGAGAGTTGTAGACATTTCTTTTAGCTTTCCAATGATTTATACTATATAATTTTGGATGTCTGAGCTGAAAGTCAAGGTCCTTACAAGGGAAGATGTACAAGAGAGAAGTTAGATCTTCTGCCTTCTTGCTTCTTTTGTGATGACGCCATCTCCTTCTGTGTTTCCTTGCGATGACGTCATATTCTTCTGTGTTTTGTATCATCTGCCTTTTGTATCTTCTACCTTTTATATCGTTTGTCTTTTTATCTGCTGTGTTTTGCTATCGTCTTTGTTTTGCTGACGCGTCTTCTTCTGAGTTTTTACTGATGCATCTTCTTCTGGGTTTTACTAACGTGTCTTCTTCTGTGTTTTATTGACGCGTCTTTTTTGTGTTTTGCTAACGCATCTTATTCTATGTTTTGTTGACGTTTCTTCTTCTGTATTTTGAAGACTCGCTTCTTCTGTCTTTTGTTCCTTTTGGATTACTATTCATAAACTTCTTCGAGGTTACTGTTTATGAACCTTTTTTTGTCTTTTGCTATCTTCTATGTTTTGCCGACTCGCTTCTTCTATTTTTTGCTCCTTTTGGGTTACGGTTCATAAACTTCTTCTAGGTTACTGTTTATGAACTTCTTCTGTCTTTTGCTATCTTCTGTGTTTTTTTTTTTTTTTTCTGTTTTTTTCGCATGGCCTATCTTCTGTTCCATTTTTGATCCTTCAAACGATAGAATCTATTTTCAAAGTCTTTATGAAATTTGTAGATCTTGAAGTCCTCTTTCAAAATCGTCCTAAGATAATCTAAATCCAACAACTCTAGTGAAAGTTATGCCATTTGTCCCAAGACAAGTTTGATATGATTGAGGACCAAAATTTTGTTTGATTCTTCCGGCCATAAGTTGGTTATCCAACCTCCAAATGAAGTGATTCTTGAATCACTAGTTTTCTTAACCCATTTTTCTATCCCTCCATAGATTTTGAGAGCTTTTGGTATTAATGTGCAAAAGATGGATTGAATCAAGTAAGGGTATCGATTGGAAGAGAAAGAATTAGATATTTTACTGAACATGCTTCAGTGTTTTGATAATTTTTGGATTTGTAGAGCTCCGAATGAGATTATTCTAGTTTCAAGATAAACTAGAGACATGGTGCTACAAATGATACAAAGAAGTTGAAATCTAATACAGTTTCTAAGATGTTTAAATTTCAAATAGAAGTTGTGTATAATATACTGATTTGGACAAGAGCAGTCCAAAAATGTTTGAAGTGTATCTTTCGAATCACTAAGCCGAATTGAATGATTTTTGTGTCCTTAGAAACGTAAGACAATAGAGAAGATTCTTCTAGAATAAAGTGTTATGTCAGAATGTTCAAAGATGTTTTTGGCAAGACACTTAAGTATAAAAGACATAAGGATTAAATCGAAGGACAAATAGGACATTTCTCAATCATTAAGGGCATAATTGGAAGAAAAAGTGTTGTCTTGCTTATAAATGAAGAAGGAAATTGTGAATGGAGGGGGAAGCAGAAGAGAATAATGAAAGGAGAAAGACAGAGAAAGAGAGAATATCATGAAAAAGAGATAGAAATACAAAGAGAGGAAGAGAATGAGAGAAAGAAGAGAAAACAAGTTAGGGTTTCAATTTCCCTAACCTATAAAAGAGATTTTGAAGTTTTTCAAGAAGAGAAAATGGTAAAGAAGAGAAGAGCTTCCATTTGAGCCAAGGATCTCTTCATTTCGTGAAGAACCCAAGGGATCGAAGAGATCTATTTTAGTTAGATCAGCTCACGAAGCTCACATTAAAGATATAACAGGAAAGAGCCTTAGAGACCTCAGGGTGTTTGCAAAGAGAAAAGACATTCTGAGCAAGCCTATAAGCAAGGAAATCAGGTGGGTACATGTTTATAATAGAGTAAATAAGCTACTATTGTTTTCTTAAATCAAAGAAGTTTTCTGATTTCCAATTGCATCATAAGTACTGCATTCATTATCCATGAATGATTTATGAAATTTGTTATATGTTTGTTACATGAGTTGTACGATGATTTATAAAAGTGATTTCTTTTAAAAAGATCAAATGTACATGGAATCATGTTTTCGAGAATGGTTTTCAAGTATATGAAAAGCAAGTTTACAAGAAGTGTCGTTTTGGGCAACAAGCTTACAAGATTTTGAAATATATGTGTTATGTGGATTTGTGGTGATCTCCTAAGTTAATTCACGTGCACATTGACCAAGTAAGGGCTTCTTCCGCCTGCCTGCTAATGGCATGAAGCTCCTTCATGGACTCTCATAAGTTTACGGCTATGCAAGACCATTATGTGAGATTAAGTTAGTACGTTCTGTTCACGGCTACACAAGATCCCTATGGAAATTGTGTAGTACGATCTGTTTTAGATCCACCCAAACCATTCTGATATGCTTATGTGCTCATGACAAGTTTGATGCATTCATATTTTGTAACATGCGGATTTTGGCTAAAAGCCTAAGAAACATGTATTTTATAAACTCAAGGAAAGTCTACTATGACAAAAAAATGGTTTCAAAAGTTTTGCTTATCTTTTATTATAAACTGTTACCCATGAGCTTTCAAGCTCACCCCCTTCTTGTCCCCACCTCCAGATGATGAGCAAGAGATGGAGTGAAAGAGAGTCAAGGCATCACTCCAAATTTGCTTATGTAGCATTTTGAGTTAGTTTGGAAAACACAAAGATTTAGTCACTTTTCAAGAATTTGTAGTTCATGTAACTTTAGTATTTTGAGATTTGTGATTATGTTGTAATGTGGCTTGAAAAACCATTATAGATTTGTAAAACCCTTTTGTTTTTTAGGATATTGAAATGTGAATGATGAAGTTTATTCGTATATAATGTATTAAAGATAATGATGTAGTAAAGATACGCTTAAGTCTTATGATATTCGCAAGAGGTTGGGTTCTGAAAACGGGTCCCAACATAAAGTTCTTCAAAGTACTATGATTATAGATCTTTGGCATTAAGGTGATAAAGGTCTTGTTTATTTCTTTAAGCATGCAACCATTATTAAAGAACTCCAACATAGCATGAATAACCAAATGTTTCAACAAATGAAAAGATTTATGAAAGAAATGAGCATCAAGACTATATGGACTCAAACATTATTGTTATGAAGAGCAGAGAGGGCTTCCTCCACTTCAAAATCAGTATTATATTTGATTAATAAATTTTCATTAATTGAATAAAAGTTTATCATATATAAATGATCATAACAATTGAATTGAAAAGGAATAGTTCGATGAACACTTAAGGAATTTTTAAACAAGATGATAAGTGGACTATAAAAAAATCAAACTAGGATGAGATAATAAGCCCATCCTACATTATAAGATAAGTAATTCTTTTAAGATTCCTTCTGGAAAGCATGAATTTATGGGGAAAAAAAGAAGTATTTATGTCCTCATGCTTAAGCCACTAATTCCTTGATCTCTTCTTAAAAAAAGAACAATAAAACTCAATAGCTTGCACATAATTAAATAAAGCCATATTTTCCTCCATTTATATAAAGGCAAAGAAAGGATCTTCATAAAGCATTTGTTTCCCCTTATCCAGTTTATCTTTAGATGAAAAAAAAAAACAAATTGTGTATCATTGTATTTCCTCTTTTATAGTAATTTGAGTTCTTTAATCTTCTATAGATTCCTTATACAAACAAAAGACATAAGTCAATCAAAATGATAAGTCATCCCTTTTAAGTTCACACTTTCAAATTTAGGATCATTATTTAGATAATTATTAAATCAGCACCTAGCCCTTTTCAAGTTAAGACCATTAATGACTATTGGAGAATGATCAGAAAATGAAGGATTCCCATTTATAGCAACAATTTTAAGCAAATTATTCAACTAAAGATTGTTCATGATAACTCTATTAAGTTTTTTCTTATAAACCATCTCCCTTCTTGCTTATTGTTCCATGTGTAAAATTTCCCCCACATTTTTAGTTTAGTGATGCCTAGATTGGATATGCAATTATACACATCTTGCTTGTGGCTCCTTAAGGAAAAATTACCTTTAGCTTTCAAAGAGCAACATCTAAGCACCATTTATGTTAGTAGTAATCTCCTTAAACTTTTATGGTAGGAAAGCTCTCTAGAAAATAAAGTTAGAGCCATAAACAAAGGATATATGAATACAAGCTCTTTCCTACGTTAACTCCATGTCTAAATGTGATATTTGATTTATAATTATAGAGTTCTTAATCTTTACCTTATGAGGGCTAGAAGAAATTACAATTATACCATAATGATGAGCATAATCATTAGAAATAATAGTCCATGAGTGATAAAAAAATTTATCTTATCCATAAGTGATTAAAAAAATTAATCTTACTCATCTCATTGTATCTTAGCTTAGTTTTTAAAAGACAACATATAAAGGGGTTTATATCCTTCAAATAATTTCTTGTTGTTTAAGCCCCTAACATTCCAATGCACCAAATTCATATCAAGATTTAGGAGAAGAAATTGTTTTAACCATCGTTGTGACCTACATGCCCATGTGGAGATTTACATGGTCGTGTAAGTGAGATACACAGTCGTGTATCTTGGTTGTGTAGCTCACTAAAAATGTGTAACTTTATGATTTTTGCCAAATTTAATATACGCAATTACTTACTTGCTCGTGTAGATAACTATGTGTAACTATACCTTAATTTTACACTATAAAAGGGCAATTAAGATGCCAAATATGGTATCCACATATTAAAGACATAAGAGGGGATAGATTCCTTTCTCTTTTGAGAGCTATAAGCAACTAAAATTCTTCTTTCTTAATCAAAGAGGATATTGAGGATGGTGAATACGTTTAGGCATTGATCAATCTTAGTAATGTTGTTCTTAAGTCTCTTTTGTAATTGTTGCATTATTCTGTGTCTAAGTTTGGGATTTATGTATAAACAATTTAGATAGGCTTGCTAAATTGTTCATATATGGATTCGTTTCCAGAATCAAGATTGCAATCGATAATTGTTGTGAATCTAATTCATGTGTAGTAAACTAATGGTTATGTGTCATTAGGGATTGATAGCACGTTGTAACACTACTCAAAATAAATAGACTTAAAACTATAGCTAGTGGTAAGTCTAGGTAGATCCTCCAGAAAGTGTGTGTAAAGATTTTTAAATGAAAATAATCATTGTTTAAGTTATGGGGGGTTAGTTTGATTTCAAATAAAAATAAAATGAAACTAAACTAACAAAAGAAATTAAAGAAAACATTAAAAAATGATGAAAAGTGATGAATACATTAGGGACCCGGTCATTGGTTCAATCTCGACCTACACATAAGTAAACATATATCATTGAATTTTTGTTCTTCATATAAGTAAATATACGTCAATATCGACCTACACATAAGTAAACATACTTCAATCTAGAAACTATTAATCATAGGTTAATGATAAGCTCTATTAACCTCAGTTTTCTCTTAGGTTATATTGAAGATTCTAGCAATATCTAAACTCAATAATTATAGATTGTGTCTAAGATTCTAACAATGAGTTCATACATAAACAATCTAATGATAACTAGCATATGATCATTCATATATGAAAACTTAAATCCATAAACATAGGATAATCTAAACAATTGTTATAGAAAGAAAGAATAACAAAACAAAGAGGGAACGCTTAACCAAGTTCTTTGGCATTGATATCACCTTCAAACAGGTGTCGGGAAGCTTATCCCTCTATAGGTCTCTAAAGGATGAGAGGTTTGCCGTCGTGAGCAATTTTCTATACCCTTCATGCTTAATGTTTTCAACATATGCTCTTCATTTTATGCATTTTCTTGTCTCCTCTTACTCTAATCCTTCTCCTTCTTGCTCCATAAAGACAAATGAGTGTGAATCTCAAGAAGACGACTCAAAGAATATGCTTTCAACTCACTTTGACCCTTATGCTTCCAAATTGTACCTAATACTAAATATGAACTAAAGTGAATGTCTTAGGCATTTCATAGCAGTATTCAATAAGAGTTATGAAATAAATGTATAATTAATTAAGCACATGTCAATTTCTCCCACACTTAACTTTTGACTATCCTCGGCAAAATATCAAAATCAAAGTCAAAAACCTAAAACACTTACTCATTTTCCATACTTCGTAAGAATAGATAGTCATAAGTAATGAGGAATAACTTTAGTCATAAGTAATAAGGAATAACTTTCAAAAACCTTAGCAAGAACTCAACATTCAATGTTTCCACTCATGATCAATCAACATTCATCATCTTGCAATCTAGACGTAGACTTGACAAAACGTGTTTAAATATGATAAATTTATAGGTACACTCAAACACCATTTATGATCATGACATTCCACAACTTTTTATATCATTTCATTTGTCCACGACTAGAATTCGCATACATAATTATGAATCAAAGTGCTTTTTAAGGTTGTAATGTGGGTAAAGGTTAAGGTGAGATGTATTTGGATAGTGTACAAAAACTATGTTTCATAGCTCAAATTCAAGCTTTTATACTATAAACCACATGAATCATAAATCACTTAGAAGGTATCACTCATAAAAATCGATGGTAATGATATATTGAAATTGTAAGGGGTGAACCCGTTGGATCGGAAAAAGAAAGCATGCTTAGTTTGGAGAAACGATAGATTTCAAAACTTTTTAAGAAATCATCTTGCAG
>JANJEY010000005.1:27254117-27264175 GCA_024703695.1 Erythroxylum cataractarum | reverse complement strand
TTTGTTATAAACACTAATTTTTCCAGTCACAACTAACCCCACCATAACCTTAATTTGTTGAAACTTGCTGCCATAGTTCACCTAAATGGCATTGCTCTCAAACGAAATGATAATAACATTTGATGTGTTTTGTGCGTGCCTTAAAGGCTGGATTATGAGCAAGATATGTTGCCCCCATGTTGTCACTCCAGATAATAGTTGGTGTACGTAGATGTTGACCAATTTCGCCTAGTAGGGAGATGAGCCAAAGAACTTCTGCTGCTACATTTGCGACAACACGGTACTCGGCTTCTGTGGAAGAGCAAGCTACAATTGGTTGTTTCTTTGAAGATCAAGATATCAAATTATGCCCCAAGTATGCTGCAAATCCACCAGTGGAACGCCTATCCTCTTGATTTCCTGCCCAATCGGCATCTATAAACACTTGTAATGTTGTTGTTGAACTTAGAACAATAAGCAATCCTTTGGCAATTGTCTCCTTCACATATCGCAAAACACGTTTGCAAGCTTGCCAATGAACGTCAGTTGGTGTAGACATAAATTGACTTAGCTTATTGACAGCATAGGAGAGATCAGGTCTGGTTAAGCAAGCATATTGCAAGGCTCCAATAGTTCGCTTGTAAATGTAAGGATCAGATAATGATTGCCCCTGAGATGAGTGTAATTGAATATTAGTAGGAAGAATGCATGTACCTTGGTGCTTGACCTCAATCCCAAGGAAGTACTTTAAGTGTCCCAGGTTTCGTAATTCAAATTCGCCTGACAACAATTGAATGAATTTATTGATAGTTGCTGCATCATTGCCTGTTAAAATGATATCATCAACATAAAGTAACAGGTATAGGTGAATATCACGTTGATGCCAAAGAAATAAAGAAGTGTCAGAGTTTGAAGTTCGAAAGCCCTTTTGAAGCAAGAATGTGCTCAATCTAGTATACTAGGCACGTGGAGCTTGCTTGAGACCATACAAAGATCGTTGAAGCTTGCAGATATAATCAGGACACCAAGAATCCACAAAACCTTGTGGTTGTGCCATGTAAACAGTTTCCTCAAGTTTGCCATTCAAAAAGGCATTTGAGATGTCTAACTGTTGTAATGCCTAGTTGTTGGAGACTGCAAGTGAAAGAATTAATCGTATGGTAGTTGATTTGACCACCGGAGAAAAAGTGGCAGAATAATCTATGCCTTCTTGTTGCATAAACCCCTTAGCCACTAGCCTCACCTTTAATCGTTCGACGCTACCATCTGTATGACGTTTAACTTTATACACCCATTTGTTGTCCACCACATTTGCATTTGGTGGTCGTGGGACCAAAGTCCAAGTATTATGCTTCAATAAGGCACTGATTTCTTGACTCATCGCTTCTCGCCATTTCTCTAGAAATGTTCCTCATTGTCTCAATTTCATAATGCCACCAAAATCATTTAATTTGGTTCGATACTCCAAAAGTTATAGTCCAAACATTTTTGGACTATTCTTATGCTAAAACATTTTCCTACAATTTATTTCCATCCAAAAATTGATATTTTTAGAGACTAAATTGAAACTCAATTTCTTCATAACATTTGTATCCCTATTTCTCTAGTTTAATCCAAATTAAGAATCACCTCATTTGGATGACTAGAGAAAAAGTTATGGACAAAATACTTTCAGCTCTTACTAATCTAAGACTGAACATTAAACCCAAATTCAATTCAGAAATTGAAGCTCCTAAAGTCCGAATTAAAATTCAGTCCCTTCAGATAACTTGTAATTCCATGTCTCTAGTTTAGTTTTCAACAAGAATCAACTTAACTGGATCTTCCAGATCAAGATATCACCAAAATATCGAAGCATGTTCAGAAAATTTTCCAACTTACTTGATTTAATCAATCTTTTCCAAGTTACTCTAAAAAATTATAACTTTTCCATGAAGAGGTATAGGAATGTCTTAGAAATCCAACACTTTAAAAATAAGGTCGATCAGAGGTCGGATGAAAAATTTATGGCCAAAAGAATGGAGAGAGGTCAATCAGGAAAATCGAAGCTCGCGCTTGCGAGCGGGTCGCTCGCTAAGGCGACCGAGCGGCACCAGGGCGAGCAAGCGCGGCTGCTCACCCTCGCGAGGGGACGCTTCTCCTTCTCTTCTTCCGACCATCCAACTTATAAAATTCATAACTTGTGACTCAGAACTCCAAATTTTTCAAATTTGAAATCAATGGAAAGATTAAAGAAAGCTCTACAATTTCTATGAAGGACTTAAAAACCAATTCTTTCTCTAAAGGGGTCAAAATCCCAATCAAACCTTCTGTCCACATTTATGTCACCCTAAACAGTCACATAACTTCTAAAATTTCTATCTTTCAGCTCCAAGGTCCAAAAATGTCATACTTTATATCAATGAAAAGATCAAAATGCAACCTACAACTTTTATGAAGGACAGAAAAATCAATTTAGCCCCTAAGGGAGCCAAAAAGCCACTCAAAGTTTCTGTCCACTAATGATCATGCCAAAAAGTAACAGAAACTTCTAAAAATCATAACTTCACATTCCATGGTCCAAAATTTCCATACTTTACATAAATGGAAAGATCAAAACATAATCTAAAACTTTCATGAAACACTTAAAAACAATTTCAACCTTTAACTAGGGCAATTTTTCAATTAAAGTTTCTGCCCTGAAATTTGTCATCCTATACCACATCCAAACTTTAAAATTTCATATCCTCCAATTTCTATCAAAAATAACATATTATACATCAATGAAAAGATCAAAACCTAAACTACAATCTTCAAGAAGGCTTTTTGGTCAAATTCTAACTCTATGAGGGACAGAACTTCACTCAAACTTTCTGCCCATAATTGGCATTTTGACAGCACCTCCCCTAAACTTCAACTATCCTTATTTCTGCAAACACCCACACAATTTACAACACCTGCACAAACACTTCAATCATCCACATTCTCCAATTTCTCACATCCAAACACAATACACAATACACAATACCTCATTTTAAAGTTATGCAAATACTCCATAATCCTTAAAAAGGCTAAAGAAGCCAATCAATTCCACATAAGTCCAGAAATTTGTCTCAAAAGAAAGGAATACAATAAACACCATTCTATTCATTGGACGAGGCCATGTTCAACATCATACTACCTCATCCTTTTATCAAACATATGCAAAACACAAGAAAACTCAAATGTCTTTCATTTCATCAAATGCTCATAGATTCATTTATACTTTTCATTCATTTCAAGGAATTATACCATATTTCCTCATTTAATTTCATTTAATAATTTCTAATTTTCAAGAAAAGTTCGGGGTCCAACATATATTTCACAACCTAATTCAGCTCTTAAACACAAACCACATGAAGCATAAACCAATCTGAAGGAATCACTCATACAATTTATTCCAACAATGTTGGAGTTATGTAAATATAGTATCCTATAAAGTAAGTGTATTTATATATAACTTAATCTTCTTCCAGTTACTTTTGTAATGAAAATATTTATTATTAATAAAGCAAAAGAGTTTGATTTTATTTGTATGAGCATTATATATCTAGTTATAAGGTACCAATATTCTTTTGTAAGTAATATACATATACATGGAGATGTATAGGAAACATGTACATTATTATAATCTAAATTAGTTGATTCATAGTTGAATAATCAAGTTGGCTGCTTGATTATGGTTTAGACTGTAGTATTGTGATTTATCTCCGTGTAAGTAAAAGAGTTTACTTCTAGGAAATGATGAGTTTCATATCATGATAGTAGTTGAAAATCGATAATGGCACTATTATCTGGAATCAAGTATGATTTTAAAGAATAAAGTAGGTCGTTACTTTAATATTAAAAGATACACCTTAGTATTCTTTTATTACAAACCACGATCTTGATGAATGGTGAACTCATATGTCTTACATTATAATTCTTGATATGATCGGAATAAATTTTTACAGAGTATCAATCCAGTGTCCGTATATTGGTATTATTAATTGAAACATGTATTAGGGAACATTCACTTAAATAAAGAGTTTATAGTGATATCATCGCTTCTAGATATTTTACAGAAATTGGTTATTAAACTGACGCCAGTAGTTTGATGGACTAGCTATCCATCAAATTTTAACACCAAGATGAGAAGTTAATTACCATATAGAGTAAAATGAGAGATCTAGAAGGAAAAAACTAACATAAGGGAAAATTGTAATTTTACCTTTTATTGTGCGAATGACTATAATATGATTCATAATAAAGTTTGCAATTGGACATATTATTTGAAACATGTGTTCTCATAATATTTAGTAATTCAAGAGTTCAATTAATTGTCTTTAATAGAATAACATTTGGTTAATAAACTGAAATTAATTTTAATGAGATTAAATTAATTCCAGGCTTATTGGAGCTTGAATTATATAAGTCCAATTAGATTCCCTACCTGACTTCTAGGAAGGTTATCAAGCAAAGTAAGAAATATAAATAGAGGTTTTAAAGCATATGATTAAATGTTGGGCTTGCATTAATTAATTGTTAATTAGAAGCCTAAATAAACATTTAATATTGGGCTAGACTTTGGTTTGATTTGAGTAATTAAATTAATTAAATTGAAACAAAGTTATTAAAAAAGGAGGACAGATTTTGGTTTTTTCTAACTAAATGTGCAGATGCACATTTAACATTGAATTGTTAAATTAAAGATGATTTTTATCATGCTTTATCATTATTAAATGTAGTAATGATCTTATCATTAAATGGTTTAATGGTTGTCTTTTAATGATGGCATGTAATGTAACCTTTTAACATTTATTTGATTAAAGAAAGGAAGAGGTGCATTTGATGTACTCTCTCTTCCTTCTTTCATTCATAACCAAAAATGAGAGGGTCTCATTTCAGTTATTGGTCTTTTCATATAGTCATCTTCAACAAATGAGAAGAGTCTCATTTATTGGCTTCTTTATGATTGATTAAAGAATGAAGTGATGTATTAGATGCATATCACTTCTTTCTTTCATGATAACCGAAAAATGAGAAAGAGAGAGGAAGGTGTTCTTGTATTTTTTGACTCACTCTCTCCTCTATTGGATAGCCTAGCCGAAACTTGAATAAGAAGGGTCTCATTTTTGGCTTCTTTAAACTAAGGAAAATCTCGTCAAGATTTCTTCTCCTTTCCTACCAAAGGATCTTGGTAACCAAGTTGTCTAAGGAGCATAAGTGGCAGATTGAATTGGTCTATGATATAATAACGAGGAGAGGATACATTGACAAGGAGAGGATACATAAGCGAGGAGTCAAAGCTGTCGCGAGCAGTCAATATATTTCTACCATCTTGTTCTTATGTTAATTATTTTCCTATACCATGTCATGTATGGCTGAAACATGTTGATTTGGTTATGTTGCTTCTGCTGCATTTTGACTTTAGAAAAAGTTTTAAAATCTACCATTTTAGCCAAATCTTGCATGCTTATGTTTTTGATCTAACAATTGGTATCAGAGCCATTTTATTATGCATGATTTCGATTTCTATATGTGATGCATGGATTAGTAATTAAATTTTGTATGTTGCATATTTTTATGTGATAGAAAATATATGGTGTATGTTTTGCTCTTTTGGTTGTCCCTAAAATAGTGTTTTATCTCGTAAGTTTTCTTCGTTTGGTTTGTAATAAGGAGGTGGCCTATCATTGTCATGATTCTCTTTGGTTTCATTTTTCTGTTTTCTTTGATTTTGTAATGTAAGAAATTCTGTAATATTGAAAATGGAGCAACCATGGATTGAAGAAATGACTAGGTAATGGTTTCAGTGTATCCTTTGGTGTATTGGCAAGGTTTCAATTTTATGAAAACAAAAATACTGAAATTTTTGGTCTATTAGCAAAGTTTCAATTTTATAGAAACAAAAATACTAGATTTTTTAGTTGTAACAAAGTTTTAGTTTTTTTATAAAACAAGTGTTGGAATTTTTTAGTTTTGTTTTTGCCAAAACAAGTGTTGGAATTTTCTGAGTTTCAAATTTACTAAAAACAAGTGCTAGAATTTTTGTTTTCAAAGTAGCAAAATTTGGTTTTATGAAAATGTCATTACACACTTTTTACTGAATGGGCCGAGCCATGTGGATGAAGAGTTTGAAACGGAAGATCCAAGTCCAAGACATTTTTTTTGGGCCAAGAGCCTTGTAATTTATTTTTATGTTCTAGGATGGGCAATCAAAAGTAGTGTTATTATTCATGGATGAATGGATGAATGGATGCTAATAATATGTGATATTATGTGATAGTATGCCATTTAGAATAATTGTCAACCCTTGGCTTTGTCATGCACTCATTATGTATGAGATATATAATGAAACAATATAGGATGGATAATAAATCGCATCTAGATAAGATGATATTTATTAAAACTTAAAGACCAAAAAGATTGAATGGGAGAGGATGCTCTTATGAGAGTCCACAATCCCCATGTGATGGCCCATTTGCATGTGGTGAAGTGTTACTTCCCACCAGAGGATATGAATCATAGTTCTTGCATGGTTTGGGTCTCCTATAGGATAAGTCCACTTATTGGTAGCAAATGTGACCTCCCACCGAGACATGGTTTACAAGAATCTTTAGTGGATGAATCAAATAGTTACGCACTCATCATAGTTTATCAATAATTTTCCCACCATAGCTCTGTTGATAAATGTATAGACCAAATTATGACACTTCTCAAAAAGTTAGGCATGAAGATACTTTGTAGTTTTTTGAGTGGGAGGGTCAAAGTTTTTCTTTCAATGGATAAGATGGCCTACCATCACTTAGTCCGTTATATATAAGAAAAATAACCATCGTATAAAGTATTAAATTTTTGTTGAGTTTTGTTAAATCTATCATCATGCATCATGATTTTATACAAAGTTCCAATATTCGTGACTGGTATGCTCATGTTTTAATAATTTATATTTTCAGACATAATCAACCATAATATGAATCCACTCACTTTGCTCTTGACTAATAACAAATTGAAAAATGGAGAGAATTTTAATGAATGGATACGTAACCTTGACATTGTTCTTCAACATGAACGAATTTCATGGGTATTAACAGACAATGAGCTTGCAACTCCAGGTGGCAATTTAACTATTGAGCAAGTTCAGCAACATGAGCGATGGCAGAATGCTGATAAGACTACTAAGTGTTATATTCTAGCTTTTGTTAGTGGAATGTTGGAAAAGCAAATTCTATGCATGAAAACTACTATTGCAATGGTCCACCGCCTACATGAGATGTTTGGTGTGAGGACCAGGTCCGTAAGAGTGAAAGCTATCTAAACCTTTTCTAATCTTTTACAAAAACCTAGCAAACTGGTGCGAGATTACCTGCTTAAGGTAATCTCTGTGGTTACTAAGGCTGAGATGCTTAGGGCAAATATGGATGTGGACATGCAGATGATTATGATCATTAATAGCTTAAACTCATCTTTTCAGTAGTTTAAGTTAGACTATGAGCTCAACAACAAGGATTATACCTTGAGTGAGTTGATGAATACCCTCCAGAGTATGAAGGAGATATTAAATATAAAGGCTCATGGGCCAGAAACTAATGTAGCATCTTCTTATAAGCCCAAGGGTAAGAACAAACAAAAAAAGAAGGGTTTAATGAAAAAGAAGGCCTAAACAGGGGTCAAGGCCCAGCCCATGAAAAAGAAGGCCAAAGAGGACAATAAGGGAAAGTGTTTCCACTGTGATAAGAAGGGCCACTGGAAAAGAAACCGTGCGATCTACCTTGAGTCCCTCAAAAGTAAATGAGGTATGGGTTTCCTAAGTTTGTTAGGAACTAGAAATATGGCAAATTCACCTGATTCTTGGATATTAGATTCAGGAGCTACTAACTATGTTTGCAATTCTTTGCAGGGGTTCCAATAAAGGAAAAGACTGCATAAAGGCCAGTTTCAAGTCAAGATAGCAGATGGATCCTCTGTTTCAGCAGAATCAGTAGGAGTAATTATCTTAGACTTTCCTAGTGGTCATAGCTTATATTTGGAAGATATATATTACATTCCAATGATTGTAAGGAACATGATTTCTATTTTTTATCTAATAAAATCTGGTTATTTGTAATACGATAATTAAACAGGGATTTTTTTATGGAACCTATGACAGGCTCACTAGACACCATATAATTAATAAAACCAAGACAATCTAATGATTTTAGCATTAATTCAAAATATTTGTGGCACTTAATAATGGGTCATATCAATAAAAAAAGACTTGACAGGCTAGTGAAGGATGAGATCCTTATGGGCTTGGATAATGATCCATTACCTACCTGTGAATCTTATATTGAAGGAAAAATGACCAAGGCCTTATTTCCTTCCAAAGGAAATAGATTTGAATCCACGTTGGACCTGGTACATACTAATATGTGTAGGCCCATGAACGTACAAGCTAGAGGAGATTATGAATATTTCATAACCTTTATAAATGATTACTCTAGACAAGGCTATTTATATTTGATGCATAAAAAGAGTGAGTCCTTTGAAAAGTTCAAAGAATTAAAAGCTGAAGCTGAAAAGCAACTTGGCAAGCCATTAAAACAACTTCAATCGGATCGAGGCGGTAAGTACTTATCTGGAGAGTTACAATAATTTCTAATTAATAATGGAATTGTTTCCAACTTGTCAGCTCCTCGAACACCTTAACAAAATGGTGTAGTAGAGAGGAGGAATAAGATTTTATTATAAGTGGTAAAATCAATGATGTCCTATGCTAGCCTTCCAGAATAGTTCTAGAGATATGCCATATAAACTACAACTTATCTTCTTAACTTTGCTTCATCCAAGTAAGTGCCTAAAACACCTAGGGAGTTATGGACTAGCCGAATGCCTTCATTAGGACACTTAAGGACTTGGGGCTGCCCAGTCCATGTTCTAAGGCTTGAATCCACAAAGATGGAACCAAGGTCAGAAGTATGTTTGTTTATATGATATCCTACGGGTACACGAGGGTACTATTTTTATGGTTCTCAGGACAGGAAGGTATTTATGTCAACAAATGTGATCTTCTTGGAGGAAGAATTTGTGAGAAATCACAAAGGAAGAAGTGAAGTAGTACTAAAGGAGTTATCTATTTAGTCCAAACCAAGAGTTAATTTGGATATAGCAGAACAAGATGTCGAAATGGATTCAAGAGTCAAATCAGAAGAGCAACCTGAACATCAGTAATGCCTAGACATAGTGGGAGGGTTGTGAGACAACTAGACAGGTATCTAGGTCTAAGATAAGGCATAACTGCCATCTTAGACAAAGAAAAAATGGATCCCATTACTTATACACAAGCTATTAATGATATTGATGCTAAAAAATGGCTCAAGGTGTTGAAATCGAAAATAGATTCCATGTACATCAATGAAGTCTGGATCCTTGTAGATCTACCACCAGGTGTAAAAGCCATAGGGTCTAAATGGATCTACAAAAGGAAAAGATGATCTGATGGAAAGGTAGAGACATTTAAAGCTAGATTGGTAGCTAAAGGTTATACTCAAAAAGAGGGTATAGACTATGAGAAGACTTTTTCTCCTGTTGCCATGCTTAAGTCCATCAAAAAAATTTGTCCATAGCAGCTTATTTCGATTATAAAATAGAGAAAATGGACGTTCAGATCGCATTTCTTAATGGGGATCTTAAGGAGACCATTAATATGGCACAACTAGAAGGATTTATTGAGCTAGGTAATAAGCATAAGATGTGCAAATTACAGAGGTCCATTTATGAACTTAAGCAAACAACTAGGTTTGGAACATTAAGTTTGATAAGTCTATCAAAACCTATGAGTTCATACAAAATCTAGATGAGCCTTGTGTTTATAAAAGGATACAAGAAGTTAAGGTTACTTTCCTAATCTTGTATGTCGATGACATTCTGCTCATTAGGAATGATGTAGGAATGTTATCTATAGTTAAGGGATAGCTAAATGAACAGTTCTCAATGAAGGATTTAGGAGAAGCTAGTTATGTTCTGTTGGACCAATGGCGGTTGACAAATTAAATCCCTTTATGTTTTGATAATAATAAAATATCTAGAAATAGTTAAGA
>JANJEY010000005.1:27227123-27240893 GCA_024703695.1 Erythroxylum cataractarum | reverse complement strand
TGTTGGGATTGAAGGAAGAAAGAAGGGAAAGGTAAAATCAAGTGGATTTTGGGATTTCTAAGTCAAGGTTTTGGTTAGTCTAGCATAGATGGCCTATGGGTAGGTTAGGTTAAAGTTGATTTTATCTTTGCTTGATTCTTGAATGCTATGACTTTCTTTGGAATGTGTTTATTGAATGGAAATTGGTTTTATTAAAGGGAATCAAGAAAACCCCACTCCAGGCAGGGAGGAAGGTCAATCTTGAACTCAGATTTTACATTTAGGTGGGTAACATTTTTATAGTTGTTGGGTGATGGGCAAATGTCCTATCTGTGTTCTTTCTTTTGTTTAAATTTCGTACATGTTGACTTGTGGTGTATATTTGAAAGTGTATCATGAAATAGATATGTTTCCTATGATATGAATGTAAAGTATGAAACTATGATGATTTGGTAGAATGAAAGAAGCACAAAAGTGTCGTTTTTGCATTTGAATAATTGAGCATATATTGGTTGTGATTGGGAAAGAGAGAATCTGTTTCGTTAGTCTCGTGCACGATGACCCTTAGCCTTCTCCCGGCTGCCCGCTTGAGGCCACGAGATCCTGAGAAATCGGACTCGTTTTGTTTACGGTGGAAACCGTTTTGTTTATGGAACTCTCGAGCCATTTGTGTGCATTTCATCATTAATGGTGGTTATGATGCATAATACGTGTTATGACTAATAGAAGATTTCATGTTATGCTTTATGTGACGATTTTGGTTAATTGTGCTTTATATGATAAGGTTGGTTATTTATGCATAATATGATGAATTGCTAATGCTTTGGATTCTTGAATTATGTGTTGTATGGCTCATTACTCGATGGCTATAAACGTGTTAGCCACTGAGCCGTGTTTGCTCTCCCCACTCTCCCTCCTCATGTGCAAATCAAGTCAAGCGCTGAACCTTGCAAGGCATCGGAAAAAACTCCAAGACACTAGATACTTTTGTATTAAGTTAGTGACTAGCTTTTGAATAGCTTTAAAAGCATATCAAACATTGAGCATCTCATATGTTTTTTATTTTGTGCTTACCTCATGATGGATATGTTGATATGTAACTAAAGCTATGCATGAACTCTTATTATGATTGGAAAAGAGAATGAGAACTCTAGTATTCTCTTCCTTGTGTGTTTGTGTTGGTTTGTGAATTGTTTATGACCTTGCAAAGGAATGTGTATGTGCATTTATTCATTATTGAGTCACTGTTGGAGTTCGCTTGGAATAGCTCATTGTAAATTTGCAATAATTTAGGAGTTGTTGAAGTTAGGCGTAAGTGCTGCAATTTTTGGGCTAAGGTGTGCATAGGGTTAGTTTTGGGTATGTTATGCATTAAGTCAAATTCTGGACTACTATAGAATGAATGGGATCAATTAGCCTTCTTGAGAGTTGCAGACGAGCTGTAGAGCTCTCCCATGATGTATAACGAGCTATTTTTAGGATGTGTTAATTGGAAGAGGTGAGTTGTTAAACTTGGGAGCAGGTGCTGCCAAAGTTACAAACTTCAGACAGAAGTTTTGAGTCCATTTTTGACCCTTATAGAGTTGGAATTTGCTCTTATGATCTTTATGGAAGTTGTAGAGCGTTTTTTTTATCTTTCCATAGACACCAAGTTTGTCAAATTTGGAGTTCTGGGTCAAAAGTTATAATGTTTACAAATTTTAGTATTGTTGAGGAGCTTATCGATCGGTCACCTTGAAGCAAACTTTTGACCCCTTTAGAGACCAAGCTTGCTTTTGAGTCCTTCTTAAAAATGGTAGATCTGTCTTTGATCTTTCCATCGAAACCAAGTTTGTAAAATTTAGAGCTCGGTGCCAAAAGATATGAGGGTTATAAGTCAGAAGGGTCGGTTTCGCTCGGCCTGTCGCTCGGCCCCTCACCCGAGCGCGCACCCGCTCGGGCGAGCATGCTAGCAAGCGCTCGGTTGCGAGCCCAAATGCCCGAGCACCCGAGCGACCGGTGGAAAAAGTCTAAATATCGTACGGTATTTTAGAGATATCTTGAGCTATAGAGCTCCGATCGATCTGATTTTTCTTGCAAATTAAACTAGAGACATGGATCTACAATTTATCTAAAGAAGCCAATAGACAATTTAGCCTCTAGGACTTTCAATTTCTGACATATTGTTGGGTAGAGCATTCGGTCTTGGTTTGTTTTCCTTTAAGACAATATTTTGGTTTTAACTTCCCCCTTTCTAATCCAAATTGAGCGTTTTTGGTGGCGTTGGAATCGTTAGAACATAGGGAACAATTGTTTTTAAGAAGCTAATCCGAAATTTCTATTTGAAGTTCCCCAAATTGTGTTCAGTAAGTTGTCGGTTTTGGGCCTTCTATGCTTTTATGCTTCCGAATGTTGGGCTTCGGAGACGGGGTCCAACAGTTATGAATCATTAGTCGCTACACATGAATTTCAACATAACAATTATGGATTATATCGAAATTCTAGCAATGGGTTTACAAATAAATGATTCAATGAATGCATTAAAATCATCTTTTCACAATACACAATTGGTTTATACACAAATAACGAAACTATAACGATCACAAAACCTAAATCCTTATGCCTAGGATAACACAATCAATTCAATAAGAGAGAAAGAAACAACAAAAATATGAAAGAAATGTTTAACTCAGGTCATCGGCATCGATGTCACCTCCAAACCAACATTGGAAACTTAACCTTAAATAGGTCTCTCTAAAGAAAATGCTTTAGCCCCACTCAAAATAACCCTAGCCAAAGCCCCCTCGGTTCTTTCTTCATTACGCCTCCTATTCTATTCTCTCTTGGTATTGTTATGTGATTTGACAAATTAAATCCTTGGTCTATATTACTGTTCACATTTTAACCCTCTGTTGCTTTTGTTAATGTGCATTTTAAGCCAAAAAAAGACATCCCATGTCTTGGAAATGTCTGCATTCATCATAGTTGATAAAACCTAAATTTAATTAGTTTTTATTTTTTTTCACTCGATATTCATGTCCCTCCCCTCTCTGTGTTTTTTCTTTATTCAAAAGGGTCAAATATGGTCACTTGATGGAGCATCATTTGTAAACTACAAAGCAAGAGCTCTTCTGTTAAACTAATCTCCATATGAGGTTTGAATAGGAGAGATTAAAATGGGTAGTGGACATCCCTCCTAGTGTTTGAGATGAAGTGGGGTTGAGGGACACAGAAAGTGTGGACTTAAGGGATAAGTCATAGCAAGGTTAGTGAAACTTTTAGCAACATCAATCATGTTCCTCTAATTCCTCCATATGTATCACCATTTAGTTAATGTTGATGGTGTTGAAGAAGAAGTTGTTCTTGTTAACTCATAGGTTATGCATGGTTTGAGATTACTTCTTGGGGGGTCTTCTTTTTTCAATCCACACATGGCTTTCTTTCTCTCTAGATAAAACAAAAACAAAGAGTGGGGAAGGATGCATATTTAATTAGGACTTTTAATTTTTTTATTGACGTTTCGTAATTAGAATTTTTTGATTCAGGAATTTTAGAGATTTTTGTTAACAACTTAAGTAAAAAAGTGTACATAATAGATTAATTAAATTATTAATAATTTTAAGTTTTAAAAAAAGGGCATATAGATCTTAGTATATCATGTGGCATACACATGAGAGTGACGCTCATGAATAAATTTGTTTTAAAAAATAAAAAGTACTACAAAGTAACACTTAACAGATAAAAGTTTAATTATGTTAATTGAGTTAAGTTTTATTTTGGTCGTTTTAAAAATATTAAAATTGACATTGAACATTCTAAAACGTTATTTTGATAAAAATGATAGAGTTTAAATTGGACAGTTAGCCAACCTCTGTCTGCCCATCAAGTTTTGTGATGTGCATTTTGTTGTTCACGCATCAATCTCTAAAATTGGGCATTTTGCAATATAGTCCTTCCTTCTCTTGAAATTAGATCTTCTTTGGGTTTTTGGCATTTCAACCCAAAGCTTTCATCTATTTTTATATTTAACTCCAGATTTGGTTGGGCTAGAGGATCTTGTCTGCTGAATCTCAACCAAGCAAATTAGTATTGTCCTCTTTGGTCACCAGGCGCGGATCTCATCGCTTGAACCTGTGACCTCAGCGTTTTGTTGCACTTAAGTGCACACCTCTCACCACTGGGTTACGTAGCTTAGTGGTGTGAGGCGTGCGTCTCAACGCAACAAAACCCTGATATCACAGGTTCAAGCGACGAGATCCGCGCCTGGAGAACCAAAGGAGACAATACTAAATTTGAGTTGAGTCGGCGCGCACGACAAGATCCGTGACCCACCCCAACCACCTCCCATAATTTAATTAAACCGAAAAGTAAAAGCAATAACTTCTCTTATGTTTTTATTTTTTGATAACTACGATGATTATTATAGTTCGTAAAAAGCAAATTGCCGCGTACATATTTTTGCCATACTGATAACAAATTGATTATGGGTTATAGCCAGCTGGATGTCCACTAATGTATCATTCTTTCAGAAAATTTAGCACTTGTATTGTTTCTCAGTCGCCAAAAGGATTAATCCTCGAGAAAAATGACGGCATTCTCGACGAGATACGTGAGCTCGCCATGCGCGGGCACCTTAGTAAAGCGCTATCTCACTTCTACGACTTCCATGCATCACCACCAAAACCACCTCTCTCGCAGTCGCAGCAAGTATACGCCACCCTTTTTCATGCTTGTGCCCGCCATGGATGCCTTCAACAAGGCCGATCATTGCACAATTACATGCTTTCGCATCAACCCAACAACTCTCGGGATCTCTTTGTCGCCAACCATCTCATTAATATGTATTCTAAATGTGGTGATTTAAGCTATGCCCACCTGCTGTTCGATGAAATGGGGCATAGAAACGTTGTCTCATGGACAACGCTAATTTCTGGGTATGCACAATACGGTAAAGCTTATGAGTGTTTTCATTTGTTTTCTGGTATGTTGCTGCACTGCCGTCCTAATGAATTCGCACTTGCAAGCGTGCTTGCATGTTGTGACTATGAGCATGGCAAGCAGGTGCATGCATGTGCACTGAAAATGGCTTTGGACACAAGTATATACGTAGGAAATGCTCTTATTACCATGTACAGTAAAAATAGGAATTTGGCAATTAATGACAGTTGCAGAGATGAGGCCTGGAGTGTGTTTCAGGCATTAGAGTTCCGAAATATTGTCTCTTGGAATTCAATGATTGCGGGGTTTCAGCAACGAAATCTTGGGGCACAAGCTGTCAATCTTTTCATTATAATGCAAAATGAGGGAATCAGGTTCGATCGTGCCACACTTCTTAGTGTCTTTTCTTCCTTTAATGGAACTTATTGCGATACTAATGATCTGGGTCTTTGGCCCTTGTTTCAGTTGCACTCTCTTACTCTTAAAAGTGGGTTTTCATCGAATTTACATGTAGCCACCGCTTTGATAAAAGCTTATTCTGATGTCAGTGGAGAAACTTCCCATTGTTATAAGCTCTTCCTGGAGATGAATAGTGATCAAGATATTGTTTCATGGACTAGCATTATTACAGTATTCGCAGACCGTGAACCAGAAGGAGCACTTTTTCTCTTTAGAAAGTTGTACCATGTGAGACTCAAACCAGACCGGTATACTTTCTCAATTATTTTAAAGGCTTGTTCAAGCCTTCTGGACGACAGGCATGCCTTGGCAATTCATGGACAAGTTGTTAAAGCTGGTTTTGAGGAAGACATGGTGATCGAAAATGCTTTGATCCATGCTTATGCCAGGTGTGGTTCTATTTCTTTGGCCAAACAAGTTTTTAGTGAGATGCATAACCTTGATGTGGTTTCTTGGAACTCGATGCTCAAGGCCTACGCCCTTCATGGCCAGGCTAAGGAGGCATTGGCTCTCTTTTCATATATGAATCTTCGTCCTGATTCTGCTACTATGGTTGCTCTACTTTCAGCTTGTAGCCATGTTGGATTTGTCGAAGAAGGGATCAAGCTATTTGACTCCATGTTTGCTTATTATGGTATTTTTCCACAAATAGATCATTATGCGTGCATGGTGGATATTCTTGGACGGGCTGGTCGGGTTATTGAGGCAATGATTCTTATTACTAAAATGCCAATGGAACCTGATTCAGTTGTCTGGAGTGCATTACTTGGCTCATGTAGGAAGCATGGTGAGATGCACTTGGCCAAATTAGCGGCGGAGAAATTGAAGGAGTTGGAACCTAGAAGTTCCTTAAGTTATGTTCAAATGTCAAACATATATTGCTCCATAGGTAATTACAATGAAGCAGGGCTTGTTAGAAAAGAAATGAAGGAATCAAGAGTGAGAAAGGATCCTGCTTTGAGTTTGATTGAAATTGGGACTGCAGTTCATGAGTTTGCATCTGGAGGTAATAACCATCCTCAAAGAGAGGCCATAAGCACCAAGCTTGTAGCATTGATTGAGCAGTTGAAGAAGATAGGCTATGTGCCAGATACGAGCTTTGCCTTGCACGATATAGAGGAGGAGCACAAAGAGGAACAACTGTTTCATCATAGTGAGAAATTAGCTTTGATTTTTGCTATGATGAACGAAGACAAATTGCAAAATAGAGGGAGGACGATAAAAATAGTGAAGAACATTCGAATTTGTGTGGACTGCCATAACTTCATGAAATTAGCATCTGCTCACCTTCAAAAGGAGATTATTGTGAGAGATTCAAACCGATTCCATCACTTCAAAAATAGGATTTGCTCTTGCAACGACTATTGGTGATAATGAGCACTGCTGTGCCAAGGATGCTCGGTGTCCATGATTTCTTCATGCCAATAGTCCCCTATTCATTGCTTGAGCTAACTTAACAACCAGAAGTGTTACTTCTCAACAACCATACGTAATACTAATGGTCACCACTCACCATCAATTTTGCTGGACAAGGATCCACAATAATGGGAGAATAACTTACTCGGCAGATGACAGAACATTAATGGGCAGATGAGGTTTGTTCTTGGCTTCTCAAGGAGTCTAGAAAAATTTTACATGCGGGATACGGTGATAATTGTTGGAGTATTACGTATGAAAATTCAGATTTATGCAACATGTAGATTCACAGGAAGATAAAGTGAGAGACCCGGCATGAAAATAGGAAGTAAAGCCTGCCTTATGATTGCGGCCCGTCAAAAGCCAACTCAACCTGATGACTCTACCCGACCCACGGTAAATATTTTCACTTACAATTGAAGATGTCGTCATTAGCATTCCAATTAACTTTAGTTTATTTTGTTATTCAGGGATTGGTCTTTTTAAACCAGCTAAGCGTTATAAGCAGTGTTTCGAATACCTTGTGGGAAATAGTTCTGGTTTTGGTTTTAGTTTTAGTAAAGTATAATACAAATATTAATTAATATCTTTTTATAATTTTTTAATATATTTTGCTTCAACTCCTGTATTAAAAAAATTATACTAACCTGTATTTGATATAATAACTATTTTTTATTCATATTTTCAAAAAAAAAACTATTTTTCATTCATACAAATGATAAGAGGGACTTTTTTAATTCTCACATCAAAATCAAGGTAGGAAATAGGAATTCAACCCGCTTTTGGTTTGATAATTGGACTAATCATAGTCCTTTGAATGAAGAGGTATCCCTGAGACAGTTAAAAACAAGAATCCCCCTTAATTCCTGGGTTAATATTGTGATACAAACAGGTAATCGGAACTATGAAGTCCAAGGAGCTAGCATATTGGATGCATACTTTCTTAACCATCAGCCTTACATAAGGGAGGATGACAAACCTATCTGGCTAACTAACAGTTCTAAACTTCTAATAACATCACCAATTTCTCTTGCTGCAACTGATTTAGGCTCCACTCTCTTAAAGTGAGCCGGTATGACAGTTTGGAAAATATCTATGATACCTAAAGCCTCATTTATTTCCTGGATTGCAGCAAAGCACAAACTGGCTAACTAAAGACAAGATCCATACAACCAATGATGGACTCGGTGTTCTTTGTCAATCAACATCAGAGACAATTCCTCATCTTTTCTTTCAATGCCAATTCTCGAGCATAATTTGGTTCATGATGCATGCATGGATGGAAATTCTGAACTGGGCACATGACATGACTTGGAGAATAGGGAAGCATAATTAGTTCCTGTGAACTTCCTTCAATTGTTATATTTTTTCAGTTTGGAGGGAAAGGAACCATAGAATATTCCGAAGCCAAGTTATGGAGAAGAACGTGTTGCCCATAATGCGAAAGCAGATCTGCTGTTTCCAATATGATGTGCCTCTTTGCCTGAAACCGTCCCAACCATCTATTTGGATGGTTTGGATAGTTGGGATAGTTTCAAGCACAGGTGGTACAACAGAACGGGAACAGCAGATCTGAATGCCATAATGCTATTTCCTAGATCAAAGAAATTTGATGTGTTCACAAAGCACATTTGGATGCTAGCTCCTTAACGAGGTTTAGATGGTACATATGAAAACAGGATCATTGAAAGATTTGTTATGTATAATGAAGTAGTAATGCTTTGCATTTAGCATTTTTAGGCATGAAAACAATATTTCGGTTGTAAGCTTATCCTTTGGGATTGTTCAATGAAATTCTTTAATTCAAAAATTATTTTTCATTCATATTAATCAAAGAAATACTGATTAAAAAAGTGAGCCATTTTTTCATGTTACTCATATAAATAAATATTATCCATATATAATATTTAACACTAACAATAACTGATAAAAAATCGTTTAAATTTCATCTTATTATTGTGATCAGAAGATCACAAGTTTGAATCAAAGAAATGGTCCATTTGTAAAAAAATACAATAGGAAGGTGACGTACATTAATAACCCTCTCTCGATCCTTGCAAAATACGAAACCTTGTGCACATGGATATGTTGGCTTTGACAACCTTTTACTTAAAATATTACAATTAATTACAAAAAATATTACATAATAGAATTACCATAGGTCCTTAACAACAAGAGTTCGTGATCACAAATGCAACAAAATAGAAATAAAACTTAAAACAAAAATACTTACATTTACAAGCCTTATATTTATATTGCACATTTTCAATTTATGATATACTTTAAATACAAAGTGAAACCAGATGTCAAGATTTAAAATAATAAAAAGATTGAAATTTAATTCCAAAACATATCCACTTAAATCATATTAGCTCTAACTTTCATTTAGTATAAAGTCTTCATCATTAAGGGGAGTCTTATTTTCATCATCATTAAAGTTCAATTTATCAAATGATATGTCAATACTTTCATATCCAAGATCATCTTCTAATTCATTCTTGTTTATAAATTTTAATTCCTTTGAAACACAATTTGTTAAAATATTAATGTGATCAAGGTAAATTAGATCAATAGAATTATGTGTTTTATTAAGATTTCTAGTAAACAAATATAATTATATTTAAAATTATTATATAAGCATAAAAATTATTTTCAAAATTAATAATGATGATAAAATACATCTCTCAAAGCTTTAAGTTATATTGGACAAATATTAGATCATTCAATTGATTGTGTTTTAATATATTTAATTTTTCTTAAATAGACGAACTTAAATATGCTATAATTCCTTTCATACCTAGTTGCAATCACATATTGGATAAGAATTCAAATTGCAAACCTATAATTATGGAACATTGTTTTTAAATTGATCTCACCAAGTAACTATAAGATAATAAAAGTAATCTTATAAACATAATGAAGTAATGATAAATTTAAAGTAAGTAACATAAGTGAAGAAATACATACTTAGATTAATTTTGTCTCTTTGGAGTATTAAAATAAGCATCTAAAAAGAGTAAAGTTATTTTTCCTACCCTCACTAATGACTATACGATAAGGTGTGTATGTGTATGAAGAAGAATATTTTTCATATTAACCTTGATTATTTTCTTCGCCTTTACATAACATCATAAAAATAACTCATTGTTGACTTTTCATCACTATTAGGTAGATCAAGTACTTTTACCTAACACTCACAAAATTGGATAACAAATTAACATTGGGACCAAAATTTATAATATTCAAGTATAATCTTAGAAACCAATATTCCAACATTATACCTAACATATTGAGATATAACCTATTTATCACTTATAAATATTTTTTCTCAACTATTTCGTCATTTGAATAAAATACTAAGCGATAAGAAATTAGTTGTAGATCTTATTATCACACTATGATATAAATTCCTACCATTTGTGAAAATTTGTTGTCAAATATAATATTCATACACAATTATAAATGAACATAATGACTCTTTTTTTCTTTCTACATGGTTTAATTATTGGTATGAAAGTATTTACTATCTCCTATATTTTTCAATATCAAGTCAAGATAATGTGCAACACAAAGAGTATAACAAAAATAAGTGCACCTATTTTGCAATCTCTTCTTAGATGCTTTATAAGAAACATCATTGTTAATATTGAATTGTACAATATTTTCAACCATAATTTTATTGACAACTTCATCAAAAATCTCCAACAAAACACCACCATTTCTTGCAAGGCTCGATGTATCAACTGACTTTAGTAATAATTTTCTGAAAGTAAAATAAATCAAAAAAATTATAATGTTCTCTTATCTCATATTTGTCCAATTATTACACAATTTAAAACATATTAGTTATTCAAGTCCTTCCCTTACTCAAATAACTTTACTTTACTAACATAGTTGCTTAGGAGATTACCTTACTAGTCATCAAAAGAAGGAGTTTCAAATCTTAGGCCATAAGAGGCAAATAACATCATCTATAGGTTAGCAATAGTAAGATTAGGTTATATTAAGTGACACATCTGTATCATATCACCATCTACCTATTGTCATTTTTACATAAGCTACTGCTTCTTTTGATTATAATGTAGTAAGGATAGAAGGTTGAGCTCTAAAACTGTTTGTGGAAAAAAATAATTAGGCACTTTTATTATCTTTTTACTTATACCAGTTGCACCAATTTCTGGTTCTTAGGTAGGAATACTAGCTTTAACATTGTTAGTATCATCCTTAATACTACAAAATGAACTATTATTGATAGTTTTAATTGAAAAACTTTTAATATTGCAAGTATATAGATTGTAACTTATAATATAAAAGATATTGTTCCCATAAGGATTATATAGTCACTTGAAATTCTTGTAAACTTTTTTTAAGGTAAACAATAAGATGAATGATTAAAAATTAAACTGAAAACAAAGAATTAATAAATAAACTATGTGTAATTGTTTATTAGGCAATAATGAAATTGGTTGATTGATTAATAATGAAAGCTAGGAATTACTTTTATCCTTGTTTGTTTTCCTTTTACCTTCTTGATTTAATCACATTTTATCCTAGATAGCCTATAGTTGTAATTAACCTATCTCGAGATCCAGTTAAGTATTCTAATTGAAATAAGTAAAAGTTGAGTTGTAATCTCTCGATTTCTCAAAGCCACTTCTAACTAGTTAATTGAATTTGAAGCAATTCTAAGGATAACTAATAAAAAAGTAAGATAACTCTTCAATTACCTATTAATTTGATGTTTATAGATCTATTGTGGTACCAACCCTCACTATGCAATATAACACAAGTGAATTAATCCAATCTCTTGATCCAATTTTTTTATAAAATAATAAAAATCACAAGCATATTCATTAAATTAAGAATATAAATTTCAACAAATAATTCAAGAGTAATTCCTAAATGAGGAATTTAGCAATCCATAGATGTAAATAAATATCCAAATGTAATCATAATGAATATTTAATAAAAAGAACGAAATAGGAAAAGAGTCGAGAATGAAATTTGAAATTCTTCTCTTCTTTTCCTTTTTCTTGAAAATATGCTACCACTTTTTATGTATTGTTTTCCTTTTTAGGTGTCTTTTATGCCTTTATTTGCTTCCCTCTGAATTCAATAGCCTCCCTATCGATGCAACCTTTAACAATATCCTTCTATAGTAACAAACTAGGTTTTATGAGATATATATATATACACACTTATACGGTCGTGTAGGTGACTTTATATCTCCAAAAACACCTCAAATTGAGAATTTATATGATCATAGAAGCTTACACGAGCAACATATATGATGAGATACAAGGTCACCTACATGACTATGTAAGTGCGCAATATACACAGGTGTGTAATTTCACACGGGTAGAAAAAGTGTCTTTAAAGCTCTATAACTTGGAAGATCAATATACACAAACCTTATCTCCAAAATTGTTAAAATTCTTTTATGTCAGACACAATTTCAACTAAATACTTCTATTGTTAGTCTATGAAGGCAATTATCACCTAAAAACATACTTGAATCAAAATAATTACCAAAAATACTATAAAACTCTTAATGACAAGCAAAACATACTAAATATGGGTATATAAATGTAATTAATTAATTGTTTATCAAACATCCTCACACTTGAATATTTGCTCCTCCTTAAGAAAATCATACTCTAAATCTTCAAACTTACAAACATTCTTCCTTTATTAACCTTAACCTATCCATCAACATTCTAAATTATCATATCATATTGATCAAATTAACATACAAATATATTCAAGTTATCCTAGAACCAACCTTCATAAATCAATATCAATAACAATCAAATAGATAACCATTTTGAAATTAAAAGCATAAATGTTTACACCCTTACCAAGGATTCTAAAAGATGCATATTTGACCATAATTATACCCCATATTTTATGTATTTTTGCTTGATATTTTATTCTTTTATTTTATATTTGGTACTTCATTTTCTCTAAGTGCATTTATAGGTTATAATTGTCTTCACGTACTACAAGGAGAATAATTCAAATGAAAATTTGGCATAAAACAAATATTTAGAACAAAGAAAGTCTACACAGTTGTGTCTGAGCCCGTGTACTTCTCTTAGGTAGTGCAGAATCATGAATTCTAGGTACTTTGGGTTATACACAATCCAGTACATGGTCGTATATCAAAACGTGTATCACCTAAAATCCTAAAAATTACTATAAAAAAGACATGACCAGAGGTAAGAAGGAGTAGAGATTGACATCCAATTTTGGAAGTTGAGATCGTTCAAAAGGGGCGATTTTGATTCATATAAGTGGAAAGAACAAAGAAATCAATGAAAAATCTATTAGAATACAACATCAAACATCTACCTTGCAAGAACAATCGATAGGAGATAAAATGGAGATTTAGATTTATGAACTCTTTATTTTATATTCTTTTACTAAACAATTTTAGTGTCTAGGTAAGATGAACCCTAGTTTTGTGTTATAACATATTTTGATTCTTTTATTTAATGCAATTATCTTGATTGATATATTGTGATTCAATTATGTGCTTAATATATGTCCTATAATAGATCCAAAATATTAGTGTATAATCTGATTTCATAACATAGATATTGAGAATCATGTGTATGAATATATATACTATAATTGAAATAAGTTGATTGCAAACTTGGAGATACGTTGACATAAATTCTCCATATTAGGGTCAAACCTAATAGTGGAATTCACAAATCAGTAGAACAATATTAGTACCTTTTGTTGGCATCCGTTTTCGGGACCCAACCCTCGAACCATAAATGAAAACATAAGCGGACTTCCAAGCTTTATAACCCTAATCAAAAGAACAGAAAAATTTTCCATTCGAATGACATACAAGCCACAAAGGCGAGCCCACACAACGAAATCACAACAATAATCATGATTGAATTCTTCCAAGTGGTAGCCCTTAGTCTCTAGTTCATTTAGAAGCAAGAACCACCTCAATCGGAGCTCTATAACTCAAGATATGCTCAA
>JANJEY010000005.1:27212565-27227023 GCA_024703695.1 Erythroxylum cataractarum | reverse complement strand
GTCCTCGTTTTATTTATTTAACTGATATAAAATTCTAATTTCAATTAAACTTTAACTAGAATACAAATTAGTTCTAGTAAAATACGAATTGGGTCCAAATAAGATCCAATATATCATATTGGTCCTTATTTTTAAATATCTCATATTTAATCATAAAATTTCTCAAACTTTATAATGAAGTGTAACTTAATTGAGACAACTTTTCTCTCTTCAACATATTTTTTGGGTGTGACTCATTAGATTCCTAAATATGTTAATAATGGATATAAATTATAACTCTAAATCACATTTAAGATTAGATAAATTAAATTCTTTAATTTATTATTAATTATTTAATTAAATAATGTATTATCTATATATCAAAATTGCATCTACCGACGTATCATGAGCATCTAAATATTTAAGAATATCAAAGTAATTTTGACTATCCTTTTCAAACATGAATTTTTTATATAATTTAATCATTTCATCATATACTATTTTGATTAGACATAGATGATAGAATTAATCTCTACTTTATTTGAGTCTAATCATATTAGTTCCCCATTATTAATAATTTATTTAATTAATGACATTTGAAAACTATTTTGAAAGTATCATTCTATCTTAGCTAATAATTTGTCGAATCAATACTAATCGAGAACAATGAAACATTCTTCCTAATCACTTTAAAGTAATGAATCATATATTAATCACTCAACTATCTCTATATAGTTCATGCTATATTCAATGACTACCAATTATGTTACCTTTGAATAGAATAGGTCATAAATTTTATGAAAAAACAACAATCCTTATATGAGATAATTTGTAGATTTTAAGTTAAAAGATCACTTATATAATCATCACAATAATAATTTCCATCGATATACAAGTTATTTTTCAACAATCGAATTCTTATATGGGATCAGTCTAGTGAACTTGTTGTCTAACAAACACCCATGTATTTGTTTAACTATCTCTATACTTTAGTCTATGAGATCTACTACTTCATTTGTAAGAAAGAAACATAATATAAGATAGTCTTTTTATGCTCTATTAATACCCAATATTAATAGAACAATGACTAGGAATAATTTAGGGATAATACATAAATGCAATACGAATCTCATAACTATGATTTCATTATAATTTTAGTTGTAATGCATATTTACCCTATAAAATTTATCATATATATCTAATTATGTATAAGATAAAGAATCTCTTTAAATAAGTCACTAAACTACAATTAATTGATTGATTGTAATGCATAAACCAATATCTTCATGTGTTGCTCTTGTCTTAAATGTAACTATAGGATACAATCAAAGTTGAGGCTAGTACTCATCTTTATATGATGAAGGTTTGAAAAACTATGCCAACCTTATGGAGAAATGGGCTAGTTTTCTATAAAAATAAGTGGCGGTACCTTTTCATTCCATTTTCATCCAACAAGTCCTTTAAGAATTTCATGACTTATCATTATAGGGCATTCAAGAGTGTTAAAAATGCATTGGAGGTTGGCTCAATAATTCTACTAGCCATCTATATGTCTAGTAGTGACTAGCTATATTACTTTTTATGAGGTCTACAAAAGAACTAAATCTAAAACCTTGTCACCAATAGGCTTCTTCAACCATTTCCATTCCATACCTTCTAAGAAGATAACACCATGAACTTCATAGAAGGTCTTCCCTATTGGAATGGCCAAAACACCATACAATTTTTCATGTATCAAGTTTTAAACGAAAAACTAGAGATAATGTCTCAGCAAGTAGTGAATTATCACTTGTTATACATAATGGTGATATTATCATGTGACTAGTAGCCATTTTGGACACAAACTATATTAAAAGAGGAACCAAATTTATAAAGTGAATCACACGTTAGTACAATGCTTCTAATACGATAACGAATACACGATAAGGGAGGTTGAATTGTGTATTCTCCTTTTTGAAAAATCTTTCAAAGACATTTTGTTAAAAACAAGTTCTTTTCACAGAAACTTTGGTAAGTTCGAATTAATCAAAACTTTGAAAACTTGTTTCAAAATATAAGTAATAACGAAACTTTGAAATTAGAGAGATAGAGTAGAGAGAAGTCGACACAGCGATTTTATACTGGTTCACCCCAAACCGTGGGCTACGTCTAGTCCTCAGAGTTCTTTCTGAGATTTCACTATCTCTTCAATGTTTACAAGTATTCTTTCCGAGCCTCTTTAGGTCTCTACACTCAGTATTCTTTCACTCTTAGTCTCTGCAGGCTATCTGTACTACTTTCTTATAAAAGTATTTCAACTCTGTTACAGTAATACTAGCTCTCAGCTAATTTGCACAATAATCTCACAGACAAGCTTTTTCGTTCGCGTATACGTAAATCAACTCACTTTCAACTAACTTTACAATCTTCGACTTCGACTTATATTTATAGCCTTCGTCTGCAACTGCTTCTTGATTCTTGCTTCTTGAATCTTGTTTTTTGAATCTTGAAAGAAACGGTTAATCAGTTGAGTTCTGTAACTAACTCAAACTGACTCTTGCGTCTATTTTTGAATTCTGTGTCTGCTTTTCATTTTGCGTATGTTTTTCTGCGTCTGTATTTTTGCGTCTGTATTTCTGCGTCTGTGTTTCTACGTCTATTTTTCTGCGTCTTTGTTTCTGTGTCTATTTTTCTGTGTCTATGTTTCATTTTACGTCTGCGTCTGCTTTTCACTTTTGCATCTGCGTCTGCTTTTCATTTTTCGTCTACGTCTGCTTTTCTGCGTCTATGTTTCTACGTCTATTTTTCTACTTCTCTGTCTGCTTGTCAATCTGCGTTTATGTTTCTACGTCTCCGACTGTCTGTTTTCTATTTTATGTCTGCTTTTACTTCTTCTTTGTTATTCATCAAAATCATATATATGTAAAGTCATTTTGACTCAACATTAGTAAACTAGGTGAATCTTTTCATTGCTGGCAGAAGAACTCCACAAAAAATTTCGCATAATTTTCTCCAAGTTGTCGCATAGACTCTGAGGAAGACGAACTATCTATATTGTAAAAGTAGGAAGAGCAGATATAACTAATGGATCAAAGTGAAGCGTCCTGTAAGTGACAAAAGATTTTCCTTCCATCCTGAAAGGCATTGTAGCATTTTGTCAATTATATATTGGTACATTCTTTTATTGACTCTCTCATGCAACAGAGGCACTCCAAGATAGCGTCCTAAGTCTATCGTCTGCTTAAAACCCAATTCTTTGCTCAAATGCGCACTACTGAATGGTGGATATTCTTGGAGTAAAAACAACAACATTTATCTTGACTAACCTGTTGCCCCAAGGTTGCACAAAACATACTCAAGGTGTCGCAAATGACAGAGACTTGTTTGAATGAAGCTTCAGAAAATATGATGAGATCATCAGCAAAAAAAGTGTGATATATAAAGTGTCTTTTTGATTTAATTTAATAGTCTTCTAGCTTCCTTGTGAAACAGAAGTATTGATTAAGTGACCCAGTCATTCCATACACAGTATGAAAAGATAAGGCAATAACGAGTCCCCTTGTCGAATACCTCTAAAAGGATTAAATGCATCACTAAGTTCCCCATCCCAATTCACTTGCATAGACACCGATGAAACACACTTCATAATAAGTTTGATCAATGAATCAGGAAGCCCTATATCTAGAAGAGTGTCTTGGATGAAGTCCCAAGAAAGCCTATCGTAAGCTTTTTCTAGATCCACCCTAATAGTAAGAATCCCTTTCTTTCTTGATTTCCTTCTTATAGTATGGATGATCTCTTGGGTAATAATAATATTATCAACAATCAATCTCCCTGGAACAAAGTTGGATTGATGATTGATTAGGGGCTATAAGGTCATCTAGATAAGGTTTCAACTGGTTAATGACAATCTTGGTAATAGATATATAAATCACTGAACACAAAGCGATAAGCCTGAATTGCATGATCGACTTATTTGGTCTTTTAAACTCACATCTTATACTTCTAACTTCTTAACTAATTATCATAGAACAATTGAGGGAATTTGCTAACACTTCCTTCTATAAAAATGTTCATCATTGTCTTAATTTCATAATGTCACAAAAATCATCCAATTCGGATCACTACATCAAAAGTTATGCTCAAAATATTTCAGACTTGCCTTAAGCTAACATATTTCCCAGCACATTATTTCCATCCTAAAATTGACATTCTTAAATACAAAATTGAAACTCAATTTCTTCATAACAATTGTAGCCCTATTTCTCTAGTTTTATCCGAATCAAAAATCGTCTCATTTCGGTAACTAGAGAAAAATTTATGGCCAAAACATCGAAGCATGCTCAATGAACATGTTCCAACTATATTTTCCAAAAAAAATTTAACCTCCAACATTTCACATATAATAGTTCTAACTTCCAAGAACAATTTGGGATCCAACACCTTTAACCTAAGTAATTTTAGTTGATAATTCTAATATTAGTTATTAGTAGTGTCTTATGAGTTATTAGCATACAATAGAAATTTCCATAGTTTAATAGCCAATAAAACAATTGCATAATAAAAGGACAAATTATTTAAAGGCTTTTTAGGGAGATTCATAACTTAGACACTAATTCTTGATATTGATCATTTTCTAAGCAATTCCTTGTTTCACTATTCAATAGTGTTGCCTACTTCATTTTAAATTGTTTAAATTTTATTTTCTTTAATTAAAAATCAAAATCAAATTCGTAAACTAGATAATAGGATAATAGTAATTACTAATACTCATTGTCTTCATGGGATCGACCCGTACTTACCTGTACTAGCTAAAGTTATATTGTGCACTTACAGTTAATTCAATATTGACAATTAAAATTAATCAACCAAGTTTTTTGAATGATTTTCAGGGACATTAATATTAGGAAAACTTGAATTCTATTACTCCAGCTATTATCTTTTGTATTTATTTTATTTTTATTGTTTCTTTTTGTATTTTTGGTTTATTCATTTAATTATCTTTGACACTTCTCTACTTTAAAATGTGTTTGTGGTTTATTTTAGGGATTGAGATTTAAAGTCATCGCCATAATTCACAATGGAAGAATGGAGCAGATAGTACTCTTATGGAAGTTACAATTTGTCTTCACAATATATAACATCACCATACATGAATGAGAAGTTTTCTTATATGCTTTCGAAGCTTCAATCGATATCTATATATTGCAACATTTGAGGGAGTAATTTTTACAATCATGAATGTCAAACATCAATATATATGTGGGAGCAATTGGGCATGTATAATTAACCTCAAAGTGCACCATACAAGAATAGTTACAATTCAAAATGGGGTAACTTTTACGTTTATGGGTAGATGATTATGCTCCAACTGACTATGTATAGTACCAAGTACCTCAAGTTAATGAGCCAACTCTAGAAGATTTTATGGTCAAATTTATTTAAGAATCAATTATACGGCATCAAGAAACAAAGGCCCGTGGTCAAAATATGGTGAATATAATTGATCGATTGGTGAAGATTATATCTAATGAGATGCAAAGGAGTTTGCCAATTCCTACTTAAATAGATCCTATATAATGTAGAATGGCAATCACCCTCGTTGGTGGAAAAGAGTTGCTAAAAGAAGAAGAAGAAGAAGACAACGAAGAAAGCGTTACAAATAAAATAATAGAATACCTTGCCAAACTCAAAGCTAACTGATGCAAATTTGAAGGAAAGGTTTCTTCACAGCATAACATAGAAAACTATTTGAACCTATTATCACAACAGAGTAAAGAAAAGATAAAGGTTGGCTTTATGGATGAAGTGACATTTCAAGAAGATGAGAAGGTAACTATTGCTTTTGTAGAGGAGGATAAAGATGTGATAGAGGCAATAGACATAGAAAAAGAGGAAGTCTTCATCCAAGAAGAGGAAGTAGAGAAGTGGCATGAGGTAATTAAAGAAGATGAGCCAGAAACCTTTGTCTAGGAAGAAGAAAAAGAAGAATGGACAAAGGTAGTTGAGGAAAAAATGGTGCAGGAATCGAATAAAGAAACTACTGATGAGGCATTGATAGTCACCTTAAGTACATAGGGTTTCCACTTCCTCAAATACAAATTGTTTGAGTCAACCAACAATGTAAGGAGTTTGTTATCCTTTATTTTATTAATTTGTCATTAAAAAGGGTATTAATGTGCATAATTGAATTGATTAATTTTATAAATTATGTCTTGATGATTATCTTACAACAGGTGGCTTACTTACAGGCTAAAAAATCCTTATCCAAAGAAACGGATGAAAGTAAGCCATTGATTATAGACTTAGGATGAGGGTAACGTGCAGGGCACGTTGAGCTAATGACATTAAATAAGCATTACTTAGGAGGCAACCTAAAAATCAAGTTATATTTTATTTTATGTTTTTTATCTTTCATGTTTCTTAGTTATGTTTTATTGTTTTATTTTAATTTTTTTCTTTTCATCCCTTTTCTTTATTTTTTCAAGGATGTAATCTTATATTGGATGAATCAAAAATTATAAAATCGTTATAATCATTACGAAACTATCAGCTACCCCTTCTCACTAATTATATATGCTTATACTATTGAGAACAATATACAACTTTAAGTCTAGTGAAGGCGTTAACAATTTTGATGATTTTCTAAGATTATTATAATCTTAGTTATTAAATTTTATGAACTGATATCTTAAATTAATTAAAATTTGTCCATCAATACTTTATTTAGTTATTAAATATTGATTTGGTTTAGTTATTTAGAATGAAATTGCTTTTATAAGTCCTATTTTTAGTATATTTAGAATAAAAAATGTTTTTATAAGTCATATTTTTAGTATATTTAGAATAAAATTGTTTTATAAGTCATATTTTTAGTATTCATTGAAATTGTCAAATTGAATGAAAATTGAATATAATTTACACATATAATACCCGTCTTTTTTGTAAGTATTTTAGCCTAAGAGCAAAATTTCGAAAAATTTTAAGCTCTTTTATTCTTTCACATGTGTTATCGTACATTGAATAATGATTCTAAAACTTGCTTTTATTATATAGATTAAGATCATATTTATTAAATTGGAAGCATTAAAGTGATAAAAATACATTTAGTAGATTAATAATTTGTTTAAGTTTATTCCTTTGGTAATTACCTTACTCTTATTTTATCCCTTAGGAATAACCAAGTTGAGCCTTAACCTTTTTTATTAATGAAAATCACATATTAACCTTTATATTATTTTTCTTTGAATTCTTTTTATTGTTTTGAATCTTGAAAGTTATTTATATTGTTTACTTGTTTGAGACATGAAATTTTTTAAATGTCCATTGTTTATTTAATTGTGGTACTGAATACTCGAAATTGTTTTTATTCAAAAAAATGAGCATATGAAACATTGTGAATGAGTATAGAGTACCAATTAAGTTGCAATAAAAGGACCTAAGTATTTATATTCAAGTTTCTTGAAATTTCTCTTTAGTAAATTTCCTTCAATTCAAATCTTTTTATTATCCTAACCATACTATACCTAAACCCCATTACAACCTATATCAAGATCTTTTGATTTTTGTTTCGAGTTTATACATAAGTGTTGGACATGTGATAATACTGTAAACATATGGTAAGAATTCTACTATGCATTGATTAAGAGCCTTGATAATTTTCACCTTAAACACTTTGAGTTTATTGAATGAAATCTTAATGAAGGTGTAAAATATTACATTTAGGAATGGACATGCTAAGATTAATAAAGGATTCATATTGTAAAATTGATAATTTTGATTATGGTTTGCTTGGGGAGAAGCAAATGCTTAAGTATGAGGATGTATGATAGATATAAATTTGACCATATTTATACCTCATACTTTATATATTTTTGTTTGATATTTTATACTTTTATTGTATATTTGGTACTTAATTTGTTTCAAGTGCATGTATAGGTTATAATTGCCTTCACAGATTAAAAGGAGAAAATTTTATATAAAAATGCGGCATAGAATGAAGATTAGAAGCAAAGATGGGATACACGACTGTGTATGAGCCCATGTACTCCTCTCAAGCCATGCAAAATCGTGAATTCTAAGTATTTTTTATTATACAAGGTCTAGTACACAACCATGTATCAGACCTTGTATCAACCAAAATCTTAAGCAGAGGCTAAAATGAGGAACAGAGATTGAGAGGTGATTCTAGAGGCTGATATCACTCAAATGGGTGATTTTGATTAAGAGTCATTGAAAGATCCATTAAAATACAAGATCAAACGTCTACCTTATAAGAACATTTGATAGGAGATAAAAAAGAGATTTATAATTATGAACTCTTTCTTTTCTATTTGTTTTTCTTTATGTTTATGTTTAATTTCATTTTCTATCATATGTAACTAAACAATTTTAGTATCTAGGTAAGATGAACCCTAGTTTTATACTATAACATGTTTTGATTCTTGCATTTTTTTATTGAAATATTGTGATTCAATTATGTGTGTAATATATGTTCTAATAGATCCAGAATATTAGTGCATAATCTGATTTTATAATATAGAAATTGAGAAATCATGTGTATCTAATGTTCTATCCTAATTAAAAGTAATTGATTACAAACATAAAAATAGGTTGACATAAATTCTCTCGATTATTTTCAAACTTAATAGTGTAATTCACAAATCGATAAAGCAATCTTATCACCTTAAACCTAAATAATATCGGTTGATAATTCTAATATTAGTTATTAGTAGCCTCAAGTGAATTATTAACATATGATAGGAATTTTCACAATCCAATTGTTAATAAAACAATTGCATAATACAAGGTTAATTATTTAAGGTTTTAGAGAGATTCATAATCTAGACGCTAATTCTTGATGTCGATCGTTTTCTAAGTGATTTCTTGTTTCTCTGTTCAATATTGTTATCTCCTTTATTTTAACTTGTTTAAGATTTATTTCTTCAATTAAAAATCAAAATTAAATTAGTATACATAATAGGATAACATTAATTACTAATACTCATTGTCTTTGTAGGATCGACGCATACTTGTCGATACTAGCTACAACTACATCGTGCACTTGCAATTAATTCAATGTTGATGATTAAAATCAGTTAATCAGATTCACTTAATACAGTCAAATGTTTAGGAGAAAACTATAAGAACTCTTAATTTAATGCATAAAAAAATATTAACCATATGCTTGCAATAAAATCATATTTCCACCACTTATAAGTAAACTACAAAACAAAAATCAAAAGATCTTATTATAAATTTTTAATGAGGCTTAAGTAAAGATATGATAATTGATAAGGATAATAAAAGGGTGATAACATTGAATGCAGTAGTGTGATTGACAAGTATCATTAGAAATATGTACCATAAGTTTGTGACCACATTAATCAATTTTTTGTAATAGAATGGTCGACTAATAGACAAAATGGTTGTCAAATTCTACAACTAATTTTTGTTCATATTTATGTTTGATTTTGTTTTCTATCATGTGTAACTGAACAATTTTAGTGTCTAGTTAAGATGAACCCTAATTTTATGTTATAAAATGTTTTGATTCTTTTATTTAATGCAATTGTCTTGATTGATATATTGTGATTCAATTATGTGCTTAATATATGTCCTAATAGATCTAGAATATTAGTGTATAATATGATTTAATAACATAGAGATTGAGAATCCTGTGTGTGTGAGTATATATATATATATATATATACTATAATTGAAATGAGTTGATTGCAAACTTAGGAATAGGTTGACATAAATTCTTTAGATTATGATCAAATCTAATAGCGGAATTCACAAATCAGTAGAGCAATCTTAGTACCTTTAACCTAAGTAATATTAGTTGATAATTCTAAGATTAGTTGTTAGTAGTCTCAAGTGAGTTATTAGCATATGATAAGAATTTACATGGTCCAATTGTTAATAAAGTAATTGCATAATAAAAGGCCAATTATTTAAGAGTTTTAAAGGGATTCATAATCTAGACGCTAATTCTTGATGTCAATCATTTTCTAAGTGATTTCTTGTTTCTTTGTTTAATATTATTGCCTCCTTTATCTTAACTTTTTTAGGTTTTACTTTCTTCAATTAAAAATCAAAATTAAATTAGTATACAAGATAACAGGATAACAGTAATTACTAATACTCATTGTCTTCGTGGGATCGATGCATACTTGCCAGTACTAGCTACAGTTACATCTTGCACTTGCAATTAATTAAACATTTATGATTAAAATCAATTAATCAAATTCACTTAATATACTCAAGTGTTTAAGGCGAAAACTGTAAGAACTCTTAATTTAATACATAAAAATATTCTTAACTATATGCTTGCAATAAAATCATATTTCCTCCACTTATAAGTAAACTAAAAACAAAAATCAAATGATCTTATTATAGGGTTTTAATGAGTCTTAGGTAAGAGTATGATAACTGATAAGGAAAATAAAAGGGTGATAACATTGAATGCAGTAGAGTGATTGACAAGTATTATTTGAAATATGTATCATAAGTTTATGACCACATTAATCAATTATTGTAACGTAGTGTATAGTTGTTGTCTCCATTAGTGGAGACAAATGACAAAACAAAAAAATCATGTCTCTTTCCGTGTTTAGTTGCTATCCCAACTAATTTTTGTTCTATCCTCGGATGACAAAAACATAAATTTATGTTCCTTCCAAAACCAAAGAACAAAATTTATTATCTTCGTCTCCGAAACAAAACACATAAGTAACTTCTAGAAATATCCCTTCTCTCATATAAGCAATTTTTTATTCTTAATTATATTATTATTATTATTATTATTATTATTATTATTATTATTATTATTATTATTATTATTATTGTTGTTGTTATTGTTATTATTATTATTATTATTATTATTATTATTATTATTATTATTATTATCATTATCATTATCATCATCATCATCATCATTATTATTATTATTATTATTATTATTATTATTATTATTATTATATTTTTATTTTTATTTTTATTATACAAAATTAATTATCTTATTATTATTGTTATTATTTATTTTTATAAATTTTCTACTTATTATTGTTCTTATTATTATTATTATTATTATTATTATTACTAATTTTATACTTACGAAATTAATTATCTTATTATTATTATTATTATTATTATCATTATTATCATTATTATTATTATTAATTTATTATTACTACTATTATTAATTATTAATTATTTTTATTATTATTAATAAATATTATTTAAAAAATTTACTTATCCAAATTACCAAATTACCCAGAAAAAGAACTTAGATGAATGATCAATCTATCGAAGATATTGAGAAAAATATTCAACAACAGTTAATTGAAATAACATCACTAATCCAAAAACTACAACTTTCATCTTTAGATAATGAAAACGATATTCAATTATATCCCTTATTTCACAACACTAATCATAAAGATAATGAGAAGGATGAATTTATTATTCGATATGAATCCGATCAAGAACTTTATATGGAAAGAGATGAAAAACCCGAAAGTAGTCATACTCAATAATTAAAACTCAAAGGAAAATTAACTATGATAAACGTAAAAAAGACTTTCAACCTACAAATTATTCGTGGATTCCAAAAAACAAGGATGAATTTTTAAATAAACAAGGTTATTATTATAAAGGATCAAAAATTAGAAAATATCCAACCGAATATAAACCCAAAATTACAAAGTTAGGATCCGATGGTATTTTAAACTTAGACTGTACAACTAATGTAGAATATTTATTTCAAGAATGGTATGCAAGAATATTATTATTACTACAAGTAGAAAAACCATTCAGAGATAGAGCTGATAATAAGGATTCCCTTTGGAATTTTGTCTTATATAAAACATCAGGTAATGTTCAAAATTTTTTAATAGAAAATGCTCAAGCACTACAGAATACGCCCCATTATAGCAGCCAAATACAAGATGAAAATACATTTGAAATTATTGGAGATGAAATATATAAAGAATTCTTCGAAAAAGATATTATTTTTCATAAAGCAGATATTGATAAAGCAAATCGATTAAAAGCATTACGACATTTAAATAATATACATCTTTGTGATATTTATTATCTCGATTCTTTTATTTGTGAATTCCAAAAACACTATTATAAACTACCAAGGATAGAACAAGAAATGTAAATTCATATTTTTATTCAAAAATTACCATATCCGTTTAATGTAAAAGTACAACAACAATTTCATGATAAATTAGAAAAACATCAAATAGCCCACAATTTAGGAGGAGCTATATTAGTAACACGAGACTTATTAGTTGCATTTTGTTTAGAAACAAGTCTAAAACAAACATTAAAACATCAACATTTAAATTTATGTTGTGAACAAAATGCAGATGTACCCTAACAATATGGATGTGAAAGAAGAAAATATCATAAACCTATTAAAAGAAAGACATTTAATCCTCGCTCCATATATAGAAATAACAAGTTCAAAAGATATAAATGGAAAAAATACAAGCCCCGAACCTATTAAAAAAAACAATACCCTAAATATTTTAGGAGATATAAATTTAAACCAAAATATAAAACAAAACAACATTGCCCTCAAAAGAAAAAAGATTGTAAATGTTGGATATGTCAAGAAAAAGGTCATTATGCAAATGAATGTCCTAAAAAGAAGGATAAACAATACAATTACAAATTACAAATTTTATATTCAACTTTAGAAAATCAATTAGAACCAATTGAATCAGATTATAATACAAATACAACTTTATATATCTATGCCTCAGAACAATCTTCAGATGAATCAACTATTCAAAACTCTGAATCAAACACCGAATTCCAATTTGACTTTTATTCAAGCAATAGTTCAGACAACGAAGACTAAAATAAACGCATATATAGATACAGGAGCTACTATTTGTATAGCTTCAAAACAACTTGCATTAAAATGGAAAAAATTAAATAAACCATTACAAGTAAACATAGTCGATGGAAGTTTTAACTCCATCTGGTATGTCAGTTATTATAATACTCTTATTGTTGAAAATTATACCTTTATCGTCCCATCGATCTATCAGAAAGAATCAAGATTACCATTGATTATTGGAAATAATTTTCTCAAATTATATAACCATTTTTATCAATATTTACATTATATCACCCTAAGAAAACCTTATATAAAAGAAATTAATCAAAAATCTATCATTCTTCGAATACCTATCTATCATACTACCTATTATCAACAAATTAAAATCGTTAATGAAAAACTTAACACGTTACATTTTTATTTACTCAACAATACTTCAATACAATTAGAAGTTGACACTCTTTTAGATCAAGTATGTAGTGAAAATCCTTTAGATCCAGAAAAAAATCAAAATACTGAATTAATAGAAATAAAACTTAAGGATCCCCTTCAGGAAGTTAACATTAAAAACAATATTCCTTATACACCTCAAGATGTAAAAGAGTTTATACAAGAATGTAAAGAATTATTAGAAAAATAATTAATTAGCCCCAATACTAGTAAACATTCTGCACCAGCTTTTTATGTCAATAATGCTGCAGAAAAGAAAAGAGGAAAAAGAATAATGGTTATTAATTATAGAAAATTAAATGAAGCAACAATAGGAGATGCGTATAAATTACCACAAAAACATTATATTATCAATAAATTAAAAGGACACATTTGGTTTACAACCTTAGATGCAAAATCAGGATATTGGCAATTGAGACTACATGATAATACAAAAGCATTAACGACATTCACTTGCCCTCCTCAAAAACATTATCAATGGAATGTATTACCTTTTGGTTTAAAACAAGCACCTAGTATTTATCAACGATTTATGGATAATAATCTAACAGGATTAGAAGATTTTACTTTTGTTTATATTGATGATATTATTATTTATTCCAAACAAGATAAATTAGATCACTTAAAGAAAGTTAGATTAGTTTTACAACGTTGTAAGGATAAAGGATTAATTCTTAGCAAAAAGAAAGCGAAAATAACACAACAAACGATTGATTATTTAGGAATACAATTTAATCATCATGGGTATTTACAATTACAACCCAATATTTTACAAAAATTACAAGATTTTCCTAATCAGTTTTCTCATCGAAAACAAATTTAGCAATTCTTAGGATTATTGAATTATATTTCTGACCAAGGGTTTTTGAAAGATTTAGCAAAAGAAAGAAGAACATTACAGAAAAATGCAGTACTAAATATCAATGGCAGTGGACTATGGAAGATACAGAAGCAGTACAACGATTAAAGAATCTCTGTAAGGAACTTCCTAAACTCTACAATTATTAGGTCAATGACCAATTACTAGTCCAGCTGGACGCAAGCATTGATACATGGGTAGGTTGCCTTTTGGCTAAACCGCCTAAGCACAAAAAGTACTATCTTTGCAAGTATGTAAATGGAACATTTAATTCTTCGGAATTAAATTACCCCATTCATGAAAAAGAAGCACTAGCCTGTCTCAAGACATTG
>JANJEY010000005.1:27148671-27160025 GCA_024703695.1 Erythroxylum cataractarum | reverse complement strand
CCAAAAATTAATTATAGTCTCTAGTAGCATGGAATATAAGGGGACTAAACTATGCTTTGAAGTAAATAGTTCTTAAATACTTTGTAGAAGAAATGCAACTAGGTATTTTGGGTCTTTTAAAGGGCAAAATAAGTAAGGAGAGGGTTATAAAGCTAAAAATATTGGGTGACCACTAATCATTTTTAAAAAAATCGTAATCATCATCATTATGGTCAGATAATTATAGATATTAGTAATAATTATAAATTATAATTATAATCCATAATTAGAATTAGACAAATTAAAACTTCTTTTAAATTATCTTTAATTTTATCATTAAACAATTTATAATCATAGATTAAATTTGACGTCTAGCAACACATCATGACTACCCAAATATTTAAGAATGTGAGAGTGATTTTGACTAATTTTTTGTGCATAATTTTTTGTATAATTCAATCATTTTATTATACAATGTTTTAGTTAGACATAAAGCATGAAATTAATGTCTACTCTATTTTGAGTCTGAGTTCTCTGTGAGAAGCTATTGATTCATTTAATAACATATGTAAACTATTTACAAAGCGTCATTCCACCTTGATAAAAGATTTCCTGAGTTCATATTAATCGAGAATTACAGAACATTCTGCCTAATTACTTTAGAATAATGAATCATATTTTGATCACTCAATTACCTCCATATAGTTTATGCTACATCTAATGACTATTAACTGAACAACCTATAAGTAGAATATGTCATAAGTAGTATCAAAATATAGTAGTTTATATACAAGATAACTTTAAAGACCTCAAGTCAAATGGTCATTTATATAATCATCATAATGAAAAATTTCATAAATATACAAGTAATGTGTTAAATGGATTTTTCATATCGAGTCAGTTTAATAAAAATTTTCTCAAATAAGCCATCACACGTTTGTTTAAATATATCTATACTTTAATCTATGAGATCTACTACTTTCTTCATAAGAAAAAACATGACATGTGCTACCTTTTTACGTTATATTAATGTCCATGCTTAATAGAACAATAACTATGAACAATTTAAGGATAATATATAAATACAATATGAATATCATAATTGTAATCTCATTATAATTTTATTTGTAATTTATAATTACCTTTTGGACTTTATAATATACATCTAAACATACACAAGATAAAGGATGTCTTCAAATAATTGTCACTAAACTACAACCAAACTGAATTAGTTGCAAGGCATAAACTAACATCAAATTTATCCATATAAACTTGGTGTAGATTTTGAACTTTGGTTGGTTTCAAATTTATTCTTTCAAAACTTATTTCTTAAAATTAATTTTATAAAATTAAGATACATGAGCTTTTAATTTTCTACTTAATATTACAAAAATACGAAATTAGAAAAGTATTCCACATAACGTCACTAAAAAAACTATAATGTGGTTACTTTTTGTATTTTAATCTAATCACCAACATAAAAATTCTAAACCAATGACATTACATACTATAACAAAAAAAATATCATCACATATCAGTAATGAAATGAATTTTTTTTTGTTCTATGAAAAAATTATTAAACAAGTATTAAGCAAATGGTTATAGATGTTAATTTGTTTCGTTATCAATTTTAATTAAGAAATTATATTTCTCAGTTATTATTTTTTATTTTTCTCGTAAGATAACTTTTATATGTTATTACTTTCATAAACCAAGTACTGAGATTGTTTGCTTCTTTTTCGATAAAACTTAATAGAATATTTGGTACACGCATTAGCATTAGATTTCAATAATACGTGTACAAAAAATTTTGATTACCTGGAATGGCGTTCTTCAGATCTGAGATTATACAAGAAATGGAAACTTCCCACCACTCAAAGGAAAATGTTGTCGCTTTATTCCATTTCGTAAGTTGCCTCATTCTCTAATATTATCGCGTTGGGTTAAAATAGGAAAAAGTAGGAAGATTACTGTTATCATTTGATGTATAACAGTAATCTTCGGGTGTTTGTTGATTGATCTTCCTACTTTTTCTGAGTGTTAAAATGACATAAAAATTGGTATGTATGAAGAGACTTCATTATTCCAATCCAACTCTTTGGTCTATACAAAAGCGTAATTTGGTTAAACGAACAGAACAAGTTAAATAAGTAGAGTAGTTTACATTGAAGAGAGAGAACTTAATAAAAGTGGCTTACGTTTACCGTCAAATGTCAGGTTGGGAAGAGAAATAAAATTCATAAAATATGAAGATGCATCCTGCTCTTTCCTTTAACATGCAATTAATATGACCAATCCATGAGCCCATGTAAACTGTTTTCTTATATGAAGGGGAAATTTACAAATAGCTATTTACAAGTGCTTTCGGAATAAATTCTTAAAAATACAAAAATAATATATTAACCGCATATTCCAATAGATTAACAAACTAATAACTCAAAAATAAATGATGAAGTCGACCCAGCTAGTCAATAATAGCCCATGTTAAGTTCTGAAAATAATTCTTGCATAATTCCTAAAAATACGTCAAATTAGTGTGTTACAATGCAATACAAGATCAGCCAACCTCATAAACCCATGAAAGTTTATTTATATCAAAATTGTAGCAAATTACAGTAATTATTCCCTTCACAATTTCTTTTGATTTCGCTTTCTTTCAATCCATAAAATCGAAAAGAAATTGCCTAACAGTTTCCCGTACTGCAGAAACCGTATTTCAAGAGTGTTGTTACCTAGTATTCCTGTGGAAAAAAAAGAGAGGAAAAAGCAGCCATGATCTGTGTTTGGTAAATTATATATGGCAGGTATAAGCTCTAAATCTCATTTGTTAATTTGCTTCAGAATTCCGGATACAGAAGCACAATGTGTTGACTTGTAATCACATTTCTCACAACAAGTTTGCAGATTCTCGATCACTTTGATGCACCTACACCGAATCAAATGAGAAGTTCAAGAGAAGTTAGAGTTTTCAAGAAAAGTCCTAGTCAGCACTACCTATTAGGGCTAAGCGTTAAAAATATACAATAAGTAGGAGTAACTGTAAGATGTCAGCCTACAACTGAATTTCTAACACAGGCCGCCAAGCAAATAGTAACTCATCCAAAACCCGACTCCTAGCAAGTCTTCGAAGGAGGTAGAGGGAAGAAACTAGCTGATAAAGAAGACAGAAGGAGATTGGCAATCAGCAAATATCTTGGCAGCTGCTGACATTGTTCACAAACAAGCAGATTGGAATTCCCAGTAAGGCATATTAAACAAACACGAGCTTTCCTTGAAAAAATAAGGAAACAATGCATTTGCCCCCATCATAAATATATGGATCTCCTACCTACCTACTTGACTTATTATCAATCACCTGTTCCCGAGTATCCTACCAACTCAGCTTTGATCAATGATGAGCAAATGGCCCCCTCTGTGATTATATTAGAGCTTTAGAAATCAAAAGCTCCTTCTTAAGGAATAAAGCAAGGGTCCAATGACTTTGGACAGGAACACCTCTTTTTTCTTTATCCTTGCTTGAAGAAATTAAAATAAAATCTCTAGTCTCCTTAATGAAATAGGGCAGAAGATAGAAGTACAGAAGGAGCTAAAGGAATTGGCTTTCAGTTACTTTAAGAATGTTATTATGGATCCCAAATCTCCTAATGTCTCTCTTCCATCTCTGGAGGAGGATTTTGTAACCAACTCCATCTCTAAGAGTCAAGTAATGGACATGATTAAGCAAGTTGAGATTTCTGAAATTGAAGCAGCAGTTTTTAGTTTCAATCCTAACAAGGCCCCTGGATTAGATAGATTCAATATCTAATTCTTTCAGGTGTCTCGGCATCTTATCAAACCTTAGGTATGTCAAGCTATTCAGGAATTCTTCAAGATAGGCAAGCTCCTTGAGCAATTCAATAACACTTCAATTTGCCTAGTTCCTAAATGCCCCAACCCTAGTTCACTTAAGGATTTCAGGTCTATCTCTAGCTGCAATACCTTTTACAAAATTATTTATGAGATTATAACTTCTAGACTCAGGTATGTTATAGACTCTCAAATTTGCAAATTTAAAGGAGCTTTCCTCAAAAGTAGAAGCATTAGGGACAATATTCTCTTAGCATAAGAACTTTTCAAAGGCTATCGAAATAAGAGATCCAAGCCATTTTGTACAATGAAAACAGACTTCCATAAAGCCTTGGAGATTATAAATTGGAGCTTCATTCCACAAGCTCTTAAATCCCTTAGGTTCCCTCACTTGTTTATTACTTCGATTCAATAATGTATTCCTACGGCTTCCTTCAACATCTTGGTTAATGGTGAGCTTGCCCCCATATTTAAGAGTGGCAAAGGTATCAGGCAGGGTGATCCTCTCTCATCTTATTTATTTAATATATGCATAGAAATAGTCTCCAAACTTTCTTATGCTAACACCAGAAAAGATCTTGCATTCAAGTTCCATCATAAGTGTGTGAAGCAAAGAATCATTAACTTGTCTTTTACTAATGAGCTGCTATTTTGTTGCAAAGTCGAGCCTCTCTCTATCAAGGCTATCATGGAACTTTATGAGAAACTTTATTGAGATAGGTGATGCTTATAGGAAACCTATACGAAGGTGAAATGGGATGATAATAGTCTACCTAAGGAGGAAGGGGGTATAAAAATTTGGCCAATCCAACTGAGTTGCAATGTGCTACTTGCGAATAGGCTTTGGCAAATCCTTACAAACAAGGAATCTCTTTGGGTGAAATGGATTCACTCCCACTATCTAGAAAACCATTGTGTTTAGGAAATCAAACCACATAATGACTCATCTTGGACTATGGTAAATATCCTGAAATTGGGAAGCAAGCTTTACCATGAATCAAATTTACCATCAGTAAACAATTCCGCTCATATGTGGTATGAAAGGTCCTCTATACTTGCTCCCTAAAGTTTTCCACCCCTACGTATTCTACATGAGGTATCTAATGAAGCCTAAAGCTAAAGTTTATGAACTCGTCAATGGTAATGAATGGTCTATCAAACAAAGGGCCTTCCAATTTATATAAGACAACTTCTTGGATTACCTTCCCAGTCAACATAGACAGGATGTTGCTTATTGGACTAGACACTCATTTGACTTGTTTCACAATAGATCTTATTATCAAATCTTTATGAATCCTACTCCAAAAGTTCACTCGAGGAAATTGGTGTCACACAACTACATTCCTCCTAAATTGTCTTTTATAACATGGCTTGTCATTAAAAATAAACTCTCAACTCTGGATAGAAATAAGAGTTCCCTCCCTCTCACACCTATTTGTTAGCTTTGCCACAATAATGATGAAACTAAGGACCACATTATTCTTTAAATATGCAGCCTCCAAAGGGTTATGGAATTATATCCAATAATTTGAATGCTCATGTTTGCAGTGAGGTTGATTGGGAAGAATTGTTAGTACGAGAACCTCTAAAGCCACTATTGAATGAAGAAGATTCTCTCATTATCATGATACCCTTTTGTGTTGTCGTCTATGCCATAAGGAAATATGAATAGAAAGGAATGAGTGTATTTTCAAGGGCAAAGGGTTATGTAAGGATGCCTTCTACTCCAAAACACTAGATTTGATTAGAGGTATTATTTTAACACTGCTATGGCATCCAGATGGTGCATTAGCTAGAGTCAAAGCATGCATTCATTGAGTAACAATTAAACAAGATGTAACTCTCTCAATTTTTTATGTTGTGAGTTAATAATTTTCCTATATTGTCAGCATTACTAATATCGTGTTGTTTAGCCTCTCATATCTCTTGTCTTAACGCCTCTTCGAAGATGGGCTATTAATATAATTATTTAATTTAATTTAAAAAAAAGGTATCCAATTGAAGAATGTCAACAGATATACAAGGTGAACCCACTTCGTTATAGCTACAGGGCTAGAATCAATAAGTATGCTTAATAAGTTAACTACCAAAAAGACCAATGAAGATGATTTCAACCATAGATTAATGATAAGATGAATTAAAAAAAATTAATAAGTAAGAAGTACAATCTTCTCCAACTTCAACCATTTTAAGATTGGAAGCATCTTGACTTCACTATCAAAGCCAAGGTGGTGAAACATAACTTCATGTTTAGTAAATTGCTAAAGTAAGTGTCCAAATGGTTCATATGATAAAGGTCAAGCATCATGAGTATAAACTAAAAACATTTTAGTATTAAATAAAATACTGTCGTAACTGACCATCATCAATCTTGAGTGAATCAATATGAAGAAAATGTACTGTTCACCAAGTAGACTAGACAAATTCCCATGTTGGCTAAAATTTAGATAAGAAACAAATCCAAATACCAAAAGAGAGAAATAGGTTTCTTAGTGAATCGGAGGAAATAGAAGAAGCGAGAAACCAAGGGCCCATTTCATTTAACTTATTAACTTTCGATGCCATTCAATCTTAATGTTCGATTATCTTATATTCCCTTTTCCCAAACACTTTAATCCTTGGTTCTAGATTCATAGATCCTTTCCTGTCTCGTTTAAGTGCTTAAAAGATCTTAATTGCTCGTCCTCATAGCCCAAAGATCAAATACTCCTGCTGTTTCAAACATTTGACGCACACAACTTGAAACCGACTTTTGTACTCTCCAGTCATAACTTCAATGTAAGCTTAGTTTCAAGGCATCACTCCTCGACTATGATCAGCATGGTAAACATCTTAATCTATAATTAAAAAAGAAAAACCCAAAGCCTAAAAAGTAAGGAGCATAAATCACAGGAACTTGCAGACTAATTTAGAACCTTAAAACATGCAGGAACCTATTTACAAGAATAACACAAAAAAAGAACAAATCCAGAAGACTAGAGCTCAGAAATCTCATATCATTTTCTGGTATTGATTAATTCCGTCAAAACAAGAACTTAAAACAAACATCATTTCAAAATTTTAAGTCTATATATGCACACGTTAATTCGTTATTTGACCATGATCAGCAACAACCCAGGAAAAAGTCAAGTCTCTAATGACATACTTCTGAGAAAGGAAGTTGTTTTTGGAGAGACAGGCTTGGATGTCACAAGCTTCTTTCTTGCACGGCTCTTTGCTAGGTGGTGCCATCTCTTTTCTCCGGCTTGTGCCTCAGAAGATACCCCAAAACTTCGATAAACAGCATAGAAATAGCCTTTAGCTGCTTAATTACCCAACCCTCTGTTCAATGTGTCATTCTAAAATAACCCTAGGTCTTTCCACCGGACGAGGTCTTTTCTCCGTCTCCGTGCCGCATATGACAACTGGTCTCATACGAAAGTTTCCAGAGACTAACCCGCAAAAAGAGAATCCTCATCTTTTTCTTTTAAATATATTCTCTTTCAATTTTCACGCAGGAATATGAGTATAAAAAAAAGGCATTCAGATGCCGCTTAATGGATTATCAGACTGTTTAAAGGATGATCAATTCAACTTATAAATGAATGTCAAATCATTATTATGTATAGATGTCGAATTATTGCTACCAATTTAACTGGTATAATATATATGCATACTAAAATGAAAAGATTTATTCTGGTGAAACATAATTTTTAATGTTCCTTTTCATATAAGAAATAAATTTTCAATAGAAAATTGCTCAAATTTTATGTTGGACTCCATTTTCAGAGCCCAACAATCCGAAGTCTTAAACCTTGAGCTTGCATATTACCTTATAGGGTTAAATTCAAAGAACCCTTATTGATCATCATCTCAAGAGTGGTGTGCCAACATCAGTCAAACATCAAAATCACAAATTAACTTCTTCAAAACATAATCGTAGCTCTAAGTCTCTAGTTTAATTTGAAGCAATAACTATCTCAATTAGAACTCTATAGAAGAAGATATGCTTAAGAAACCAAAGTATGTTCATACTCCAATTATGTCTTTCAACTGACCTCTCACTATCTTTTCATCAATCTTTTTCATACCAAACCCAAAAGCAACCAATTTTTGTAGAGAGGTAAGAAAATGTCTTAGGAATCTATCGCTTCAAGAATCACTTCATTCGGAGGTCGAATGACAAAGTTATGGCCAAAAGAATCCAACATGTATATGTCCTTAATCATTTTGTACCTGTCTTGGCGCAATTGTCATAATTTTTATGTCAGATTGAGTTCGTTCTTAGACTATTTAAAAGTAGACTTCTAGATCTATAACTTTCATGAAGACCACAAAGCGAGATTCTGCCTCCAAAATAACCGAAATCGTGATTTATTGTAGTTGTCCCGTGAATGTCCGTTTAACGGACATAGACTGGCTTGGAACCATTTTTTACCTGAGAAGGTCCGCTTAATGGACATCCATATCCATTTAACGGACATTGGTGAGGCAGGGGGTCCTTTTTACCCGAGAAGGTTCGTTTAACGGACATCCATGTTTGTTTAACGAACATTGGGGTTCCCCAAACTTCTCTAATGCCTCTCCAATGCTTCCAACATCCTTCCTAACACCATAATTACTCATAATCTTCCCAAATTCACTTCCTCCAATATAATATCACTTCTAAAACATTCAATTACCAATTTGATTTCATAAATCCCCCAAATCTCAACTTAAATGATTAATCTTATACAATAATTCTCATCATTCACCATAGCTATCATGTGCATACCTACTATACAGCAACATCACTTATAATGCTCATATCTCTTAACGCTCATACCCAAAATTTACAATACTATATGGCGTCGGAAAACTAAGAGGATAAGTTACAACTTTTCAAAAGAAAACTTTGTCTAGTTCCATCTAGATCAGTCCAGCTTTTCCTATAAATTCAAACACAATTTCTATCTTTTCTTTTCTATAATATATTTCACTTATATGTAACAATAATTTGTATTCAACATTTATCATCTCAATTTGGTAACTTCCTCAAGTGTACCTAATTCTCACTTAACCTCATCCTTAATTAATTCATATTTCAACTCCACCTCATTTTGTAACCATTTAAATTCCAACTTTTCTTTATCCATTCCTAAATCTCAGTTCATTTGACTTGTCGTATTTAGCTACATCTCATCATTCATAATTCCTATGTGTCGTTTCCATAACATCTTACTAATATGTGTGTGTGTGTGTGTGTGTGTGTGTGTGTGTATGGCATTAATATATATATTAATGCCATAATACATTAATATTCCGAAATCTCCAAATTACACAAGATACTTGAATGGTAATTCCTTGAATTGCAACTACAACCTTGTTTAACATAAATTAATCCAAAATAAATCAAAACATGTAAATTCAGAGTGATGCCTTGACTTACTTTCACTCGATCTCATTCTCTTCACCTGATGATGGGACGAAAAGTGGGGGTGAGCTTGAAAGCTCGTGGGTAACAACTTATAACAGAAAAATAAGCAAAACAATTCAAAAAGTTCATTGTCATAGAAAATTCTTGTTGAAATCCATAAAACACTTGTTTCTCAAATTCTCATCATACAGTCAATTTTACAAACCTCAACATGAATGCATCAAACTTGTTCATAGTGGTTTTGTGTAGGCGTAAACTTGAGGGAGTCCATAAAGGAGTTCCATGCCACTAGCCGACAGGTGGGAGAAGCCTTGACTTGGTCAACGTGGATGTGACAATTCTTGGATGGATTACACCAAACTCACATAACATATATTTCAAAACTTGCTGCCTAAAATGACATTTTTTTCGAAAACTTGATTTCATATATTTGATATATTTTGAAAACCCTTTCCGAAAACATGATTCCATAACATGCGATCTTTTCAAAAGAAATCATTTTCATTAATCATCACACAATTCACATATCACAAAAGTAGCAATTTCTAAATTCATTTAAGACACAATTAATGCAATACTTATGATGCAATTTAAATCATTAAATTTCTTCGATTTAGAGAAAACAAAAGTGACTTATTTACTCTATTATAAACATGTTCCCACCTTAATTTCCTTGCTGGAAAACCTTCCTCAATAAGCCTTTACTCTTGCTCATCTTGCCTCTCTTGATTTTCTTCAACATTGACAAAATTCCCCAAATCAATAAGTGTTCCAATTGAGAAACCCATAAGACATATTCATAAAATTTGATCCTAGAATCCTTAAACCCATGCATTTCTTAAGCTATATGAACCAAATCCCTTTCAAAAATCCAACAAATAAAAAATGCTCTTACCTTGATTCTTTACCAAATAATGTGTTTCTTGGCTCCAATGGAAGCTCTCATCCTCTTCTCCCTTTTTCCCTTCTTGAGCAACCTCAAATTTGCTCTTGAAAGCCAAACAAAGATGAAACCCTAGTTTCTTTTCTTCTTTTTTCTCTCCTTTCTCTCTTCTCTACAACTCTCTCTCTCTCTTCTCCTCTCTCAATTTCGTTCTTGCTTCTTTCAATTGCAAGACACTCTTTTCTTCTCCCTTTTATACCACTAATGGTTGTACAAAGACCCTTCTCCCCTTCCTTATATGCCTTGTAACTTAAATGCTTAAGTAACTTACCAATTTTGCCCCTCATGCAATCTTACCACCTTGACACTATAATTTAATTAACCCATGCCATAAAAACTTCCTCACATTAACATGCTAATTAACTCCACAAAAATACTCTATTAAGACCTCAAAATTCATTTAAGTCGTTGCCTAACTTTTGTCAAAACTCAAACTTTTCTGATTAGGTAATTTAAGGAATTTGGTAACACTTCCTTCTAAAAAAATGTTCCTCATTGTCTCAATTTTCTAATGACATCAAAATCATTCATTTTGGTTCCATAATCTAAAAGTTATACTACAAACATTTCCAAACTATTCTTTTACTGAAACAATTTTTCGTGCTCAACTTCCATCAAAAAATTGAAATTGTTAGGAACTGAAAATTTCATCAGACAATTTGTAGCACTATCCCTCTAGTTTATTTCAAATTAAAAATCATCTCATTTGGATAACTAGAGAAAAACTTATGGGTAAAAACACCAAAGCTTACTCAGTGAACATGTTTTAAACTACATTTTTTAGCTTTTAACTTCCAACATTTCACATACAATATTTCTTACTTCCAAGAAATGTTTGCAGTCCAACATTATTTTTCACTTTTCTTCATGGAGAAAGAAGAAGAAAATTAAAAGACAAGAAAAAATGAAAACCCAAACAAAAAAAATCAAAGTTGCTCAGAGAAAACAACTATAAAAGTTATGCATGCCATGTAACTAACATTTAGTTTATGTAAGAAAAATGGAAATAAATTGAGACCAAAATGATAGAACCAAATGAAGAATACGCAAGGCAGCAGGTGGAAGCAAATGAAGCAATATAGTAATGGTCCATGAATAAAATGGTGTTAGACCTCGATCCCTTTTTCCCTATTAAATAGGTTTGCAATTTAAATTGTCTTTTGGTTAGAATAATTTGGGATTTTAGTGCAA
>JANJEY010000005.1:27073499-27086291 GCA_024703695.1 Erythroxylum cataractarum | reverse complement strand
TTTGTGAAATCAGAAGGGATTACACAAACTTGATGGATATTCTCATTTCCTTCCCAGAAAATGTTGATTGATTCTTAGAACTTGTATTGTAAAAATATTGTAGAAGCGTTCCTGGCGGGGTCTGTCTTAGTTTAATTCATTAGGCACGCCTAAATTTTGACTGACAAAAATCTGATCCAATTTTTTAATTATTGGTTTATGCAACTCTCAACGGTGATTCAATAGGTTGAAAGAGGTATTAGTGAAATACTCAATTGGAATTGCTGATTGTGCACTACCCGTACAATATGGGTTTTAAAGACAAGGGGCAGCAGAACAGGTTTTTTTTTTTTCGCAAATGAAATAAAATATTTGGATAAGGATAAGAGAGAGAGTGCAATCAAAGGTTACATACAGCCCAAAATTCCAATCATCAAGGTGAAGGCAGCTTTAAGCAAATACAAACCATTGTGGAAACGTCAGCAAAACGTATCAGATAGCGAGGTGTTAGTAAGGATGGATACTCCCTTCCCAGGCCAGGACTTTATTGTACGGCGAAGTCGAATTGTCCTCGATCAAGGTTACCATTCATAGCCCTATCACTGCCCTGTGTAATACCGATGCTTTATGATGTGAATTAATTGCTGTTTCTTATCCAAGCCATTGATTCAAATACAATTTGATTACTTTTTTTTTTTTTTTTCCAAATTTTTAGCGAGGTTTTGTATTGATTGTTGCTCCCAACCTTGCACAGCATACTAGTATGAATGAGTTCCCTCAACTCCAACGGTTGGTTCATGAACCATGAGGTGTTGGAGTTGCTTTTTGCTTCCCAAAAATATTTACCTTTGTGGGAATCTACCTTGCCTACAATGCTTCATTATTGGAAAGAATTCTCTAAATTATTTTAATCAAAAGCACCTTATTAGCAATCTTCAAAGATTAAAACCTAACCCCCTCTCCCCACTTAGTTCAGGCTTATAGAATTCATCCCAACTGACTTTGTAGTATATGTGAGAACTTTTAGTCCCACCCTAAAGGAAATTTTGAACATCCTCTCAATATCTTTAACCACTTCTTGAAAGAAAAATATGTGAGGTCTCATAGATATCAAAACGAACTTCGATTAAGAGTAATCTTCCAATAAATGAGATTATTTTTTTATATATTATGTTTATTTTTGTAGTGAGTTTGAATAATGAATGTTCATAATTTAAAGTATGTCAAATGATTAGGAAAACTATACAGGAGATTGCATGATAGCGTAGTTGCATGATCGTGCCATGGATGAGGAGCAACCCATTAGGATGCACAATCATGCCAAAGGGTTGCACGATCGTGCATGTCCTTTTTAACCCTTTACTATAAAACTTTAACCTATTATCGTGCATGTCCTTTTTAACCCTCTACTATAAAACTTTAACCTTTTTAACTCACTTTTCTTCCTCCTCCCCCCTCTGTCTCTCTCTAAGTTAGTAGCCTCACTCTCTTCTCTTGTTTTCTCTCAACTTTCACTTTTTTTTCAAAAGCATTTCATAATTTTCTTCCATTTAAACTTTCTTTACCTTCAAATCTAGTGTTTTTTTAACTAGAAAACATCTTTTGTGGGTTTTTGCAAAAACAATTTTATGCCCTCTCTATTTCTCTTGCATTTTTGATATTTTTGTCTTCTTTTGCAAGTTTTTCAACAAGATGGCAATAAGAATTAATCAACTTCTTCACAAGGCGAACCTAAAGGGAAAAAGAAGGTATCCAAAAATGATGCGCGAGATTTAGCGACTGATTTTAACACTCCTTTTTCTATCTTCCTTAAAGAGGAAGGTGAGAGGTTCTATAAACTTCAATATAAAAATATTGCTATACGTAAATATTTTGATTTTGAAAATTTGAAAGATTTGAATTTGAAAGAAAAACGTTGTGTTTAGTTCTAAATTCACTGGGATAAATTTATTTATTATGATTATATTGTTTGTGAAGAATTAACCCTTGAATTTTACACTACAATGAACTATAAGCAAAATAAGTTAGATATGAACTATAAGCAAAATAAGTTAGATAATTGATGGTTTATATTAAAAGAGTTATCATATAATATGGATTATTTTATTATGGAAGAAATATTTGGTTTTCTGAAATATTTTTTTTTTGAAACTCATAATGATTTCCAAGCTTCCTCTTATTAGACTAAATTGGCTAGGTTGAATGTGTTTAAACCATATAATACACCAAATAATGTTATAAGGAGTCTAAAACACTTGTTACTTCATAAATTTATGTGTCACGTGATATTTACAAAAAGTAAAAGTAACAAATGTTCCAAGAAGGATTTATTTTTACTTTGGTGTATGAATCATAAAATTAATGTTTGCAAAGTTACTTCACTTACAAAGAAAAGTAGCTATTTAGGCATGAGTTATTTAGTTATTGCCTCAACTTAATTCTATTGTGTTGATTTTGATGGACTAAACCTTATTTTGCCTGAGAGATCCAATAATACTCGCTCAAAGAGGGATAAGATGTTGGAGTCCTATGGTATGGAACTTCGTGATCCCAACTCCAAATTAAAAAATAAGCACATGACAAGATAGGTAGGCTCTAGTTTGGTACTGTCACGACAAAATCAACTAGAATCCTCTAGTGAAGAGTTAGAAGAAGAAGAAGAAGCTTGGGAGATGGTGCTTGGAAAACATGACAAAAACAACAAGCGCCTTGAGGATCACATGGATGTAGTGTGACATCACCATTACCAAACTAAGAAGTTACTGAAGTTCTTTTTAGTGTAAGGCCTCTATGTTCCATCTCCTACTCTATCACATCCACAATCTCCATAAGTACTCTTGTCTTCCTGTCTATTTTTTTTTAATTTTCATTGTCTTACTAGTTTTTTTCATTCATATTTTAGTTTTGTTTTTCACATTGAGGATAATGTGTTATTCAAGTGTGAGGACATATATGCACTTGCATATTATTTGCGCGTGAATTTGCATTTGCATTGTGTTAGTTTTTAATTAGGTTAGCATTATGTAAACATTTGATGTGCATATTCTGTGAATGTGTCAATGACATAAAATTGAAAAGAATTAGCATCTCTATGAACATGATCATTCAATTTGTGAGGAAAATTTAGCTTATGAGCTGAATATGTGTGTTCATCATAATATTGTCCTTATTCTTTCATTATATAACACTTGTTTGTATACATTTGTAATTAAATTAATTTAAATTGGTATACATCATTAGTAGCTTTTTATGGGAGTGATGGACTAGGAAGAAATGAAGGTAAAATGAAAAAAAAATAAAAAATACCAAAGTTTGTTGTATAAATGTGCTAAATACCTTTCCTATTTTGTTGACCGGTTAAAAGAAGGATTAAAAATAGAGCTAGTAGCTAGTTGTAAGTTTTGATATAGCTGAGTAACCAAAAACATTAATGACAAAATGCTTTTCTTTGCATCAAAAAGGTTATAATGACACTCCAACCAAGCTTAACTGACAGGCTCCTATCATGTAATGATTAGGCGACCTGCTCGATGTTCCAGGGTGGCTAGTCGATATCCGAGTCGGTTGAAAATTCTCGTGAAGCTAAGCATATTGCCCTTGTTAAGGAAAAGATTCAATTCACAATAAGAAATGTAAACAGTGGAGTTTTATTTTTAGTTTATTTAGAATTTCGGCATAACAACGACTATATTTTGACATCCTAAAAATTTCAAAATCCCTGTAAAAGTTCAAAACACTTCTATTATCACATCAATTTCTCAACTCCAAATTGTGGACTTCAAATCCACTCATATGTAGTCTCAAATAGTTACATTTCAAAACAAAGTCATGCATTCCATTAAAAAACGTTTATACACATCCCTTCTTTATACAAATGTACTTTCCAAAACATGTTCAAAGATATTCAATAGTTCTAAAAAATATGTACAAGGAAAAACAAAAATTGCCTACACAGTAGCACTTAATGAAGTTGACTACTTGCGAGGTGGAGTCCATGCTACTGAAGGCCCTAAGCGTGCAACTAAAAGGTTTTATTTAAAAACAGAAAATAAAGGGTGAGCTAAACGAGCTCAGTGAGTATTATTGGTTTCCAATAAAAACATTTATACAAATATTAACCTCCATAATAGAAAATAATTTCTTTTCTTTTCAAGTAATAACTAAGGTTCTTACAAAATACATTCTTTTCTTTTCATAAGATTAATGGATATGTAAAACAAAACATATAAATTTATTAATGAGATCAAGTTCCACTTTTCTTGTAAAGTATACAGCGATGGTAATCAATACTTTCATGAACTTTCTTTTTTAAAACATATCTTATCACTAGTTTTCTTTGCCATATGGTATCCTTAGGTGTATGGCCACAGAATTGGTTCTGAATCGCTTACCCGTGCCTGTTAACCTCTATATACCGATTATTATGAAGTTAGTTTTGCATCGCTTACCTATAACGATACCTAGCACTACATATAAATCAGTGGTTACAGAGCTAATTATGCATCGCTTACCCATAACAGTGCTAGCACAATATATACTCCACACGTGCAGAGGGGGACTCATAGGACATATTAATATACACAACATCACCTATGTTAGTGATAGATGCCCCTAAACACTGCCATGCATATTAGGACGTACTCTGATTGATATAGTTGTATGTATAAAGACCTAATGGCGTACCATACGCTAAACCACAAATAATACATGAGCGTGCCTCATTTCAATACCAATTAAAAATATATTCAAAATCCATTTCTATGCCAATTTAAAGCATATGCAAATTTCAATTCAATGACAATTCAAAGCATGCATATATCTCATTAGTTTCTAAGTGCATTCAAAACTCAATTCAATGCTAAATCAAAGCATATGGAAACCTCATGAAGATTAACTTTTAAATTTAAGTAGTAGCACCAATGGAATTATTCATAAACATACTTTTCATAGTAAGGTAAAAACCATCTTAACAAATCAATTTAAATACACACTCACTATTTTTTGTTTTTTGTTAACCACCCTCACGTGTTCGATACTTTTCCTTTATTAGCCCTGAGTCTATGGTGATGTGAAAACTTTATTGTCTTACTTATTTATGAGGGAGACCCCTGAAGGGTTCTTAAAACCTTCCAAGTACATCTATAACTTACCACCTTGTTTTACAAATTTTATGACAAAGGGCTTAGCCAAAATCTTTCATTGAACAACGTCCATGATTTATACATGCTGTCTTATTTCCATTTAAATAACGTACATAGTATATACATTCTATTTTCCTTACATTGAACCATTGAACTATGTATAACATGCATGCTACCATTGAACAACCATTAAGCCACATATATAGCATCTACATACTGCTAATTAATACCCATTGAATAACATACATAAGATATAGATATATATGTTGTTTTCCTCTCCATTTACCATATTGTTTTTCTCTTCATTTAACCATGCAATCAGCTCAAACATTCACGCAATTCATAAGGGAATTCATGTTTCTAGCTTAAGCATTTATGTGACCAGCTAAAAAGGATGAACAAGTGTGATTTAGCATACCAGAATCAGGTGGTAACGTACTGTCCATCTTTTCCCTGCATGTAGTTAGCGTTTGTAAAGGGGTTGTTCAATGTTGGAGGCTTAAACACCATACTGAATTTATTTCCTAAAGGCAATAACTTGGAAGATCTATACATGAAGGGAGCAGCTGCAATTAATATCATCAATTCTAGTATAAAGGATAGCTAAAAATTTGGTGTAATGAAGGTGAAGTAGCTCCTCCATCATTCTTGCATAAGCTACACGTTGTTAGAAGCTGTCCAATATGTTGCAAAGTTTAATCCAACAGCTATCCATTATTTTAACTCTCACCATCTTTGTTTAATTAAGCCATTAACTTCTTGTATCATTCTCGTCAATTGTTGTCTCCTACATATAACAATTTGTTTTGATATTTGTCTAAACAAAATGACACACGTCCACACCATATATTGACCTCCTTGTAATGAATTTCATGCCCCTCTTATATACTCCTAAAAAAACGTGACAACATAAGATTTTCATGCATTCTTGTTCCAAAATAATGAGAACTTCTTCATGTACATGACAACTACTACTTAAGACTCATTCACATGTACATGTATTATTTCTCGTCCAAAATAATTAAATGGCTTAAGAAAAATCTATCCAATTTCAGTAGAAATTTCATGTCCACTTAATAACATGTTACACCAAAACATATCGGCATATAAGTTGGATCGATTTACTTTAAGCATCCGTAACTAAGGCTAATTATCTCACGCTTGGTTTACTTGGTTTATATCCCTATGTTTCAGCTCGAAAGTACTTCCAATTTACTCTACGATAATTTAAAACAAGGTCAATCTTGATCTATTGTAAATCCACCCATTCAAATTTATTTTTAGTTCATTTCTATACCAGTAAACTCTAATAATTTTGGACTATCATTTGACTTTAATACTTGTCTTAAGTATTATCAAATCATTTAGGGTTGGGTCCTCAATTCACCTTTTAGCGGAAAAAAATTTACATTTACCCAAAAACACCATTCACTTGAAATGGAATTTTATAGACACAAGAAAAGAAAATTTTGTAGTTTTACAACCATCCTTCTTAGAAAAAGTTTTTTCCTCGAAATTTAACCAAACTGACAATAACATTTTCAAAATAAATGCAGATATAACACACGCATTTTGGTGCTCGGGCCCCTATATAGTTTTACTGCATGATTCCTCCACAACCCTTTAATTAAAGGAATAATCTTATTACGCAGAACCTGGTCTTTGCAGTCAAGAATTTGCACTGGTTCTTCTGCGAAAATCAAATCTTCTTTTAAATTCACTGGTTGATTTATGATTACACAAGATGGATCAATCAGATGTTGAGAAGCATAGACACGTAGAAGACATTGTGAATCCTCGTAAGTTCCTCTGATAACTTCAATTGATACGCCATTAATCCAATCCTTTCCATAACTTCATACGGTTCCATATAACTCGAACTTAATTTACCGTGTGTCCCAAATCTTAATAAGCCTTTCCAAGGGGAAATCTTAAGAAATACCTTATCTCCAATTTCAAATGCAAGATCGTTACGAAAATTATATGCATAGCTTTTCTGTCTAGCCTGAGCTATCTTTAATCTATCCCAAACAATTTGAACTTTTTTTGTTGTCACCTATACAAGTTCGGGACCTATCAATTTCCTTTCACCTACCTCATCCCATCATACTGGAGTTCTACATTTTCTTTCATAAAGTGCCTCATAAGGAGCCATGTCAATGCTGTCTTGATAATTGTTATTGTAGGCAAACTCTATTAATGGTAAGTGTGTGTCCTAACTACCCTTGAACTCCATGACGTAGGATCGAAGCATATCTTCAAGTGTTGGAATAGTTCTCTCTGACTGATTATCCGTCTGAGGGTGAAAGGTAGTGTTAAACTTAAAGCGTGTATCTAAATCTTTTTGTAAGCTGGGAAAATTTTTTGATGTAAACCTAGGGTCATGGTCTGCGACAATAGAAATTGGCATACGATGGAGTCTCACTATCCATCCACATACAATTAGGCAAACTTGTTTAAAGAATAATCATTATTAAATGAAAGGAAATGTGTAGACTTTGTTAACCTATTCATTATCACCCATATAGTAGTGTGCCCCTTCTGACTTTGTGGAAGTCCTACAACGAAATCTATAGTAATATTCTCCCACTTCCATTCTTGGATAGGGAGGGGGTTGCATTAATCTCGCAAGCTTATGATGTTCTGCTTTTAGTTGCTGACAGGTTAGACACTTAAAAACGAACTCTGCTATTTCCATTTTCATCCCTCTCCACCAATAGTGTTCTTTGAGAGTATGGTACATTTTTTTGCTATCCGGATGCATAGCGTAAACTGAGGAGCGAGCTTCCTAGAAGATATCTTTCTTTAATTCTTCTACATCCGGTACACATAATCGTTGCCCCCTCACCACTGTACCATCTTCCTTGATAGTAAAAACCATTATCTGCCCAGTCTCAACTTCTGTCTTCTATTTCATCAATTGTAGATCTTGTTTTTGTTTCTTTCTAATCTGATCCACTAAGATGAGATGAACGTGAAAGATAACAATTAATGTTGCTAAATCTGACATATCTAATTTCACTCATAAATACCTCATTTATACAAGAAGTGGAAGATATATCGTCTTCAGTTGTGCTATCGAACTGGTAAGTCTTCTACTTAAGGCATTAGCTACTATATTGGCTTTTTCAGAATGGCACTCTATTGTACAATCATAATCTTTTATAGCTCCAACCACTGCCTCTATCTCATGTTCAGTTTCTTCTTAGTAAACAAATATTGCAGACTTTTGTGATATGTAAAAATCCTACAGGGAACACCATATAAATAATGACTCCATATTCTTAATACAAAAACTGCTGCTGCCAATTATAAATCATGGATGGTATAGTTATGTTCATGCCTTTTCAATTGCCTAGAAGCATAGGCTACAACCTTATCTTTCAGCATAAGCACACACCCTAATCCCTATCTCGAGGCATCACTATACACTACAAATTCATCAATCCCTGTTGGTAATGTGAAAGGGCTATTGTCAGCCTTTCTTTCCATTCATCAAAACTTCGTTGACAAGCATCTGACCACTCAAATTTCTCCTCTTTTCATGTCAACTTGGTCAGTGGAATTGTTATTATGGAAAATCCTTCAACGAATTTCCTATAACAGCCTGCCAATCTCAGAAAACTCCTAACTTCTGTCACATTGGTGGGAGGTCTCCAATTCGTAATAACTTCAATCTTTTGGGGATCCACACTAAGTCCTTTAGCTAAGCTGACATGACCTAAAAAAGTAACCTTGTCAAGCCAAAACTGACACTTGTTGAACTTAGAGTATAACTAGTGATCTCGTAAGATTTGTAGTACAATCCGAAGGTGGTCTACACGATCCTCCTGACTTTTTAAGTACACTAATATGTCATCAATAAACACAATCACAAACTTATCTGGGTACTCTCGAAATACCCTATTAATCAAATCCATAAAAAACGGCTGATGCATTCATTGATCCAAAGGGCATAACTAAAAATTCATAATGCCCGTACCTCATCCTAAAGGCAGTTTTTAGAACATCTACATTGTGGACTTTCAATTGATGATAACCTGATCTCATATCAATCTTTGAATACACTTAGGATCCCTGTAGCTGATTAAATAAATCATCAATCCTTAGCAGCTGATATTAGTTGCAAACTATCACTCTGTTCAGTTGTCTGTAGTCGATACACAACCTTAAACTCCCATTCTTCTTTTTCACGAATAAAATTGGAGCCCCCTATAGAGAAGTGTTGGATCTCACAAAACCCTTATCTAACAACTCCTCCATTTGCATTTTCAATTCCTTTAACTCCGCTAGAGCTATTATGTACAGAGTAATTGAAACCAGTTGGGTTTCTGGAGATATATCTATCTCAAAACCTATTACCCTATCTGGGGTCATCCTGGAAGATCCTCCATAAATATGTTGAGAAACTCTTTGAACACTTGAATATCTCCAAGTTGAATCTCATTATTATTATGTTCAATCATATAAGTTAGATATTTCTGGAATCCTTTACGGAGCATTTTATTAGCTATCATGACAGTCACGATACTATTAGAAAGAGCTTTTTGTAACCCACGAATATCACCTCTGGTTTCCCTAATCAACTCAACTTAACCTCCTTTTTAAAATAATCCACCACCGTGCGATGTGTGGATAATCAATCCATTCCAAGAATAACATCAAAATCTCGAATATCCAATATGATAAAGTTTGTTGGGAATTACTTACCTCCAATCAGTATTTTATTATCTACAAACATTGTTTCAGGGAAGAATAAGTTCCCAGCTGGAATGAAAACTATGCCCCAACGTCTTATAACTGAGGCTCAACACTCAATTTTGCAGACAATCCACAAACATGAAAGAAAGTGTAGCACTAGGATCTATTAAAGCATATGCATCATGATCAAAAATAGTGATCATACCGGTGACTACCTCTAGTGTGGCATCGGCCTCCTGTTGAGTGACTGCAACAACTTGGGCTTATGTATAACTTCTACTTGCCTGTCCTATAGGGGCTGCTTCCCTACCCAGAAAGCTCAACCAGATTTAGTAAAATTTGACCCTCTATTTTGAGAACCTCGACCACCCTATCTGTAACCCCCTCTAGCTTGTAGAGGTGCTGAAGGTCCAGCCACTGACTTCTTTATGGTGATTAACCACAGATAATCTATGATGAAATGACCCTCATAACTAATGAAAGCAACCTGTTATATTCTTTCGACACTCTCCTAAATGTCTTTTTCTACAAGTAACACACTCTGGCACTAGGGTCCTACTATCATGGGAGTTTTTGGGCCTAGTGGGTGAATCAAAAGATCATTAGCTGGACGAACTAAACATCCTTCCACCACTGCATCATGACTCTTAATCGAACCTTAAGATGAACTAGCTGGTGCATTGAGCTTTTGTTCTGATCTTGAGCTTTGAGTGATTGTTGTTGCATATCTCTCCACTTTTATTGTAGCTTCAACTAATTCCTCGTAGTGTGTCTGTGAAGCCAATGATAGGTGAATCCATACTCTAGGACTCAAGCCTGTAGTAAACCTTTTACACTTCTACTCTTCACTAATAGTAATAAACATAACATTTCTAATAAGTTTTGAAAATATCTTCTCATAATCTATCACTGATGTCAAACCTTGCTCTAGATGGAAGAATTCCTCTACCCTTGAATCCCTAGAAGTTTGTGGGTGGAATCTGTCTGTGAACTCTCTCTGAAACTCTACCCAAGATACCTAATCCAGATGTCGTCTCTCAATGGCTTCCCACCAATTTTTAGCCTTATCTTCGAGGAGGAAGGTGGAAAACACAACTTTCTGTTCATTTATGCATCTGACAATGTTGTATATCTTCATAACTTGATCTTACCATATAAGTGCACTCTCGGGATCTCCACTCCTATCAAATGTCTTGGTGCCCAATTTACAGACGCGTTTAATTGAGCATACAAAACCTTCCATACTTTCTCATGATTGTCACATCGTTGTAGCAAGAATTTGAGCCAACGTTCCACATTAAAACTCACTCCAATTGGTTTCGCTGACCCTGACAATTAGGATTGTGGTTGGTTCATAGAGACACTTGTTGACTCTAGAATGTGGTCATCCTCCCGTTCTGGAGGTGACTCAAGTGCAGGAGCCATTGGAATGGCTCTTCTGGGACGTCCACAGCCTTCATTTGTGCATTATAATGTGTATTCAATAAAAATGCAAATGTGTAAAGCTTTTAGTTTATGAAATCATATGCATGTAAATCACAAACTTTTATTAGTCAACTCACTTTTAAAACAATGTAAAAACCTTAAACCACAAAGGAGGCAACCCATTTTTAAAAGCTGGGCTCTGATACCAACATTGACATGCACCTATCTTGTAAAGACTAGGTGACCTGCCCAACACTCCACAGTGGCTCTCTATTCAATATCTGAGTCAGTTGGAAAGTTTCCATGAAGCTAAGTCTATTGCCTTTGTTAAGAAAAAGCTTCAATTCACAATAAGAAATGTAAACAATGAAGTTTTGTTTTTCAGTTTGTTAATAATTTCGACAACACAACGACTATATTTGGACATCGTAAAAATATCAAAGTCTTTGTAAAAGTTCAAAACACTTTTATTACCACATCAATTTCTCAACTCCAAGTTGTGGACTTCAATTCCACTCACATGCAGTCTCAAATAGTTACATCAATAAAATTTGAAAAGCTAAAACAAAGTCATGCATTTCATTAAAAAACCTTTACACACATCTATTCTTTATACAAATGTACTTTCCAAAACATTTTCAAAGATATGCAATAGTTCTAAAAAATATATACATGGCAAAATAAAAATGCCTACACAGCAGTGCTTGATGAAGTTGACTACTTGCGAGGTGGAGTCCCTGCTACTAAAGCCTTTGAGCATGTATCTAGGGGGTTTTATTTAAAAACAGAAAATAAAAGGTGACCTAAACTAGCTTAGTGAGTATTGTTGGTTTCCAATAAAAACATTTATACAAATATTAACCTCCATAAAAAGAAAAAAAATCTTTTCTTTTCAAGTAATAACTAATGTTCTTACAAAGCATATTCTTTTCTTTTCATAAAATTAATGCATATGTAAAACAAAACATATACATTTTGTTGGGACCCGATTTGGGAACCGGACCCCAACCGGAAAAACGGATGGCGAAACAAATGAACGGACGAAAACAAAAACGAAGGAATCCGAAGCGGAAACATATGGCGAAAGTCAAAGAAAGCAAATTAAATCAAAAGGCGTAAGAATCGAAAGCGAATTGAATACGAATCGAATGGCTCGAAATCGAAAGCAAACACATCGCTCAAGACCAAAACTTAACTTCAACTTCCGAAAACAAATATTTTAGAAAAACTTCGCGTTGGAAACCATAAGACATTTAATCTAAGCCAATCCAATCTGGTATAAATTTTTTTTCTTTTTTTTTTTCATTCTTTATTCAATCTCATACAAAGCAATCTAATTTCTCATTTGGAAATTTATCCTCAATTAAAAACTTAATTTACTTGATTCTTCATATTCAAATCATAACCATCTGTTTACCCAAAATTTTATTATACCTTTTCTTTTGCCAATAAAAATCTCACACATGGTTTATACACAATCAAGCCATACACAATTAGCACTTCAATATCTCAATTCCAGCAACACAATTCATCGGACCTCCTGTCC
>JANJEY010000005.1:27036301-27046857 GCA_024703695.1 Erythroxylum cataractarum | reverse complement strand
GAAAAGTGATTTCATAAACATAATATCTTTTAAAAAATTATTTTTATTTTCTTTTCATAAATCATCAACACAATATTCATATACCAAACACATAGCACTTTCTCAAATCATTTAAAAGGAAATCATGAAAAGTTCATAAAAATTGAAATCATTTAATGCTCTTAAATTTAAAAAGATAGTTATGGCTCATTACTCAATTATAAACATGTATCCACTTGATTTCCTTGCTTATAAACTTGCTCAAAGATACCTCTCCTCTTACTCCTCTTGTTTTTCTTGATTTCCTTCATTAATGGAAAAATTCCCAATTCAATAGGAACTCCAATTTGAGGACCCAAAGAAACATATATATAAAATTGATCCTAAAAAGCTTAAACCCATGAAATTCCTAAGCTTTAAGAACTAAAAAATTTCCAAAAATCCAAAAGATTAAGAATGAGCTTACCTTGAGTCTTTACCAAATGAAGAGTTTCTTGGCTCAAATGGAAGCTCTTCTCTTACGCTTTCTTTTTCTCTTCTTGCACAACCCCAAAATCTCGCTTAAAACCAATAAAAGATGAAACCCTAGCTTTTTCTTCCTTCCTTTCTCTCAAAGAATCGAAACCTCTGTTCTTTCTCTCTTATTTTTCGTTTCTTCCCTTCTTTTTATCTTCAATTCACAATTTCCTTCTTCTTAAAAGCAAGACAACATTTTCCTCTCCATATAATACCCTTAATGAGTGTATTAAGTCCACTTTTCCCTTCCTTTCATGCTTTATGTCTTTTAACCTTAAGTGAACTACCAAAAATGCCCTTCATACAATACACTCTTACTAATTTAATTCAACCAACTTATATAATAAAATCCTACTAACATTACATAATAACTAACTCTAAAAATTAATCTATTAAGACCTCAAAATTCGTTTAAGTCATGCTTAACTCAATAAAAATAATAAGAAAATTTGGAAGGGCAACATTTCCTCTCCATTTACCATGTTATTTTTCTCTTCATTTAACCATACAATCAGTTCAAACATTCACACAATTAATAAGGGAATTCATGCTTCCAGCTTAAGCATTCGTATGAACAGCTAAAGAGGATGGACAAGAGTGATTTAGCATATTAGAATCAGGTGATAACATGTTGTCCATCTTTTCCTTGTATATAGTTGGCATTGGTGAAGGTGTTATCCACGGTTGGAGTGTTGGACCCCGAATTTTTCTTTGGAGATTAGAAGTAGTAAATGAGAAGTGTGGATAGATTCATGTTTTGCTTTGGTGTTTTTGGTAGATAAGAGACCATGAAATGGGAAGAATTACGGTGAAAGTGAAGTTCAATTTTTGTAGTAAGTTGATAAGGAATATGTATATATATGTATGTTTTATTATTGGTTTTCATGATTAATCATGGATGATAATTTCTGTATGGATGACATTGAGTTGAGAATGAGGAGTAAATGAAGTAGAGAAGATGATCTTAGTATGGGTTGTGTTAAGGAAAGTTTTAAAACAAAATTGGTAATTGATCTGGAAAGTTATAGCTTATTTTTCTAGCTTTTCAATGGTATAAAGTATGTAAATTTTGGACATCATATCGGAGTCGAAAGTTAGGGTCTTTATAAGGGGGAGATGTTTAGGAGCATAGATGTATTGTCTGTAAAGACGAATCATCTGTGATGATGTCACATCATCTGTGATGACGTCATTTCGTCTGTAAAGATGTATCGTCTGTAAAGGCGTATCGTCTATGATAACGTCATATCGTCTTCAAAGTTGCATCGTCTTAAGTTGATTTTGCATCATCTTAAGTTGACTCCGCTTCATCTGCTTCTTGCTTCGTCTGTTTTGCTTTGTCTGCTTTTTGATTCGTCTGCTTTGCTTTGTCTGCTTTGCTTCATCCTCTTTGCTTCATCTACTTTTCGATTCATCTGCTTTGCTTTATCTACTTTGCTTCGTCTACTTTGTTTCATCTTCTTTGCTTCATTTGCTTTTCGATTCGTCTGCTTTGCTTCATCTGCTTTTTGATTCGTCTACTTATTGCTTCGTCTGCTTTTCGATTTGTCTACTTTTCTTCATCTGCTTTGCTTCGTTTGCTTTTCGATTCATCTACTTATTGCTTTGTCTATTTTTCTATTCGTCTCATTTGCTTCGTCTGCTTTTCGATTTGTCTGCTTGTGCTTCGTCTATTTTTTTCAATTCATCTCACCCTTCGTCTTACGTTGACCAAAACATCTTCTGGTCCAAATTGGATACTCTAGAAAATAGAATTTTTCTTCAAGTTCTCTTAAAAGTTGTAGATCTTGAAGTCCTCTTTCGAACCATTGAAAGAATACCCTAATCCGATATCTGTAGAGAAAGTTATGACAATTTTTCCAATTCGTCTATTTTTTTCAATTCGTCTGATCCTATCTTCTGGTCCACTTTTGACCCTTCAGATGATAGAACTTGTTTTCAAGTCCTTCATAAAAGTTGTAGATATCAGAGTCCTCTTTGAAACCATCTTAATAACACCTTAATCTGACATCTGTAGAGAGAGTTATGCTATTTGTCATGCGACATGTTCAATATAATTTAGGGCAAAATCATGTTTGATTCTTTCGGCCAAAACTTTGTTATCTGACTTCCAAATGAAATAACTCTTGAACCAATAGCTTCTTAACACATTTTATGTCCCTCCATAGATTTTGATAGCATTTGGTGGGAATTCGAAAAAGATGGATTGAATCAAGATAAGGGTATCGGTTGGAAGAGTATGAATGGGAGGAATTTAAGTATAGTGTACTGTTTCAATATAAAAATAGCCCGAAAATGTTTAGGGTAATACTTTTAGAGTTCAAAACCAAATGAATTGATTTTGGTGTCCTTAGAAACTTAAGACAATGGAGAACATTCTTCTAGAAGAAAGAGTTATTTCATAATGTTCAAGGGTATTGTTGGCAAGACACTTAAGCATAAAAAGACATAAGACATAAATGAAAGGGAAAATAGGACATTTCTCACTCATTAAGGGTATAATTGGAATAATAAGTGTTGTCTTGCATTTTAAGAAGAGAGGAGAATGAAAATTGAAGAGAAAAAGAGAGAGTGTCGCGAAGAAGAGAGAGAAATACAAAGAGAAGAAGAGAAAGAGAGAAAGAAGAGAAACAAGCTAGGGTTTCAATTTTATTAGTCTTCAAGAGAGATTTTGAAGTAGTTCAAAAAGAGAAAAAGGTAGAGGAAGAGAAGAGCTTCCCTTTGAGCTAAAGATCCCTTCATTTGGTGAAGAATGAAGGTAAGATCATTTTTGGATCTTTCAGATTTTTGAAAAGATTTTAGTTCATAGAGTTTAGAAAATGCTTGGATTAAAGTATTCTAGAATACATTTTAGTGATTTTGCATTGTGGGTTTTCTATTGGATTTCTATTGAATGAGACTTGGTTTGTTTTAGGGAACCAAGAGAATCCTACCCAAACGCAAGGAGAAAGATAACCTTGACTTGTATTTTTGTAAGCAAATTAGGTGAGTAATATATTTATGGTTATTGTGTAAATGGACATTTTGCTTGTATATGTGTATATGCTAGAATTGCTAGATTGTGAATTAGCATGATGTGTTTTAAGTTATGCATTGAAAGATGCATGATATTTTGATATAATTAAATTGTGATTTTGAATATGTTATGCCTTGAAATATGTCATGGCATTTTGTATAAATGAAAAGAAAGGAAGAGCATGAAAAATATGAAAGCATTTTGTAAAATGATTTGAGCATTGATTATGTGCTTTTGTTCGGGCGAGAGAGGAACCGTTTCGTAGTCACGTGCACGTCAACGTAAAGCCTCCTCCCGACTGCCCCCCTTTTAGCACATGAAATTCAAAAAGTGGATTTGTTTTTTTTACGGAGTAAACTTCGATTTCTCTGTTTTGTTTCATAGAACCCTCGAGCCAATTGTTTATGCATGTGTATTTCGATATGTTAAGTTATGATGCAATTTGGGTGTTATGCTTTGATGTTAAATTACATCCAATATGTCCTATGCGATGATGTATTGAATTATGAAATGTGAATTGGAATTGTAAAAGTCGAACTGTCATTTCTAGAGTAAGATAAGAAGTGTATGCCTATATGAATTTACATATATATATGTTTGATTGTGTGGCTCGTTGCCAATGGCTATAAATATATTAGCTACTGAGCTGTGTAGCTCACCCCACTATTCCCTCTTCAGGTGCAGAAAGAGATGGATAGCAATCCTTGCAAGGCACTAGAACTCCAAAATAGTTAGAGACTTTTGTAATTAAGTTAGTTCAGGAACTTTTTCTATTTTAGAGTCATATCTAGCCTAAGCATTCAATTGTATCATTTTGTATTTTGTATTTTGTATTTTGTAATAAGCTTGTATAAACTCTGCTTGGATTCATTAATGAAGTATGATTGAGTTTTGCTTGTGTTTCTCAAAATTATGATGTTTGATGTTTGACTGTTGTGGGCACGCCACCCTTATGGGATGACGGGCTTTGTTTTGGCTCCGGATTGTTAGGCTCTGGAAACGAGGTCCAATATGGAGGCTTAAACACCATATTGAATTCATTTGGTAAAGTCAATAATTTGGAAGATCTATGCATGAAAGGAGTATAAGCAATTGATATCGTCAATTCTGGTCCAAAGGATAAGTGAAACTTCGATGGAATGAAGGTGGAGCAGCTCCTCTATTATTCTTGTATAAGCTACACGTTGTTGGAAGTTGTCCAACATGTTGCAAAGTTTAATTCCAACAATTATCCATTATTTTAACTCTCACCATCTTTGTTTAATTAAGCCATTAACTTCTTGTATCGTCCACGACAATTCTTATCTCCCTTATATAACACGTTGTTTTGATTTTTGTGTCACCAAAATGATACATGTCCACACCATATATTGACCTCACTTGTAATGAATTTCGTGTCCCTCTTATCTACTCCTTCGTGAATGTGACAATATAAGATTTTTATGCATTCTTATTTCAAAATAATGAGAACTTCTTCATGTAAGTGACAACTGCCACTTAAGGCTCATTCACATGTGCATGTATTATTTCCTGTCCAAAATAATTAAGTGGCTTAAGAAAATTATGTCCAATTTTGGTAGAAATTTCATGTCCACTTAATATCATGTTACACTAAAACATATCGACATATAAGTTGGATTGATTTACTTTAAGCATCCGTAATTATGGTTGATTATTTCATGCATGGTTTACTTGGTTTATGTCCCTATGTTTTAGCCCGAAAGTGCTTCCAATTTACTCCACGATAATTTAAAACAAGGTTAACCTTGATCTATTGTAAATTCACCCGATCGAATTTAGTTTTTAGTTCATTTTTATACCAGTCAACTCCAATATTTTTCAACTATCATTTGACTTTAATACTTTTCTTAAGTATTGTCAAATCATTTAGGGTTGTGTCCCCAATTCACCTTTTGGTGAAAATAAAATTTACATTCACTCTTAAATACCATTAACACGAAATGAAATTTTATAGACACGTGAAAAGAAAAATTTTGGGTTTTACATTAACAATATGGTGTTGACAATAAATTTGAACTTATAAATCTTGTTAAATGTTAAAATAAATTTCATGAATGGGTATTTAGTGATGGCTTAGCTCTTTAAATGGTATATAACAATGAGTGCATGCTTATAAGTTTCACAGATGTGTGAATAAGTGTCAAGAATTTTGTTAATATTTGTATTTGAATCAAAGCACCTAAACATGAAAGTAATAAGTTAGTGTGTTGGAACTTTTTTAAGTGGTTGACGTTTATGGCTAAGTTAATTTCATAAGATTTGATGTCATTATACCATTATTATATTATTGCATGATTGTGTGTTTATATGTTTTGTTTATTTTGTGGTTTTAGTTTTTCTTGGTGACAAACAAAGATTTAAATATGGAGATGTTGATAGGTGTAAATTATAGCATGTTTTGTAGGTATTAGAGTGTGTTTTTAGTGTTTTCTTAAATGATATCATGTGCTTAGGACTTAGATTTTTGTTCTTGTTAGTGTTGTGTGTGTTTTGTTTGATTAATTTTTATTTAAGGAAAAATTTTGATCTTAATTATATATTTCAAATTTGATGTGTTGCGTAATGAGTGGAGACAAAAAAATCAAAGAAAAGTTGAAGAAAAAACTAGAGAAATAAGTCTGTCATGCAAGATAGTGCACAAGGAAGCAGCAAGAGGGAAGTCTCCAGCACGATCATGCAAATCTATGCATGATTGTGCTAGAGGGTTATAACAGTGTCATGCTCTCTAGCACAATCATGCATGACCGTTCAAGGTGTTTTCTGGGATGTGATTTTTTTTTACTTTTTATGTTTTGGGGCTATTTTTGGAAGATATACTTGTGGAAAAACCTAATCAAAACCTTGGAAGACTCAAGAGTACATAAAGAAGAGAAAAACATCACTTAACAACTGCATAAACATAATTAAAGGAGATTAAAAGAGTAATAATTTTCAAGAACAAAGATTTAGATTTTCTAGCTTAAGGCAAAGAGGAGAAGGCTTCTATATTCAATTCTCTACTCTTTTCTTATTTCCTTGTTGTTGTTAGATGTTAATGATGACTAAACTTAAATACATCTATAGATTACTAAATTCTTTTTTAGGAATTGCTCTTTATTTATTTATTGAACTTTACATTTTTAATTTAATGAATATGCTTATGATATTTATTGTTTCATATTCAATTCAAATCAAGAAATTGGATTGGATCATTTGTGTTATGATTCATAGCAAGGGTTGATACCGTAATAGACCTAAACATCAAATTAATAGGAAATTGAAGAGAGATCTTAGTTGTTTATTATTTATCTATAGGATTTTTCAAATCCTGTTGCAAAGTTAGAAAGAATTTTGATAGATTGAGCTCATAATTCAATTTCTATCTATTTTAATTAGGATTTCTTGATTAGATCTAAAGAGAGGGTAATCATAACTATAGGATATCTAAAATCAAGTATAATTAAATTAAGAAGGTAAAGTGAAAACAAATAAGGATAGAAATAGCTCTTAGCTTTCAGTTTTAATCAATCAATCAATTCTATCGTTATTTTGTTTATTGCTTAGTTATTAATTCTTTATTTTTAGTTTAATTCTTAATTATTCATCTTATCGTATTACCTTAAACAAAGTTTATAAGAATTGTTGGGTGACTATTACAATCCTCGTGGGATGACATGTTTTATACTGTAAGTTATGATCTGTACAATTACAATTAACAAAGTTCTCAATTAAAACTTCAACAAAAGAAAAATATACACTAGTTTTGAAACAATGTAGGGATTTTTAAGAAACAAAACAAAATCATTACTAGTGTGAGAAGTATGTCTAGGGCCAATCTTCTAAATGAGGGAAAACTCAAAAGTTCCAAAACAAAATCAATGCCTAGTTAGGAGCTATGTTCAGTATTGTTCTCATCCTAAACCCCCAATGTAATAGTTGACTTGTAAATTTTTCAAATCGTAAACCCTAAACCCTCTTCCTTTTTATGCCTTTAAACTCAGATTTTCAACCTATTGTTAACTTTTTATACCAATTTTGACCTTTTAACACACAATATTTTGTTTAAACATAATGGTCACATGTAAAAATACTAATTTATTCTACATATTTTAGCACTAAGGAGCCATATATTGGGAATTTTATATTCTCAGGTGTTAGGGAAATTAGTGAAGCTTGTCTTTTGCTTTCTACTGTGTTTAAGTAAGTTGTTTTTATTGATTTTCTAAGGAGTGGCAAAGTAAGTTAGGTTTTTTAGTTTGATTGAGAAGATTTTAGGTACTTTTCTTATGAAGTTATGGTGATTTTGACTTTTCATTATAGAATTTGGGTTTAATTGTGTTAAATTGTACTTGGTACTGAAACAAAAACACCTAAGGTTACCTCCTAACAATTGTATCTTTATAAGTCTCTTAGTTTGACTTATTACTTAAGCTATTTATAACTGGTGGCTCATCAATTAAAGGCTTAATCATACTCTTCTTTGGTTATCCAATCTCGTTAAAGTTCCTCTTTCTACTCATAGGCTTATTAATTTCCAAATATGTCGCATGTTTTATTAGAATAGGGTTATCCATCTCCCTTTGTTCTCTTTATATGATATAAGTGATTCTCTTTATATGATATAAGTCTCCATTCTCTTTATATGATATAACTCTCCAAGGAATCTTTTATGATTGTTTTTTATATAACATAAGAATCTTCAATGTAAATCACATCTATGAAGAAACAAGTATAAAGGTGTCCAATATGACTTTCTATGTTATGTATAAAGGTGTATTAATTTTGAAGAGATGTCTTTGTACTTTGGAAGCAATCCTTGGATGTAGTAATGAATTTCAATAAATGTTCCTCGAGATTTGGCTTCTTTTATTGCTTCTACTTTTGTTAAAATATATGTGGAGAAATTTTCCTCTACCTTCCTTAATTACTTGATAAAATTTTGAACTAGAAGTTTTATGAAGGGATTACTTTAAGCTTGGCTCCCTAAAATCACAGCTAACACATTTGGTTATCCCTTATTATAGAGCGCTTGACATTCATGATTAAGGTTTCCACTACCATAAATGTTATAACTAATTTTTTGTATTGGATGAGTTTTGCCAAACTTATATTGGTGATCTTCTTAGTTAGAGCTTCCATCTTTGCCTCTAACATTATCACCACATCAATATAATGAATTCCACTTGATTTTAAGTCTAGTATCGAATTCACCTATTGATAATTATTAATAGTTATATTCTTAATAAACTCTTTCAATTCCTCATAAATTTTAAAGATAGTAATGGTTGGAAGCACTCTCATAAGTGTAGCCAATCGTGTGCTTATTATTGGAATTCTTTTGAGCTCCTAACATGCTTTCAAAATTCTTAATTCACTTGTGAATTGAGATAAGAAAATTTTGAGAGTATTAACTTGCTTTTTCAATGTCTCATTCTTATGCATAAATGCTCTAAATTATTTTTATTAGTAATTTGCATACTTTTAGATGCTTTTAAACCTCTTTGAAAATGGGAAGGTAACTTATTCTTTTTCATACTTATAATTCCGAGGCTTTCAATTAGTTCATTATATGACAAATCAACTTCATTATCACTATCACAGGATTTAAAGTTAGAGGTAGTTCATCTTCATATTTAACTATTATGCATATATGAGATATTTCTCCTTTCAAATGATCACTTTCAGAATCATTTTAGTCAACCCAAGCGGATACTCTAAGAGCCTTTTTCTTTTGTTATCCCTCTTCTAGTTCATATCATTTCTTTCATATTTTTTATTGTCTTTGAAGAAAGAGCATTAATGACAACCCTATCATAATGGAGCATGTAGCATACTTAAAAGATAATGAACCCATGATTAGAAATAAGAACTTTAAGAAGATTAAAGGATTAAATGGGAGTCGATCAATCCTTCAATTAAAGAGTATAATTAAGTCTTTAATTAAGGATTTTAGATGCGTGAATTTTTATGGAGTCTAGCTAAAAGACTCATAAAGAACTGCTTGTTGGGAGGCAACCCAATGATTTATGTGATTTTTATTTCAGTTTAATAGCTTTAAGAATGTTTTTACTTGATATTGGTATTGTTGCATATGGTTTAATTTAAAAATAATTTTTAAAGCAAAAAACTAAAACCTCATTAATGATCTAAGTACTCAATATGTTGTTCTCCATCTTCTTTCTAAAGTTTCCACCATTCCCTGTATGAAAATCATCTAATCTTCATCTACTTTCCATCCTCTAGAGTTTATTACTCCCCTTTTTCTTGTTTGAACTCAACTTTTGCTCACAAAGTTCCTTCTCTTCTATTTTTCTCTTTATATGGTTTCTCAACACTATCATCTTTCTCACACATTTTCATATTCTTCATCCTTGTATTCCTTTATTTTTTATTCTTTCTTCTTTACTCTTATTGCCGGATTTATCCTATAAATAACAATTTTCAAGATAAAATTATTTAGATTGCCTACTCCTTCAAGTCCTTTAACAAGAGATAAACCACACTACTATTCATACCAAAGGGTCCACCTATGTTTTGGATTAATTTTATTTAATTCAAACATCACTCTTCCAAGATTAATTTCATCCTTTCAATGATTTTAAAGCAAAGGTTAAGAACCAAAGGTAGGCAAAGCTTTATGGACATCGAAATCTATGATTTTGTCATATACAAGTATAATCACAATATGATTTATTCTTTAACTATGAGTATAAACTTAAGTTATAGCATATTATCTTCTATAATTACAATCTATTTAGAAGTCTCAAGATTGAAAACAAATAATGCAATGGATGCCATTGGAAAAAGTAATAATAAAGAAGCTAGTTTTCTTGAATAATTTTTTACTGTTTATGGCTCAAAAGGAACTAATAAAAACTATATGAAGATTATATAGTTAATTCTTTAGGTGTTAACATTCAGACCAGGGATGACGAGTAGAGTCTTGACTTTACCTAATTCTTTAGGTGTTGACGCAGAACGGAAGTTACGAACGGAACAAGAACGTTTAGACTCCGTTCAGGAGTTTAATCAATGTCGTTTGATT
>JANJEY010000005.1:27005853-27025695 GCA_024703695.1 Erythroxylum cataractarum | reverse complement strand
TCTCTCTCAAGAGACTCTTAATCTGGAACAAGGCAGCAGTATTTTCGATAGTAGAATAGGTCAGTTTGGCATTTTCCTAAATTTCTTTTGCAGATGTGGCTAGGACAAACTGCTCGCTGACTTCTAGGGTCATTGAGTTGATCAACCAACTCATAACAAGGTTGTTTTCGGCCATCCAAGTCTGGTATTTTGGGTCTGATGGGTCAGACGCAACAGGTGGCGTTGTGCTTAAGTATTTCTCTTTCCCCCTCCCTCTTATGAACATGAGCACTGAGTGAGACCATGGTAGGTAATTATTCCCATTTAGTCTATGATTGACTATGCTAGTTTGGGAATTTTTAGCACTGTTCTCGAGAGAGGATGGGTTCGATGCTAATGGAGCCACACTCGACGAGCCAGCGGCAGAGATTTCCTCTGACTCAAGTTGCATGGCTCTGATTGTCCCAAAATAAATCATTCTCGAGTGTTTGGTTCTAGCTCTAATACCATGTACGAAAGTGGGAGTAATTTCACTATGTTATTGAATAGAAAATATACGGCCATATATAGCCTATTACAAGAGAAGTTTAAATCTGGAAATTTATCCAGATGTATCTAATCTAATCTAATCTGATCTAATTCCTTAATTTAAGGGATTTGAACTTATTCTATATGAACTATATACAGCCTATCTATATCTCAATATAATCTATATACAACTGTATAGTATCTGTAGAAGAATATTAGTATATCACCAACAACACCAAACATCTTTTTTTATCTCACTTTTTAGGGATAACTACGTGCATTCCTTCCATTTCTACATATTTATATTCAAATTAATTTTGAGACTGTGATACTGTGATGACGTATACATTCAAGGTCTTGCTTATTTTAATTGGCCCTCGTTCATTTGCTTAATCTATTTCTTGAATTTGGTCACTTGTTAATATGCATGGAGGAGCCACCTTAAACATGGCCTACTCCTCGCAATTGATTTTGTTACAATCTTGAATAGGTTTTGAGTCTAGCTTATTAAATTCAATTATCTGTTGTCATCCTAACCAAGTATATATTCACAATACTTTTGTAGGAGGCATCCAATAGTTGGGAGGATGATGAAGATGATAGAAGTTTATCCTTAAAGGTATTATCATTTCCTCTCATTCTTTGGTTTCTAGTTCAATATTTTTGGTTAGGAAAACCTCATAAGTCAAGTATCCTTTTTCTTTTTTTTCCTTCAGCAAAAATTAATTTTTAGTGTAAGGTATGGTTAGCTTGTGTTCTGCAACTTAGCATAACAAATTTCTGTGTAGGGGTTGTTTGAAAATTACATATGATTCAAGTCATCCTCTTGGATGCTCATTGATATGGTTTCAATTAGAAATTCTGGCTTTTCGCTTCTAGTGTGACTGCTACATTGCTGGTTTAACTCGTTTTGTGTTGAAATATTGTTGCTATTTATTTAAAACTAAATGATTGCTAGATATAGTTAAGGCTTATTGATAGTTATCTTTGCTTATATTTTGTTTTTGGATTGTGCCTAATTATGCTAATACATATTCAGTTTGTTGCTACCTTGCATTTGAAGAAGTTGTTTTCATTTCATGTTTCCTTTGTTACTAATAGGGTCCTGAAGCAAGGCCTTATGATATTATTGCCAAAGAGTACCATGCTGCGCGACTAGATGCTGCAAAAGCCAAAGAAGGTGGGGACAAAAAAAGGCAAGAACAAGCAAGCCGTCTTATTCGCAAACTCAAGCAAGAATTATCAGATAGAGGTAAAATCCACTCTCTTATATTCTACATGTTAATCATTGTAATAGAGCCTTGCAATAAATGTAACTGCATTGATTAAGCAGGATTCTCTGATAACATCTTGGCGAGTGATTTTGAACATGAGCGTGCTTCTGTTTGTGAGTCTGAGGAAAAATACAAGGGAAAAATGTTTTGTGAACGTGTTGAAGCTCCAACATCATCTGATGCAGAAGCTGTTTCTGATTTTGATTTGTTTGCTGAAGAATCAAAAGCTTACAGAAATGATGTTGAGTGTTCAAGCACTATGGAGTATGCAGACAATCCTAATCCCTCTAATATGCCTGTAGAAGAGAAAGTTGTTCTGGAAAAAGAGTTAGCAGATATGGAGCTTGGTGACTTTTTCTTAGAAGATAGATCAAAGGAGACCTTACCAGTTGAATTGTTGGACTTACAGAGGAAGGAAAAGATGAAAGAATTAAGTGGTGGGAAAAATTTAGATAAATTAGATGGCATTTGGAAGAAGGTAGATATATTCTACATGCATCACATAGTTTGTTTGCTAAAAATTGCTTTCTTTCTTTTTATTATATGATACTTTTTCAAATATATATTTGTTATCTTTTATTATTGATGTCCCTGTAGAATACATCTCAAGCAATAAACTTAGTTCTCTAATTTTTCTTTCAACAAATTCTGGACATCAGACTTTGTGATGCTGGCTTTTTCGGTTTTCTATTTGTTCTTGTGGAAAAACTGTACTGTTAGGAGACTATGTTAGGAAAATATATTGTAACAGATTGTATCCTCAAGTTAGGATATTACTGGTCAAGATTCCGATAGGATTGGCTAAGATTCTAATAAGATACCCATATAGGATATTATTAGTCAAGATTCTGATACGATTGGCTAAGATTCTGATAAGATACTCCATGATTTATGGGTATCTACCAGATCTGGATAGTAGGTTTTTGTATATTTATATGGCTAGTAGTGTTGTAACAAAAACACAAGAGAAAATACACTTTCTGCTTAATTTCTGACAGTTCTCAATAAATCTGAATATGCATTGTTTTATTCTTAGTTTCCTTCATCTTTCTTAGTGATTAGTATGCAAACTTATGCTTTCAATATATATGTTTTATATATTTAACTCCTCTTATCCACTTGCATGGTACTTCCATGTGTTCCAGTTGTGTTCTTTATGAATTTTCTAAGTTATTTAAATGTTGATAGGGGGACCCGCAAAGGATTCCTAAAGCTGTTCTCCAACAATTATGCCAAAAATCAGGTTGGGAAGCTCCGAAGTTTAGTAAAATTCTCGAGAAAGGGAGGGGTTTCTCTTATACTATTAGCATTTTACGTAAAGCTAGTGGTAGGGGCAAGAGCAGAAAAGCTGGTGGACTGGTCACTATTCAGCTTCCTGACCAAGATGAGACATTTGTGTCTACTGAGGTATTTGTTTACTAATTTACCTTCAAGATGTTTGTGGTGTTGTTTTAACTCGATGGTCTCCATATTTTTGCAAAAGGAAGTTTTGAGAGAAAAACTGAATCTGGTAATGGTTAGAAATTTGACTTGGAAGCATCTTTAAAATATGCTTTCTTTTTAGGATTTAGGCCACTTTGAAATCAAATTTTTTCCTCTTATCTAATCTAATCTTTTATGTATCTCCAATCTTCTAATTTGCAAGTAGTGCTAGCAGTGACATGCTAAATTTCTTAACATAATGAGAAGTTGCCTCTGCAAAATTCTCGAGTTATGATAATAGGTGAAAATTGCTACCCTAATTGTAAATCCATTTGAACTAGTAATGGTGAAATTCAATTGAGGGTTTCAATATACTTTTTTTTTGTAATCTTGATTTCCTCTTCCCAAGTTACATCTTCAGTCGCTTTATTCCTATGTCCAAGTGACTTGATGCTTCTTGCTCAAAGTTGAACAGTTTTCCAAGGAGAGAATACATGGTTATTAGGGTATTTGTTGATAAGTGTTTGTATTATAAACAAAAAGATATAAAAGATAGTGAAAGAAGTGAAAATTAATCATTCGTATGCTGGAAACCTATTTGAATTGCAGGACGCACAGAACAAGGTTGCAGCATTTGCCCTTATTGAACTATTCCCCAATCTTCCGATCCATGTAGTTATTACTGAACCATATGCTTCTCTTGTCCTCCAATGGAAACAAGGTAATTCCCTTTGTCTGAGTTCTATTGAGTGATGGATGCGTGTTCATTCATTGCTTGGTTTGCCTATTATGACAATTATTAAAGATCCCTCAATTCAGTTGTTAGTTTACCTGCCCAATTGAATTTGTGGTAAGAATTGATGTTAGAGCAAGTTCTTTTATTTTCCCTTTTCTCCCTTTGCACCAATTTTTGGTTATAATTGTTGTTCTTCACTTTTCTAATGTCTGACATTTCTTATAGGGGCATCATCAAGCAAAGTGGACAATAGTTTAGAGAGTCAAAGAGCTGGCTTCGTGGATTGGCTGTTGAATGCAGGAAGTTCTACTCCAGTAACTGATGTTGAAGCCTCAGCCTCAAATGGTTCCTCAAAAACATTAAGAAGCTCTCGTGTTGAAGAAGTTAGTAATTCGATTGTCATTGGTGCTGATCCAATTACTGAAAGTATGTAGTTCCACGCCTATTGATTGTGTTGTCTTCGAACTTATGGCTTATTTACTTACTAATTGTTTAGATGTGGTAATGGAGTTCTGTGGAAAATGGTGACTTTCAAATTTTTTTCATCTTCTTTTTAGGTTACATATAAATAGGAGTACAATAGTATCTATACTAGGAAAGAATTCTACACAAATCAAATATCTTAATTATCACCTAATTGATTTCCTTTGACTAGATCTCCCCTAATTCTCTCCCAATCTACTAGGAACAGATTTCCTTCTAATTAGCAGCCCCTTGATTTTGCTGCTGCTGATATCTCCTTCTCAACAAGTTCTTTTGGATTTTTTTTTTTCATTTTTTGCTTATTCATACTAAAATAATATAAGCAAGTATGATCTCTTTGTTTTAATTCTCTCTTGTCGGACTTCCTTTAACTTATTGTAGTTCACTTTGCTGCTTATCCACTTGAATATACTCTCTAGTTTTGTGACTCCAACGAATGCTTGAATTTTTTCGAAAGCTATGGAAGTTTAAATTTGAAATTCTAGTGACTAATTTCCTTGTTGATTATTGTGTGATATGGCAGGAGTAAACTACACAAGGAATTTGGAAAGTACTTATTTGAGACATGAGCAAGAGAAAAAACATAAAATTCCAAAGTACAAGGTTGGTGGGAAATGAAAATTCATATGGTAGTGATTTCTTTTCATTTTCACTGCAGGAGCTTAAGGGAAGTTTAAAAAAGGAAGGTTCATATGATTTACTGTTTTGAGAGTCCATTGGTCTTATCCTAGTAGTTTGAGCCTTTGGAGGAAATAGTTAATTAGGAGAAACATATTACTCCTGGAGTTATGAGATTTACTCTTTTTCCTCTATTATTTCTACAAATATGAGGTTACTTTATCCTTTTTCTTGTCGTTCTTGTATAAATTAATGTAAACGAAGTACACTGGTTGAAAGTGTTGTCTATTGTTATTGCTATACTTGTAATGTATTATGGTTGTTATACTAGGGTAGTTGCACTTACATTCCGCTTATGCATTAGTTATGTGCACTTCTTCAGGAAATTCTTACAAGTAGGACTTCTCTACCAATTTCTGGACTGAAAGATGACATATTGAAAACACTTAGAGAGAAAGACGTTGTTGTTGTTTGTGGAGAAACAGGTTCTGGAAAGACCACCCAGGTCTGTATTTCTGCCCTTTTACTAGTCTTACATTTCAATTGAATGCTTCTAGGATTCTATAGGGAAAGTAAACTCTGCTTGTTCTGTTGTGCTTTTCTTTATTTGATTATTTGCCTTTTCTATGAACAGTTGCAAGTTCCTTGTCTTGTCATTCCAACTGACATAGCCATGCATCCTGTTTTTAAACTGAAATTTCTCGCAGGTACCACAATTTATATTGGATGACATGATTGAATCAGGAAACGGTGGATTTTGCAATATCATATGCACTCAACCTAGGAGAATAGCGGTGAGTACTGCTTCTGTCCAGGTTCAACATTTTGTACTTTTTATCCACACTAAAAGGAGCTAGTCTAGATAGACTTCGTTACCTGATTTATTAGGCTATATTGATGTCATGTTAGGTTGGATTTAGGCCTTTTAAGGGAGTTATATTTATGTCATGCTAGGTTGGATTTAAGCCGTTTAAGGGAGTTAGAAAGTTTGAGAAGTTTAATTTCAAACTTATTTTCTGATGTATATGAAATTCTAGTTGCGTGAGGGGTTTTATGATCTTAATGTTCTTAGACTTCAAATTCTAGTATCCCAATTATCACGTGGTCATTGTCAACCTAATTTATTCCTTTTCATGAAAGAACTCCAAAATGTTACCCTAAATCATTCGAAGCTTGGGTCAGAGGGAGCATGGGTGATGGAAAGCGGCCTAAAGTTTATGAAAGGAGCAAGAAAGGATAGATAACTGAACCCCAAGCCTTAATTTGGGGGAATGATGTATAAGATTGAGATTTGTGAGCACCACTATTTATGTTACTGTTCACATGAACAATGATAAAGGGGCTAATAAGTTATTTGTTGAATTTTTTGTGCAGGTTTTCGTTATTATAAAGGGGTTTGAGAAAAGTTATTTCCTGTTTTTATACTTTGCTTAGAACTAAAGTTTATAAGGGAGTAAGGAATCCCATTTAGAGTATAAATTGATTTTCCATTTGAGAAATTTAGATGGGATTCTTATTCTTTTATGGTTAGGGTTCTAGGATCTTTACTAACTAGATATGTTTCAACATTTCAATTAATAATAGAGTGATTTTGTTGCAAGTTAGCAACAACAAATAGTCCATTGGACAAAGGGGAATGTGTTCAGATAGTCCCTTTTGACCAACTCTACAAGAGATTCACTCATGGGAAAAAAGTGAAGATAGAAAAGTTGATAAATTTATTTTTGAATTTGAATTTGAATTTGAATAAATACAAATTGTTTTTATTTCTTTTTAAAATTAAGATTTTATAGCCTTAATCAAGAAGTTGTTGGGAAGTGTTAGGGCTATCAAGAGGAGTCTATTTAAGCTTTTCAAAGTTGGAAATATAGGAAGCAAAATTTTACACTGATAAATTCCTTTCTTTAAGAGATCGAAGGGCTCTCCTAATGAGTCTATTCTTCCTAACCTGCCAAAGTAGGTCATAAATGAAGAAAAACCCTTTATAACAACCAATCTGATATTGTTTAGTAGGGTCCTATAATCACAAATCAATCTAGGGACTATAACTATTTGGTATCAGAGCCACTGGTTATGGGAGAGCAATGTACCTTGCAATAGTAGTTAGAAGCCTTTATGGCTACGTACTAGGAGGATTGAGCCAAGACATAGTAGAAAGAGAATACGAAAAGATAGCTAGCGAGGCTAGGCAAAATGCTGTGATGACTTAATTGGAAGAACTTTCTCACAATTTAGCTGCAAACCTTGGGAAAGGTAAAATCATCACAATCACTAAGGTCCATGACCTTGGATGGTAAATCAAGAAGGGAAATTTGGTTCCTATGTTTTCAAAACTTGATTACCCCCTTTTGATGGCTCTACTGATCCCTTAGGATGGCTAAGCTCGTGTGAACACTTATTCCATCATCAACGAACTCCAAAGGAAGAAAACATACAACTAGCTTTCTTCCACCTTGAACGCGATGCCCAATTGTGGTTTATCAAGCTAGAGATGGACCAACCTCTCATGTCATGATAGAATTTCGAAACCAATTGTAATTTGTGATTTGGCCTCCCATTCACAACAAGAAACTACTGATGATGAATACAAAAGGCAATTTGAGCATTTGGCAGCTTAGGTTAGTGCTTTCTCTCAAGAATAGAATATGAAAAGTGGGGTAATCCCTAGAGCGTTGAATTTGTACGAAAGGTTGTTATAAGGAGGAAATCAACGAACTCCTTTTATCGAAAGGTTGAACTGAGCAAAGATGGAAGAGGTGCATGCCAAGGGATTGTGTTTCAATTGTGATGAGCAGTACATATTGGGACATTATTGCAAAAAATTGTTTTGGTTGGAAGGCGTTGATGAAGAAGAGGAGATGGGATAAGAAGTCAAGAACCAACAATATCATTTCATGCTATAATAGGAATGCACAAATTTAGACCATGCAAGTGGAGAATTTTTCAATAGTAAGCCTTTACTTATTTTAATCGGCTATGGGAGCACTCACAACTTTGTGGATGTTGCATTGGTGGAACAATTGAAAATTCGCACGGAACCTAAGGCTGAATTGCGGGTCACGATGGCTAATGGAGAAAACTTATGTTGTCATGGCATATGCTATTTGCTGCCCACAAGGTTAGGGACTCAACTTTTTCTATTCAAATTTATACATGTTGCCTCTTTGTGAATATGGTGAAGTGTTGGGAGTTAATTGGCTTAGAATGCTCGACCATATTTTTTTGGGATTTTGTTGATATGGAAATGAGATTTAATTGTAAAATCAAGAAGTAGGGTTGAATGGTAGTAAGGAGTAAGGACTCCTCCACCAACACAGTTGCTTCCTTGTACACTTCTTCCTTAGAATCAGGTAAAGGGATAGAACTCCAAAGAGTCCTTAATGAGTGCCACTTCATATTTAATATGCGACAGGGCTTGCCCCCATATAAAAGTTGTGACTACCATATAACTCTAAATCTAGGATTGGGTCCATTGATATATGCCCCTAATGTTACCCACATATCCAAAAAAATGAAGTAGACAAGCAATGCGATGAGATGCTCAGCCAAGGAGTTCTTCGACCTAGTCAGTCCCCTTTCTTTTCTCTTATTTTTTTGGTGAGGAAGGCTGATATTTCATGGAGATTTTGTATTGTCTACCAAGCACTAAATTTCCATATGATGAAGGACAACATACTAGTGATTGGTGAATTATTGAAAGAATTACATGGGGCTTGTTACTTCTCAAAGTTGGACTTGGGTATCATCAAGTCAGAATGAGAGAGATAAATGTGTATAAGAGCTTTTCGCACCATCATGGCCACTTCAAATTTTCGGTCATGCCCTCTAGTCTCTCTAATGCCCATCCTCTTTTCAAGGCCTCATGAATTATATATATTCAGGTTGTACCTGAGGAAGATTGTATTGGTTTTATTTGATGACATTTTAATTTGTAGTTGTATGTGAGCAAAACATATTCAACACCTTCATCTCATCTTCGCATTACTAAAACAACACTGTTTATATCTAAAACAGTCTAACCGGTCATATGGGCAGATCCAATTTTTTTTTTTTGGGCCATTTAATTTCCTCCCAAGAAGTTGCAATTGACCCACAAAAATTTACAGCCATGATTCAATGGTCGAAACTAGGTATTGTTCATGCTTTACAAGGATTTTTGGGTCTAATGGCTATTATAAGAAATTTGTTAGCAATTACAGAACCTTTGCATCTCCTTTGATGACCATGTTAAGAAAAATTCTTTTTCCTAAAATACGGAGTCCTCAAAAGCTTTTAAAGCTTTAAAACTTGTAGTTAGATCAATCCTAGTATTGGCTCTTCCTGACTTCAACAAGGTTTTTATAGGCGAATCCTCAAACTATTATTTTTTTCTATTCATTCTTAATACCATAAAGGGTATCAAAAAGCTCTTCATCACTTATCTATTGATTTATATTAGTCTGGCATGAAATGCCAAGTCCAAGATATGGTCAGAACTCATGAGAATTGTTAGAAAATAAGCCAGAGCACCTACAATCGGTAGGTCTCTTACAACCTCTTCCGGTTCCCATCCAAATTTGGTAAGATATCTTCATGGACATCATTGATGGCCTTCCATTTCACATGCAAATCAGTGTTACCAGCTGTGGTGGATTGTTTTTCCAAATGTGCTTACTTCCTTCCACTATCTTATCCATATACAATAATTACTATGGCTCGTATCTTTTCTGATTAGGTTTTCAAATTACACGGTATGCTGGAATTCATTGTTAGTGATTGGGATGTGACTTTCACTAGCTCATTCTAGATAGAATTATTTCGATTGAGTGGCTCTTCTCTTTTAGTTCAGCTTATCATCCCCAAAAAGACGGTCAAATAGAGCTGTTAATTGTGTCCCAGAGATGTATCTTTGATGTTTCACTGGCAACCATCCAACTCTGGCGTAATTGGGTTGTATGGGTTGATACTCCTATAATACTAGCTTCCACACATCTTTAAAAGCCACTCTTTTTGAGATAGCTTATGGTTGTCCTTCACCAAAATTATTATCTTACTGCCTCGGTCTTTCCAAAGTTACAACAGTTGATGCTGAATTGTAAACCAGACAGCAACTATTGGCAGATTTGAGAGACCACTTATTGCAAACCCAACATGTGATGAAGTCAAATTATGACTCCCATCACCGGGTTTGAAGTTGGTGTTATGGTGCTTCTCGAGTCGACCAAGTCTAAGAGACATTCACTCCTAGGAAGAGGAGGAAGATAAAAAAGTAAATAAGTTAATTTCCTAATTTGAAATTGAATTAATAACAACTGTTTTTATTTCTATTTTTCAGTTACGATTTTATAGCCTTAATCAGGAAGTTGTTAGGAAGTGTCAAGGCTGTCAGGGGGAGTCTATTTAAGCCTTCAAAAGCTGGAAATAAAGGAAGCAGAATTTTACTTATATATTCCTTACTTTAAGAGATCGAAGGTTATAAAGGAAGAGAAACCTTAAAAACAGCTCACCTGATTATTTTGGAGGGTCCCATAACCAGAAATCGGTCTAGTGACTATAACATATTTACTTTGTGATTTTTGAATTTTAAGATTAGAAGGTATGATGCTTTTTCATAAGAGTGATTCTTAAGTTCTAGGAGTAATTCCGAGTTTAACAACTGTAGGAGTGATTCCTAAACCTATTACTTTGTTCAAATTGCTTTTCTGTAAACCCCAACAACCCAATCTGAATTCAAACATCCTACTCTGAAATTTCAGCCCTAAACTCCTGGTCCCAGCAAACGTAAAACAGTTGTACATCCCAGATTGTAAATTTATATTAGCTCTATCAAATAATTGGCTTACTCTTCTATGCATCATGCGAATCAAAATATACGGAAACAAGTATTCATAAGTATATTGTGAATAGTGTTGGAATAATATCAGAAAAGAGGTTAAAAACCAATTTATTTATCATGTATTTTTTAGTTTCATAGTAGGAGGGTTGTCATAAGAGTTTTCCTAGTCCTATTTTGACTACAATGTCTAATTCTTGCATGAAACTATAGGCTATTTCTGTGGCAGAAAGAGTTTCTGATGAGCGTTGTGAATCTTCACCTGGTTCAGATGGTTCTCTGGTTGGTTATCAAGTTCGCCTTGATAGTGCAAGGTGTTAATCTTTCATCTCTTCTGCTTCTTTTTATCTCTAGTTTTACTCATTCCTTGTGTTGTGAAACATCCTCTTACCACTGTTTGCTTATAGGTGTTTTAGGCAAGATGTAGCTGTTTTTTTATAATTGTTTTCCTGAGGTATATTTTAGGCTCCTTATTTTCTCTCCTTAAAATGAAAAGGAGAAACTGCAATAGATTTTTGTCAGTTTCCTATACCCATAAAATGAAATAAAGGTGGTCAATCTGTTGATGATTAAAGGTTGTTTTAAGTCAGTAGTGCTCACAGATGAGGGTGGATAGTATCAATTTAATATGTTTCTCCCTGCAGCGGTGGTACACTCGAAAGGTTATTATGCATACAATGATTGCCAACATTGTTGATTTTTATGTGTTAAAGTTTTTTCCTTTCCCTTGTCTATCTATAACTCATGTTTGCTGTTGAGAGTTGAAATGGACATTTTCTACCATGTGTTTATTGATATTTTTTGCCTATTTTTTTAATCATTTGTGCTTGAGAATTAATCTTTGGTTGTATATGTCACAGGAATGAGAAAACAAAGCTTCTCTTCTGTACAACAGGGATTCTTCTGAGGAAGCTTGCTGTATGAAAATTTACTTGTCAAAGATTCTTGTAGTATGATCTTAATATTTGGCAGCTTTGTTTGCATTAGTTCCTACATCAAATGAAAGCCTCAGGGATTAGTGTTATTTTGAAGATTAATATGCATTTTTTCATTAGAAGACATTAGAAATTTGAATGCACTTTCTCAGCTTATGTCCCATTAACAATACCCTTAAATTTTTTCGTTTTAATTGTCAAACAATTTGCAGGGGGATAGGAACTTGACTGATGTTACTCATGTGATAGTTGATGAAGTGCATGAGCGTTCTCTTTTGGTAAGTGCAGTTTAATGCTATTTTAAAAGGGTCTCGTTTTATACTCAAAGCTTTTGGAATTCAGTTCAGTTTCTTTCTATCTGATGCCACCTGCAATAATGTAGGGTAACTTGGGAATTAGATTTCTTGATCTAATGGTTACATCATTGTTGCATGTAATTTGTGCCTAATATATCTCTATTAGCCAGCCAGTATGATTTAAGAACATGTAGGGTTTTATGAATGGTTTGTAATCATTCTTCTATTTACTTTGAAACTCTTTTCTTATTTTTTGACTTTTAACTCTCTTCAAAATGAAAACTATCCTGCTTTGATATATCAAATCGGAATTTAGTTGAACAATATTAATTATATTCTTTTTTGTTACAGGCTGACTTCCTACTAATTATTTTGAAGAACCTGATTGAGAAGAAATCTTCTAATGGAACATCAAATCTGAAAGTTATCCTGATGTATATTTTCCACTTACAATATCTTATTTCTATTTTTTTGCATTTGTGTTATACCTTTGATGCTGTGTACTTATTGATCTTTTTATTTTGTTTCAACTCAGGTCTGCAACTGTTGATTCTGGCTTATTTGCAAGCTACTTTGGAAATTGCCCTGTGCTTACTGCGATAGGTCGAGCACATCCTGTGACAACTTACTTCTTGGAGGATGTATATGAGAGCATCAACTATGTTTTAGATTCAGATTCTCCAGCTTCCTTACGATACCAAAAATCCACAATTGATAAGGTGCGTTAGTATTTTGATTATGGAAAATGAATAGAATAATGTCTTGCTTTTGCTCTTCTATTTTCTTTAATTTTGGTAAACTTATACTATTCAATCATTTTATTTTTATTTTTTTCCTGCAAATATTTCAATGATACTTCGTTTGTTGGTTGTATGGCTTGTAAAAAGTTGAATGGATTTTGAGTTGATACGTCTTGGGAAATATCTACCCAGATATTTCCTAGGTGTTAATGACTCTTAAAAGTTAGCTAAATTAGATCAATTAGAATATTATGTACAACTGTTAGTTTCCTAAAATAGATCCTTGTATTCCTATATATACTTGTACCTATGTATTGACTGTTAAGGCAATAATAATATACGTCTGTTCAGCTTATGTTACTGCAATACACTTTTTCATTGTCCACTAATAAGAGCATTTTTAATTGGGCTGATGTACCATACAAATTATGCATTAATGAGATGTCACTTAAGAAACTATAAATGCATTGAACCTATTGGAAAAATCTGAAATAGCATGTAAGTAAAGGCATGTTTTCAAAAAATATCTAGTTGAGGCTTCTTTCGGTCATTAAAAATTGCTCGTCTAACTTGCATGTCTTAACTTCCTATTTCTTTATATAAAAAGTGACTCTGCATTACTGGGGTAGTCATAAGTTTTGGTTACTTATTCATGGTCATGTAGCATGTGAATTCACCATAATGTTAAATGCTTATAAGGTTTTCTGTGTATTGCAAGCTCCATTGTGTTTTATGATAGTGAATATTTATCTTGTTTTGTGAAACTCTTAACTAATGAGTATTGTAGCTATAGAGTGGCCCTGTGAATAATCGAAGGGGTAAGAAGAATCTTGTCTTGTCTGGATGGGGTGATGATTCTATGCTTTCTGAGGATTGTGTTAACCCCTATTACGTTTCAAGCAATTTTGAATCATACACTGAACAAACAAGGAAGAACCTAGTAAGTGTCATAAACATGAATCTGGTATAGTTTTCCTTTATTAACAACTTGATTTTGGAGCTGTCTGACCTTTCATTTTCTTCAGAAAAGATTGAACGAAGAATTCATTGATTATGATCTCCTTGAAGATTTGATATGTTATGTTGATGAAACTTGTGAGGAGGGGGCAATACTTGTGTTTTTGCCAGTAAGTTCATCTGATAAAGAATTCATATGAGCTTATTGTGGAGTCATGTTCTCTTTTAGTATTGTATCCTATGTTACTGATTATCTTTATTGTTCTATTGTAGGGAGCTTCAGAAATTTACACGTTAGTTGATAGGCTTATTGCATCTTATAGATTTGGTGGCCCATCTTGTGATTGGGTTCTACCCTTACACTCATCTATAGCATCAATAGATCAAAAAAAGGTGTTTATGCAACCTCCTAAAGGCATACGCAAGGTAACAAGTGGTAGTCAATTATGTCTTTTTTATTGTTTAACCTAATTTCTTCTTTGTTTAAGTATGCTTCCTTTCCCATATAATCAATATATCTTATATAAGCCTACAATTTTTTCCTTTGAACTTATATTTTCTTTCACCAAATTTCATGACCTTTCAATTTAAAGATAAAAGCTAAAACTAAAGTTTCTTGCTTTTGACCAATGATGCTTTGGACCTTCAAGGAAAAGTAGGGAAAGAATGGTGTAAAGCTAATATGTGGACATATTGAAAAGGAGTTGGCTCTTTTGAACTCTGCACTAGATAAGAATCACTTTTTGATAATGTCATTGCAAATTTATTTCTCCTACCATGAGTTTTCTTGCTATAGATAAAACAACTTTCTTTGAGAAATGGAAAGGGGCTTAAGCATCAATTTGTTAAGTGGAATGTAGCTAAACAACCTTTTGCCAAAGTTTATTAAATTCTTCTCTTTATGTTACCATCCTTCTTTAGAAAAGGTTGATGATAAAGGCACCATACATGTAGATTAGCCATTGTGGGAAATTAATTGTTTGACTGGCGACCACTTTTCGTTTTTTATTCCTCCATATAACTAAATTTCCACCAAGGAAAGTACAGGACCTAGAAGTGGATCTTCTATCAATTATTGACCTAGTATACTCTGCATCGGTGTATGCTTCGAGTACAACTCCAACATTCCTTTTGAACAAAATACCTTCTCTTGGAGTCCAGTTCAACACCTTGTATGATGCTTGCAAATGAACTTCTTTATGAAATGGCTGATTATACTTACGACATAGGCAATGTCAGCTTAGTATAGGATCTCTATGAAAGAAGGCATTCTTCATATCAGATTTTTATAAGTGCCAATCATAGTGAGCAACTATGGGTAACAATACTATGTTCATCTTAACAATAGGAGAAAGTTTGTTCATAATCTGTCCCATATGTTTGAGTATATCCCCTGGCTACGAGTCTTGCTTTGCTCTCAAATGTGCGTTTGCTTTATACTTCATAGAAAAACCCATTTACATTCTATTGGCCTTTTTCCTTTTGTAAGTCCACTACTTCGTTTTTCTCCAAAGCCTTCATTTTAATATTCATAGTATTTTTTCCAATTTTTACATGATAAAGCCTCAGATAATGTGATGGGAATGGATATAGTGTTTAAGCTCATAAAGATGCCCCTATGAGAAGGTGAACATTTTTCAAAAGACACAAAAATGTGAGTGGATATAATGGGTGTTTAGTGCAAGCCCTAGTTCCTAGTTTAATAACAAGAGGCAAATCAATGTCAAAAATAGTCTTAGTTGGAATTAAAGGGATTAAAATATGTTACCTCATTTCTAGAGTTGAAGTTTGATGCTGGGACTTGCATTGGTCTAGGCATAAGTTTCTTCTTTCTTGAGTACACTCGAGATAACCATGGGTCATTAACGAGACCACTGACCCCTAAACATGTGTCTTAAGCAACCAAATCTGGTTTAGATTGGTCTTGAGGAGAATTTTGGATTTTGTTTTGGGAAGATACAAACTTGGATTGCATTTGAGATTTCATTGATGTGGGTATAGATGATGTAGGTAGATCATCTACCTACATCATAAAAAGATGATCTAGGTAAGGAATTCTCAACCTTAATTCTTTCACTTCTATAAGTAGTAAAGGCCATCACTCTCCCTTTTAGGATGCCCAATCATTTTCTTTGTGTCTTATTCCTGAAACACATAATGTGAAGGGAAGGGAAGAATGTCGCTTGACGATTGGTATATTTAGTAAGTTTTTGGATGAAAATAAGGTTTGCAAACAATTTAGGAACGTGAAAAACATTTTCTAGTATAGGAGAATTGCTTAAGTTAATGTTCTCATGACTTGGTATAGTGGTAATGGGCCCATCAACTATGACTATCTTCATATAAATAAAATCAAGAGTATAAGAAGAAAAATATTTGGAAGAACATGTCATATGATCGGTGACTTTGAAATCAATGTACCACATTCTTGGAGAATCCTTTTCAAGACATTAGTAGCATAGAAATACTTGAAAATGTTGGTGAACATGTACCTGCTGAGGATGGCTTTTTGAGAGTCCCTAAAAAAGTTTTCAATTTCTAATCGTCTTCCTTGTTGAATTTAGAGAGAACTTTGTGAACGCCTTCATTGCTAAGAGATGTGTTGGCAATGTATGTTGTACTTTATCACTTATACTCAAGTTGTTTATTGAGGGAATGTCATTGAGTTTCCAACATTGCTCCCTCATATGGTGATACTTTTTGTAGTATTTGCAAAACACAATCCTTGTTGAAGGGCTTGAACAAATCTATCTATTTAAGGTAGGAAATCACTAAATTCACTCACCTTTGTTGTGTTGGTCATAAGAGTTGAAACATCTCTTGTTTGGCTTTTTAAGCATGACATTTCTTCATCCCAAATCATCAACATTGTCTTATTTAAAGTGGGCAGGTCCTCTTTTCACAAAATCACTAATAGTATCAAACTTAATGGTAAGACTAGCTAAGAGAAATCATGAATACAATCATTTTCTATGAACCATTTTAGAATTGCGTCATCTTGATTGTGTGCATTTGAATGCATTGGTAATGATTCATTTCTTACCATTAACCTTGCAAGAGAATCTAATATCCTTTTACAAACCGATTCCCATGTTTGGTTGTTGAAAATTTTGTTTTGATTTTAGAGGTTCAAACAATGCCATGAACTTTAGAATAAATTTATCCACTAACTTCCCAAATCTCCTTATCAATACTAAGAAACACACATACATCATTTATTTATGGAAGCATCAAATTCAACATCCATGACATCCCCATCGGGTCTTAGTTGGGGTCTTTTTTGATAGGACTCTTGCTCAATAGATGGGTCAATTTCCCTTTACCCTTCAAGAATGTGCGAACCAACAATGATAACTTGAAACAATTCTTTCCATTCAATCGATATGCTAGATGAATATTTTGTGAATCCTCAATTGTAGAAGCAACAATATCCTCAATCAGAGGAGCATCTAAGGCAAGATCTATTTTGATGGACTCTAACACGATTGTTTGGAAAGATAGAGAAGAAAGAGTGAATATAATATTGAAACGATATAAGGAAAAACATGGAATAAAAGAATTTAGCCAGAGAGGATACGAAAAATCATAATTTCATGAAAGAGTTCGTAACTCCAATACCATGTTAATTTTTTTTTTTAATATCCATTTTGGAGGAAGATTTGTGGTTCATATATGAGAGATGCTTATATCTTTACCCAGAACTTTAAGAGATTATCTCTTTAATTGTTGTTTTTTGAAAAGTCAGAAATTTATGTTCGAGCATTTGAGCTAAAGATAATCTCTTTCATTGTTACTATTAGTTGATGTGTGAATTTGACTAATTTACCCCCTAATGCCAAGAAATGGACATTTGGTGTGTGAAGTTTGCAAGGCTTAACATTTGCGTGTGTCAACAAGACTAGACATGGAAAGCCCATCACCAAACTAGGTGGCTTTGATACCATGTAACAAATTGTGATTTCTAGAAATGACTTTTAATACAAACAAATAGTCTACATATATGAGAGTATATACAACTAAAACAATAAAACATAATGCAGTTGATCTTAAAGCAATTCAGTTAAGTTGGGCAGCTTTGGTGTACTATAGCTAGGAGCGGAATTGCAGAATTTTTAGACTACAAAATCGAAGCATAGAAATGGTTTTTCAGGAAATTTTTCTCCATTGCAGATTGGCCATGTTAGCAAGAGGAATAGCGGAAGTAGTATGAAGAGAAGATGGGGATTGGAGTAATACTGGTTTATGTGGTCTCATAAATACCCTTATGGCTTGTTTGGTACGAGGGAATAAGAATTCTATTCCTAACATATTCCTTGGTAATTATTAAGCCAATGTTTGGTTTAAAATAAACACATAATACGCACTCTATAGCAATTTGTATTCTTCGATTTTACAAAATTGGTAAAACCACCTAATACCTGTTTTTATCTAATCGACGAATCTATAATCTTCTTCTACGTTTAAAGCAGGTTACCCTTGTACAAACCTATCCTTGCCTCCTCCCGAAACTTGTTTTTCTTCTTCAACCTCCGAAAGTGCTTCCTCTTCTCCGAAAGTTCTTCCTCTTCTTGACGTTCCAGTGTTCTACCACCATATTCTAGGTAAGTTATTTGTATTGTTTCGATTGGGTCGGGTTTCAATTGAGTGGGTTTCATGTGGGTATTTCATCTGGGTATTTTGAGGTACCCATTTCTCATCTGCGTATTGCATCTGGGTTTCATCTGGGTATTTCCAATGGGTTTCGATTAAAGCATCGTGTGTTCATCGAAAACCCTCTATACCCATTTCTATATCCCACTTGCATTCAGTCTTTACCCATTTCATCACCGTAAACGTCCCTAGCCTCCCACGACCTGACTGATAACCAAGTCCCTCCTTTTCTTTAAGCAATACCTTATTATCTCACGAACAAGAGCCCCCACTCACGTCAATGCCCACCACCTCTTGAAATACTAGTAACTTTGTTTTTCTTCTTTATCCTCCCTCTACTATTTCTGTAACCATATATGATGTAAAGATTGAAACTTTATTCATTTCTTACGAATACTTTCTTTTTGGAATTGTTTGTTTTTGGTTGAAGTAGATTTTGTAAAAGTAGGGTCTTTTTATGAGGAACTGTGACTAATACGTTTGATTCTAGTTGTGATCGGGATCTCTTTTTATGTTAAGTTCATTCCTTTTATAGATATGGGAAATAGGCAGTTCACCAGTTTTTGAACTAACTGATATTGGATTTAGAACAGGGTAGTGTTTATGTAGTCGTGTATTCAAAAAAATGCATACTTTGATTCAACTCTCTTTTATGTTACGGTTCATAAAAATGCAGTTTATTTCCATTTTCTAATTTCTTCTTGTTGCTTAGTATTTTCAGCACAAAGATGGAAGCTTACTTTCTTTTTAATATCTACCTGTTCCATTTATGCTTTAGAGTCCAACACGAGTGACTTGAAATGGATGATGTCCTATTTTCGACATTCCTTTTTGTACATGCTCCTTATTCCTGGTATATCTTACTGAGATATTCCTTTCATAAATGATTGCTACATTGCAACTTTCTTTTTCTATCTTTTCGCTGAGTAATTGGGGCTGAACTTAATGAAACTAAGCTAAATGATGTTTTTCTTCCCATGTTTCAACATCCATTGTCCTTTTGTGACAATATGGCATACTGATAGATAACATCTTATAAAGTTGATTTGAAATAATCCCAAAGATGCAACTTTGTGTTCATCACACTTGTTGGAGCAATTTCTATTGGTGTTTGTTTTGAAATCACATGTTCAAGCTTAGCTGCACGCTTTGGGATCCTGATACATGGTGAAACAAGGTAATGGCATCCCACATTGTTGGTTATCAACGCACATCATCTCTTGAAATACCAGCAACTTTGTTTTTCATTTTTACAGCAGAGTTTTTACTTTTTTGTTTTGCTTAATTTATTTGGGTTTTCTGTGTCTAGAATATTGATTTTTGGGGTTGTGATTGCAGCAGGTTGAACTATTAAATTCGGTTGCTCCCTTGGGTGGAAGCGTCCTAGGTGTTTCTTCTTTACGTTGTTTAGG
>JANJEY010000005.1:26985567-27005753 GCA_024703695.1 Erythroxylum cataractarum | reverse complement strand
AATAATAATAATAATAATAAGGGCATTTTGGTCTTTTTGTTACTTATTCCTTTCTTATTCCAAGTTTATATTTTCAATCCAAACACTGGAATAGAAATTCTTTATCTATTCCATTCTTTGAACCAAATAAAGTAATACTCATTCTTTTGTATTCCTCGTCTTTTCTATTCCTAGGAATAACTATTCTATTCCCTGTCTATTCCATTCCGTAAACCAAACAGGCAATTAGATATTAAGAAGTAGACGTTTACTAGGAACCACAACTCTTTGTAATGTAGTCTTTTGGATTATCCTTGACCTTTGTATTCTAAATGTAATTATGTTATGGGCAAAAACGTGGCAGGATCTTGCAAAGACAAATTCTCCAAGGGACTGATTTATCAAAAGCGAGGTGGCTTGAAGATTTCCATTTTTTTCTGGTCATTATCTCAGTCATGTAAATAGTGACTCATTGTTAGGAGGAGGAAGTGATCATTTGATTGTTTTAAATTTCAAGTTGGAATGGGAATAAAAGTAGGAAAAAATTTTATCTTCAAATTTGAGTACGATATCGAAGGGTTCTCTCTAACGAGCCCTTGTACATTTCCATCATAGGTTCTAAAGGAAGAAAATCAAAGAAATGCAATCTCCTTCCCAATTTGCAGGTTGATTTCGTGGTTAATCGCCCTGTAACTTGCTCTCAAGTCTTGGGACCATAACAAATTACTTTTAATCGTCCTTTAACTTTCGAAAAGAAAAATAGTTGAAAATCTCTCTCAGATAATACAACTATCTAATTAGTATATACAACCCACTAGAATCTTTGAAATTATGGAATTCATCAAATCTATTAGATTTCATGGTTTCCTCAATCAATTCTCATTATTTGACCATTTGATATAGGTTGAATGAAATAAAATTGTAGTGATTTTCGTCAATCAATTCTCATTATTTGACCGTTTGATATAGGTTGAATGAAATGAAGTCGTAGTGACGTAAATTTCTGTTTTAGCATGTGCACTCAATTGAGCTAAAGAAGTTGGAAAAAAAAGGTTGGGGGTTGGTGGGTTGAGGGGAGCATGAAATTAGAAAATGTACTTATTTGTTTTATACAAATCCAACTTAAATGAAATGGAAGTATTTATGATATATCAAGCATAGTTGTGGGATGAAAAAATTGGTATTCTTAGAAACCATATAATCTACACAAGTTTCCATACCTTTTGCATTATTGTGACTTTGCGATCCAATAAGTTTTAAATCTTGTCTCTTCTTCGTGTTTATGTTCCCGATCCAGGTTATAATTGCCACAAACATAGCAGAGACCAGTATAACAATAGATGATGTGTTGTATGTGATTGATTGTGGAAAACATAAGGAGAATCGATATGATCCTCGAAAGGTTTGTGCTCCTTTTTTTCCCCTTAAAAACAAATTTAATAGTATAAAATGAGTATATGAGCAAATTGCATGTTAATTTTTCTGCATTTGTTTTCTTCCTTTCTTCATGTTGAAAATAGAAAGAATAATGGCACATTTTTTTCATATTGAAAAGGTATACATGATAAAAACTATATAGCTTGCTGTAGGAAAAATAAGAATCGAGCAAGGAAACTACTTGAACCTACAGTCTTGTGATCTTTGGGATCTGATTCAGCCCCAACTTGATATATACAAATTGATGGAATAATTATAATAAAAGTAGATATCACAACACTTCATTTAGATCTGATTGGTTGTTATCAGCGGAACGTGTGAAAGTTGTGATTTTATGAAGTTTGGAGACAAGCTAATTAAAATCTCTCATTTTTCATGCATCTTAAAGTAAGATAAATTTGCATCTTTGTAGAATTAATTAGCATATTTGATTGCATGTATTATGTGTTTTTCCTCCCTTTCACCATCCTCACCTGTTTTTTAGAAGATCTTGAATCAAACATCTTGTCCCAAATTACTGAAATGAAAAGGTGACTTTGGAAGTGGAGCCTTTTGTAGTTTCTGCTCACTCTATGCTATTACTTATTTGCTGGCATATGTTTGAACTATTGGAAGTGAGAATGACAGTTTTTTGGTCTGCTTGGTACTGCAATTCATAAAGGAAGTGAGAGTAGGATCCTATGAGCTGTCAGAAGTCTAGACATTGGAGAACTTTAAACTAATGCATTGTTGAATTTTCATTTCACTGATATGTCCAAGGGAACAGGATTGCAAAGCCTTTTCACTTCAAAGTTCTAGGTTTTCCATATTTCCTTTTCTTGATAGCACACATGGATTGATTTTTGCATCTGATGGCTTACATTTTGAGACGTTCTGGCTAGATGAACAATAACGAGGTTGAAGTTAGCAAAATGAAACTTCTACAGATGCATACTTTCTTGCATTAGCCTCTCTTTCATATATTAATTACAAATACAATCTAGTTATTTTTGTATGATAGGTTTAATTCTATAGTTATTTCCTTGGTTACTTTCATCCATGGGGGCTTAGTTTTGTTGGTGGCTTTAGAAATTATCATGCATGGTTGAAGATTGGATATCACAAGCTAATGCAAGACAGCGTCGAGGAAGAGCTGGACGTGTAAAACCTGGAACATGCTTTTGCTTGTACACACGTCACAGATTTGAGAAACTCATGCGTCCTTACCAGGTATGTCCATGCTCGACTTAAAGACCTGCAATGCAGTCTTTTAGTTAGCTTTTGTAATGTAGTATTTCCTTTGTTGTGAAGCTTTATTGATCTTTCAACTAAGATTATCTCGTCAATGATACTAAGGTTCCTGAGATGCTTCGGATGCCCTTAGTAGAGTTATGTTTGCAAATTAAGTTACTGTCGCTGGGTCACATAAAGCCATTTTTATCCAAGGTAACTAATACTTTTCTTGGTCTCTATGGTGCAGGTCTTTATTGATAGAAATCTTCTAACCAATTTTATTATTCAATTATTTTCAGGCTTTAGAACCTCCCAAGGACGAGAGTATAACTTCTGCAGTTTCATTGTTGTACGAGGTAGTCTTGTGTTCCTAAAATTTTCATTTTTTGGATTTCGTAGCAAGTAAACTAATTCAAATCAGTTGGAACCAACTTTTAAATAGTTGAAAAATGAGAACAATCTAAAGGAAGAGAAAAAGAAGTGTATTCTTTTAAGTTCAGTGAATTCAGGAGGACTAAGACACATCAATGTGGTTGCCTAATGTGTTATAGATCTACAGTGCTTGTGTTCGCCTATAAAATATAACTTTCTTCAAGGTGGAGAACATACATTATCAAGTTAATATCCGAACTTAACCTGACAAGTTGATATCCAAACTTAAACTAATTGTTCATGAAATATAGCAATTGAAGCAATTTGCATTGGTGTTTGATTATCATAAACTCTAAATGCCCCGATTGAGGTAAAACAAGCTTAGTTAGTATGCACTTTAACTGTAGCAATTATTTAGGGTACATTGAATTGATATTAAAATATTAAAACGTTGACAATTAGTTAGAGATGCTGAGTAAAATACCTTACAGAGAAGACAGGCACAATGTTAAGACAGTGATGGAACTATACATGGTATTTATGAAGTTTATACTCAGACATGCCATCGTTTATTTTATTGTTACATTGTAGTTTGGAAGTACTTTCACCCTTGGGCTATTTTCAGGTTGGAGCAATAGAAGGAGATGAAGTTTTAACACCTCTTGGTCATCATTTGGCAAAACTTCCTGTTGATGTATTAATTGGAAAGGTGTACAGTCTTTTGTTGCTTCTATTCCTTTAATAATTGGTTTGTGGATTGCATTGTGAAAGAAATGGTTATGTTTGGACTTTGCAATTAAAAGACGCATTGTCTAGTTATTGCTTGTCTTAATATATTTGTAAGTCATCCTTGAAGAGGTTAGAGAATGTCATTGTTAATCTTTTCTTTTCTTTTTTTAGAAAAAAAGAGAAGATTTAAGAGGCTGCTTAGTTTTGATCTATTCTTTTCAAAAGGTTCTTATTTTCAAATTTTGTTGGTTTTGTTAATTTTCAATGGAACATTAGATATGTCTAGATCTGTTTTGCTTCTGATAGTTGAAATATTATGCAAGTGCTTGCCCTTCGTAAAAGGCTCCTTATTTTCATCCAGCTTTTTCAAAATGGTATGTATTGTATTATGTTGGTCGTATTAACTTCCAGTTGAACTTTAGTTACATCTGCATGACTTATGTTTCTGATATTGAGATACTACTTAACGCCTTCGCATTAATTTGTTCAAGTTCTCAAATTATTTCTCTAACTTTGGTTTCCATCGACACATGTCCTTTTTATATTTGTTTCTTTTATGTTTTTCTCGTATTTATTTATGTAGATATTCCTAAGCAGTTAAGCATTATAGTAAATGTTCCAACCTTCAGGTCTTTGGCTCTGTTTTCTGCACCATTAATGTCTGTTTGGAATGTACTTCTCCTCATTTAGATTAGTCCTAATCTTTTTGCTTGAAAATGCTGATAATTATTTGATTTCGGGTTGACTATTGAATGTATCTACTGTACTATACTAGTTCTTAGACATATAGAAGTGTGCCTAATGCTAACATCGGTTTTATATAGAGTTCATTTCATTTTTTGTGTTGTCTAAGCATGTTGCTCTGGTTCTGCAGATGATACTTTATGGAGCAATATTTGGTTGCTTATCGCCTATTCTATCAATTTCTGCATTCTTGAGCCATAAATCACCTTTTGTTTACCCAAAAGATGAGGTCCATATTCTTATATTTCCAGTTATACTAAAACTTAAATGTCATTATGATTCTCATTTTCCTTTTCTTCTTCCAATAGAGGCAAACTGTTGAAAGGGCCAAGTTTGCATTGTTGACTGATAAGCTGGATGACTCAAATGATTCAAGTGACAGTGAAAAACAATCTGACCATATCTTGATGATGGTTGCCTATGCAAAATGGCAGAAGGTTTTGTTTGAGGTGTGTGGATCTGCTTTCTTTTGTAGTCTGATACATACATTCTGCAGAAACATTAAAGCCTTGTTTGGTTGGCATGGATTCTTGCGTAGAAAAGTAATCTTTTTCCTAAAATTTATATTATCACATTTGGTTTATATTTTTGAGTAGTTAGGAAAGTAAAAACTTTTCCAATCTAGGGAAAATAGTAGCACTTTCTTTGGATTCTAAATCCCAACACCCCATTGGTATTTAGATTACTTTCAATATACTAGCCAATTTAATCCTTCCTTTTCTCTCAACTCTACAACAACTTTTTTATAAAGCCTACTTCCTCTTCAACCAATGTTACGAATACCATATCAGACTTGGTACCGGATTAATTTAATAAATAAAAATATATAAAATAAATATCAGTTTATAAATAATAATTTTTAAATTATTTATTTTAAAAATAAAATATTTTATTAATACTTTATTAATAAATATTATATAAAATATTTAAATAAATTTAAATAAAAATAATTTATTTTTATTTTTATTTAATTTATAATTATTATTAATAATAAAAATATTTATTATTATTTTAAAAACAAAAATTAAAAATTCCCAATAATTATAAAAGTTGAAATAAATAAAATAAATAATTAAAAAACTTTGAAAAAAAAGGGGGGAAGGAGAGATAAGAGGGAGTGAGGGAAATTTTAAAATTTTTTGAAAATGTTGCAAAAAAATCCTCTTATTTTGTACTAGTTTTGGTCCGGTACGTACCGGTATTCATAATACTGTCTTCAACTATTCTTATTGTTCTCCTGTTAGTAGGATTTTGAATATTTTTGCTCAGAAGTTTCAATTGACAATCTTCAGGTTCATATTTTTCCTTATTTAATGATTTCAATTTTTATTCGGTTTATAGTGATATAAACTTCTGAGCAAATACTATTGCATACCAAATACTATAATAAGAATCCACCCAACTTTCCTATTAGAATTCGTATAAGTATCCAAATATGTGAATATCTTTATTTTTCATAGATTTATTTTCCAAGGAATCATATTCCAAATTCACTTTACTTTTCCGCCAACCAAACGGGGCCTAAGTATATAATTGTCATCTAATCTATGGATCTCATTTCTTTTAGAAATGTCTTTACTAAAGTCCCAACTTTGCATTCAACGTTTAGTTATGTTAGTATCTTATATTGACTAAACATAAAAATATTAAAGGGTTTATAAGTAGTAAGGATCAACTATCTAAGTGACTAGTTCTAGTCATTTTGGCAATGGTTGACCCAAGCTCAATTCTTGTTAATGGGCTCTACACTTTACTTATATTAAAAATTCTAATATGGTATTAGAGTAGATTTGGTCCGGATTATTAATTTCTCGGTTGTCCATCTGGATGTCCAGACCTAGTGGCCCAGTTCGGTTATTGTTGTGTTTATTTCAAGTGACAATTAGATGTCCAGTCCCAGTTACACTTGAGGGGGAGAGTTAAGAGTATTCCATATTGACTAAACATGAAAATGTTAAAGGGTTCATAAGTGATAAACAAATTAGGAAAAATATATCTAACTTGTTATTAATTTGCATCTATAAAGAAACCTAACATAAAGTAAATTTCGGTCTTGTCGTTTTTGCTATCATCGTAACTCCCACTCTTCATCCCACCAAATTACAGATTGTGATTGAGTGATTTGTTCTCTTTTGTTTCTTTTATAATTCTAAGTTCTTTTGCATCATTTAGCCGATAAAGAATTTTACTTGTTTATGGATATTATTGTCCTTCTTTGAGATTATGTATATGCTTGTTGATGTATGATTGTACCTATCTCCAATTTAATTTAATTTATTTTTACTTTTTGGCATTTGAATCTTACAGAAGGGAGTTAAAGCTGCACAACAATTTTGCAATTCTTATTTTTTGAACAGTTCAGTTATGTATATGATAAGGTTTGTTCTCTTGCTTAAAAAGAGCTTTCGTTGATATATTACTTTTTCATTTTCTCAATTTATTTATGCTTTGAGAGAGACCATTAAAGATTAAGAACAATTGTTTCCTTTTGTCTTGTCCTTTGAAGAGCTATGTGAAATGATATAACTTAAAAGAAGGTGTTCGTCTAATATATTCTTAGGTGAAATTAACATGATTAACTGTAATTTAGTCATTGGCTTATTGGTTGTTCAATCGGCTCAAGGCACAAGCCTAATGTGTAGGAGAAGAATTTGGAACATAGTTTTGTTGGTCTATGGTGACAGATCCAAAACAGAGGCACGCTAATTTTTTACCTTCTTTTGAAAACTTATAGCTACCGGAAAGGAAAACAATTTGGTGGATATTTAGAATTAAATATACCAAATGTCAATATTTATAATGTAAATATGGGATATTGAGTCAAGCCCTAATAAAAGGAATTAGATAGAGTGATTGATTTTGTATAGTTGTACTTTCCTAATTTAGCATCCTTGTATCTCTATTTAAATGTAAAGACTATATAATCATTAAATACGACAATATAATACTTGTAATTTGCATCTCAAGTTTCTCACATGGTATTATGGCCTTCCTAATACCTTTTTATACCAAAATATATATATAGCTAGCTTTAGTCATCACCTATCATCTCTAATGTCATGTTCAAATCAAGCCGCCACATAAACTAGCCAAACCCTTCTGAAACTCTAGACCTTTCCATCAATTTGAATACTTCCCATGTACGCTACTTTACATTCCCTTTAGGTCTAGATTACTACTCTATGGTTGAATGCGGAAAATATTTTTCATTGGTCCGAATCAATTTGCATCTATATTCGTGCAAGAGAAAAGATTATATACTTGATGGGAGAAAATGAGCCTACTTGAGGGGAGTCAACCAACATTATTTGGGATGTACAGAATTCGATGATATGAACTAGTTGGTGAACTCTATGGAGGGGTATATTAGCTCCAACTAAGTGTTATAACTTTGCTAAGGAGTTTCAGAACAAATGTTAACCAGGTGTATGTATTTAGATATGGGAATAGTCCCAAGTGTATTTGATGATACTGAAACTTGGAGAAATCTTTCAAGGTGAGTACAACATTGCAAAATACTTTAATTTTTTGAAATGTTTATGGTAGGATTTAGATTTATTCAACGATTATGAGCGGAAGGCCTCATACGATTACGAGCATTACAAGAAAAAGGTGAAAGATAATCATGTTTTTAAGTTTATTTTTGACCTTAATATTAAGTTTAATGAGGTTAGGCGCGGGATAATTATTAGATAACCTCTTCCCTTTATTGGAGACGTTTATTCTGAAGTTCGTTGTGAGGAGAGCCGTCGACTTGTAATGCTTAGTAAAAACAAAACTCTGGAAATGCAGTAGAAAGTTTGCATTTGTTGCCAAAGCCTATGGTAGTTGTACCAATTGAAGAAAGTCTCAAGAGAAGACTTATCTGTGGTTTGATCATTATAACAAGCCATGGCACTGTGAGATCTACTAGAAAATCCACAGTAAACCCAACATATCGGAAGGAGGAACATGAGATGTTGAAATTTAACTCTAGTTTATTGATACTCCTAATGCTTCTCTTACACAAGGAGGTAGTGATTAAAATGCTTTGGTTTGTCATTCTTTTTCGTATTATGTTCCTTAGATTAAGGATTTAGGGCCGGCCTTTAATCACACGACAAGTGTTTCTCATTAATTTCACACCTATAATGCTGGTTCTAGTCATGAAAAGGTTCACATAACATATGATTCCTAAACAAAAGTATGTAATCTTCTATCTATTAGGAAAATGTACAAAGAATTTAATTGTCGTGTCACCTTTAAATCTCATTGTGTATTTCAAGAGAGTTCAGGAAGGATGATTGATAATGCTAAGGTGATAGGTGGTCTTTAACAACTTGAAGCTAAAGACACCAAAGATAAAGAGTTCAAAAATTAATAGGATAATTTCTATCCCTGTTAAGGATAAAATAATGCTTTGGCATTAAGATTAGGACATCCTAACTAATTGTTTCCTACTTTATTTTGATGATTGGGCTATTCCAAGTTTCATTGTGGAAAAATGTATTTTATCAGAAGGTCATAAACTATTTATCCTTCAAGACCTTATCAACCTTCTAAATTCTTTCAAGGATCCCTCTTACTAACTGGAATCAAAGAATTAGTAGATCTTTACCGTCCAAAATGGGTATATGCTAGGGTTAAGAACTTGTAATCTATAATCTGATTATCGAGTCGATTCCACAATTATAAGTTCATTCCATACTCATCCAGACTAGGATAGGCTTATATACGTTCTCATTATATGGCTAAGACTATCATTATAATTAAGAAGTCATCTGGGCGTATCTAAATCGATACTTTGTTCACATATGGATCCTTCTGTAGTTCCATTTCATTTACGATTAGGAATAGGCATAATCGGACCTATTTTTTACATGTATATCTCCTTATTTGAGACCCTATTCTATTAACCTCTTTGGGCTTCTATTGAATTGAGAAGTGGGTTCCATTGTCCATTTTTCGATATAATGTTTTTGGTCCCTCTAGGAGTAGGGGTTTTTCAAGAAAAAATTATTTGTAACTTTTATTGATGATCATGTTCATTTGTGTTTGGTTTACTTGATGAGGGGAAATTTGAAGTTGAGAACTTGTTCAAAATATTTTATACTATGGTTAAAAATCAGTTTCAACAGAAAATTGGAATTCTTCACATTGATAATGGTAATGCGTATTTTAATAAAGTTCTTGGTAGTTTTTCTTTTTCTAAAGGCATTCACCATCAATCTACTTGTTTTGATATCACCCAAATAAATTTGTTGGTAGTTCTTTTTTAAAAGGGCATTCACCCTCAAACTACTTGTTTGATATCTCTCAACAAAATGGTATAATTGAATGAAAAATCAAACACTTATTGAGAGAATCTCTTGCCATTATGTTTTTAATGAATGTCCCTAAATTTCTACAAAGAGAAGTAGTTTTAACAACATACTACTTAATTAATAGGATGCCTATTCATGTTCTTAACTATATTAACCCTCTTGGGTGTCCTTGAGGCTGGTGCCTTTAAAGGTCTTAACTTACATCTCTTATATTTACTTGACTAATTTGGACTTTTCAAAATTGTATCCAAGGGCTAAAAAAAAGGTGTTTTCATTGGACATGCCCTAAACAAATAAAGGTACAAATGTTTTAATCCAAAAATTAAAAAAAAACCCTAACAATTGTGGATTTTTTGTTTCTTGAACATAAGCACTAATTTCAGGAAAACTTCCTCTATTGGTTGAAACAAAGCGAAGAAAATATTTGGGAAATTATTTGCACTCCTATACGTAGACCTGTGGATTCAATACTACTATCTCCTATCCTATAAAAACTGAATTTTTATGATGCAAATTCTATGATCCCTAATATTATTTTGCTCGACATTGTTGATTATTTGACAAGGTGAAAAATACTACATAATAGCCCAAACAGATATGAATCCAAGCTTAAAATTTATACAAATAGGAAGCCTTATCAAGAGAGTAGAGAGCTTACTATTTCCTTGATATAAAGACAGCTAGATACCTCAAATAAACTCGTAAACACCTCAGGTGTCTTAGACCTCTATGGCTATCCCTACTTCCCTAGTATTGTTTCACATGAAGCCACTGAAAGATACTATGATCTTGATGTTCCTATAGCAATTAGGAAAGGGACTATTTCTTGCACTAGTCACCCAATTGCAAAATACTTACCCTATGATAAACTCTCTCAAAGCCATAAGACATTTACATAAAAAATCTATCAATTTGTTCTAAGAAATATTTAGGAAGAACTTGATGGTCCAAAGTGGAAATCAACTATGATGGAAGAAATGAAAGGAAAAATGAAACATAGGAGATTTTGGTAGTACCTAGAGAAAAAAAAATGTTGGATGTAAATCAGTGTTTACATTAAATTGCAAGGTTGATTCAAGGACAGAGAAATACAAAGCAAGACTTGTGGCTAAATGGTTTACCCAAATTTATGGTATTAAAACCAATAAACTTTTACCCTAGTAGTCAAATTGACTCTATTTATGTCTTATTATTTACAATAACAACAACAACACCTATTAGGAATCCTGCCGATATGCGGGATTTGGAGAGGTTTAGTAGTACGTAGCTTTACCCTTAACTAGTAGAGAGGTTGTTTCCAAATGACCCTCATGAAAGAGAGAGAGAGACTTTTAAGTGTCCACCATTAGGATTTGACATGTCTGTTGGTCAAGATAAAATGTTTAGACTCTAGATTTCTTATATGGTCTTAAATAGTCTCCAAGAGTGTGGTTTGAATGTTTTGGAAAGGTTGTGAAGAGCTATGACCATTATTGAAGCCAAGTAGACCATTATTGTTTTATAAACATTCTAGGGAAACTCTTAATGGTTTATGTAGTTGATGATTTGGAAGAGATAGCTAAGATTAAGAAGAGACTAGTAGGATATTTTTAGCATAAAGAATCAGGGAAATTGAAATATTTCCTTATCATTGAATTTGTAAGAAAGAAAGAGGCATATTTATAAAACAAAGGAATTACATTTTTAATTTACTCAGTGAGATAGGACTACTGGGATATAAAGCTACTGAGACTTCAGTTGAAGCGAATATGAAGTTTAATCTTGCTAAGGATGAACCTAATCGAAAGGGAGAAGTTTCATTGATTGGTTGAGAGATTAAGTACGGTAAGACAATTTGTGCATTTACTAGGATGAGAATGATTCTATCTATAGGATACTAGAAGAGGTTTGATGTTGAAAAAGCAAGATAATATACAAATTGAAGTCTATACAAATGCTAATTGAGTGGCCAGTCGATTAACATCAAGATATTAGACAATTGTTGGAGGAAATCTAGTCACCTAACGAAGCAAAAGACAAAGTTGTCGCGAGGAGTAGCGTGGAGGTTGAGTTTAGGTCCCTTGCACATGGGATTTGTGAGATGTGGATTAAGAGGTTCTTAGGTTTGGTTTCACTGCACCTGAAATTCTACCAAAACAACCGTGTTGCCTCAGTTCTTCATGATAGAACTAAGCATGTCAAAGTTGATAGACACTTCATTAAAAAGAAACTTCAGAATGTTCTAATATGTGTTCCTTATGCACCAATTGCTCACCAACAAATGACATACTTGTCAAGGGACTATAAAAAGAGGCAATTTGATTTCCTAGTGAACAAGCTAGCAAAGAAAGCATCTAGAAGCCAACTTGAGGTGTGTATTGGAAAGGAAAAAATTTAGAGAGTATCTAGTATTAATTATATTAAATATAAGTATTGATATTGTGTCAATACAACATATTCAGTTAAGGCCTAATCAAGGGAATTAATTAAGGTGATTGATTTTGTATAATTGAACTTTCCTAATTTAGCACCCTTGTATCTCTATTTAAATGTAAAGATTATAGTAGAAAATATGGCAATACAATACATGTTCTCTGCATCTTAAATTTTCTCACAATTTTATGATTTTTGTCTTAATTTTTTGTCATTTCATTTTCTTTAGTTTACCAAGGAAATAACTATTGTTTATGTGATATGCATGCCAAATTGTTAGGGACATGAGGATTCAGTTTGGAACATTGTTAGCAGATTTAGGGTTTATAAAGCTTCCTGATAATCGTCAGGTACGAGTACTATGCCTGATCCTTGATATTTTTTTTGTTCCCTCATTTGCATGCAGAATTATGATGATCTTTGCTAATATATAAGGGTGTCTTTGTAAATAACCTTGTACACATGGGCATATATGATATATGATGATGAATTAGACTATTTTTACCCTAATTCAAATGGCATTAGGGAAGGAGTCGTAAAGCCCACCCATTTTTTTTCTCTTGCTGTTGTGTCAATTTCCCCAGCCATATTCTCTAATTCTAGCATGTTTTGTCCTGGATTCTTTTTCTTTCTCAGTCAGCAACTCCAGCCACTGCTTTCTTTGCTGTGTTTGTATTGAGTTTTCTAGCAGTCTTTATTGTAAATTTTCTTCTTCTATTGTGTTTGTTAACACTTCAAGCTCATTCTCCTGCTGTCTTTAGCTGCTGTGTGTGTCACTCTGCTACTGAGTTTCAGCCACTGTGTCTTTGGGCAACGTCATTCTCCTGCATGGTCCTAGCAGGGAATTTCCCACTCATAGAAAATCTGCTTTAGATTTGTGACAAGATACTTGATTGTTGGGGTCTAAACTTGTGGATATACCTAGTTGTCCAAAAGTTAACTTATATCCAATCAGGGGGATCCATACTCTGACCCAGCTAGCTATAAAAAAGATTAGTTGAAGAACTCCCGTACCTCACTATCACTAGACCCGACATTGCTTTCCCTGTTCCTTCTGTCGAGGATTGAAAGGCAATGCTTCACATTGTATGACAACAAGAGTTGCTCTTGGATGGGGGCCTTATACCATATTTGTGGTCATATTGATCTATTGGGATGTGCACATTCAGATTATAACAGTTTCTAATTTATAAGCGTTCTAATTTAGAGTATTGTTTTTGTGGCTGGAAATCTGGTATCATGGAAAAGTAAAGAATAAAATGTGATAGTTTGCTCTGGTGCAGAGGGGCTGACTTTGGAGTTACGTCAGTTGTGACATGTGAGCTTTTGTGGTATCTCCTTCATTTAGAATAATTCTGGATTTATTCACCTAATCTTACACCAACACGCATAGGATTAATATGTGATAATTTAGCCGTATTATATATTACTGCTAATCCAATTTATCATGAAAGGACAAAAAATATAGAGGCAGATTGTCTGTTCTTTGGAGAGAGGATTATATCTAGAGAGTTGATCACAGTGTGTACAATTTCTACTGATCAATTAGCCTATCTTTTCACCAAGTCATTGAGAGGTAGACTTCCATAACTATATAACAAACTGAACATTTGTGCCATATATGTTCTAGCTTGAGGGGGACTGTGAGTCTATGTAAATGACCTTTTACATGTGGACATGTGTAGTATGTGATCGTAAGTTTGCTAAATCTAATTCTCTAATTTTACCCTAATTCACAATCTAACTAAAGCAATTTGGATGTTGATACTGTATCACTTAATTGCTTCGCAAAGTGTATGGAAATGTACGTTCTACTAAAACTCTTTGTATCTCGAGGTTCCTTGTTTCTTCATCTTTTTCATATTATAGGGGTTGTTTCTTTGGTGCAGATTGTGGGAAAAAATAAGGAAAGTCTTGACAGATGGCTATCTGAAAAATCACAACCATTCAACATATATTCACATCATTCCTCAGTTGTTAAGGTAGCACTAAAGTTCTTGTTTTGTTTTTTGCTATAAAATTTTTTCTCTTCTTTCTTTGGGATTGTCACTTAAATCTAAGTTGCTTGTTTTGATTTAATCGTATGGTAACCATATTACGGATCAAAGTTACGTAAATTGTCTGGGCTATGACTATAAAACAACTGTAGAATATTTTGTGAATCACTTATCTGAAAGCAACGGAAAGATTCTGATAACCTATTAAAAACTTGTAATTATTTTATTAACATATATTTAACTGGACTATGCGGCTTCCACCTTCTTTATAAAACACAGTATTGGTGTTTGAAGTCTCTGCTTTATTATTATAAATGTCTATACTTAATAAATAACAGTTTCCACGTTTGTGGATTTGGTCCCTACAGTTCAACCACATAATTCTTGTGACTCTCTCTCTCTCTATTCTTTATCCTTTACTTCGTTTGGTAGTTGAACGAATCTAGCCTAAACAATTCCTGCTGCTGGAATCTACCACCAACAAACTAAAATTTTAACTTGCTTTTTAAACTGAACAACTCCCATTGCTACTAGTATTACCATTGGTGTCAGATATGTTCTGCATGCCAGACCTCACTGCCAGTTAAGTGGCAACAGGTATTCACTTGCCAGTTAAATATATTGAGATTGACAGTCACTTTGTTCGTGAAAAATTGCAGTAAAACTTGACCTTTACAAGATATGTCCAAACTGGAGAATAACTCAAAGATATTGTTACGAAAACTTTAAATGGTACTTGAGTCAATTATATTTGTAACAAACTTAGCATAACTAAGATCTGCCCTCTAACTTTGAGGGAGTATCACAAATTGTAGAGTTATGTATTGATAGAATACAGACAATAGGCTTGATCATAGGGAATACGTTCCTTGATTATAGGGATTACATTCTCTAATTAGTGTTGATCTACTTGTATATATATGTAACTCTATTCTGCACAGAAAAGCTGAGAAATGTAATACTTTTTCTTAGTATGATTCTTGTGAAGAGCTTGAAGTTCCTCTTGTATAGCTTTTATCCAACTTGCATGTTTAGTTGCTTGTGAATAAGAGGTAGTAACTGTAGTATCAGCAAAAATAAAATTGAAAACAGACTAGAAAACTTCTAAGGACAGAAGTGAAACTCTGATACCTTAACAATTTGAGTAAATGGTTGAATGCTCTCTCATGAGATTGAGGTCCATAATTTCCGCCATTCATATTAATGACTTTCTCACTGCTTTTTGAGATCTTGCAGGCTGTTTTATGTGCAGGATTATACCCGAATGTGGCTGCCTGTGAGCAAGGAATTGCAGAAGCAGCTCTCAACAGTATTAAACAGCCTAATGGCGGTGAAGTAAGAAGTCATCCAGTATGGTATGATGGGAAAAGAGAGGTTAATATACACCCTTCATCTATCAACAATAACTTAAGAACATTTCGACATCCTTTCCTTGTCTACCTTGAAAAGGTAAGCAAATTTCTGGCCTTCAGTTCTTATGTTCCATTTCTGCTTAGGTTTACTCTTCTCTGATGGTAGCTTTATCAGCTGCTTTTGTATCAGTTGGCTGGTTACTTGACCTTATCTCGACTTCACATCAACTAACATAGTTGATGTGAAGTCAAGATATCTTAACTCCACTTTTTTCTTGTTCTTTCTTGGTATGCACGCCTGGGACCCTGTCTGATGGGCACCAATCACCTATATCTATGTAACTGTATGTGGGACATATTGCTATTCATATGAATTAGAATGTCCAGAAGAATTCAGTTCCTAATAGAGAGAGGAACCAAAATTTTAAGTTTGCTGAAATTTGGAACTCATTGCTGAATACAGGTCTAGAAATCACTCTATATATTTGTAATAACAACTAGGCATCCCTCCTAGGGTTTGGTTAGTATCACACAATTAGGTTCCTAGAGAAGTCACTTCTTGAGTTGAAGAATCACTTCCAAGTATAAGAAGGTATGTTGGTTGACTTTTTTGTCTAAATCGAAAGACATCTGGAAGAGCGTATAGGATGAATTATTCTTTTTTATGAATTGGTACATGAGTTGAGGACTTTTTGTCCTTTATGCTACATTTTCATTGCTTTCCCTATAATTGATTGCTAGTTATGAGATTATAATTAAGTTTACTTAGTTGATGATGGCTAGAATTTGTTTGGTAATATTCCCTGCTGTTGAAACTGAAGTCAGCTATAAACTGAGTGCATTTAAGTTGCATGATTATTCATTCAATGATGGATAACTTGGTATGAAATTAATGTTCTAAGCGGTTTGGCTTTAGGAATACTCGAATCTGGGAATCATTTCCCAGAAATCTTACTACCTTACAAAGATACAATACCAAAATCCTAATAGGAGTTTAAAATCTTATCATGCATGGTAATGTTTTGAATGCAGGTTGAGACCAATAAAGTTTTCCTGCGAGATACCACTGTCATATCTCCCTTCTCGATCTTATTGTTTGGTGGCTCCATAAACATTCAACATCAGGTTAGTATCTGTTCCTACCTAGTATGTACCCACGGGCGGGCATTGGTAAAACCACAAATATTGTTAACCAAGGAATTGAGTTTGGTGTAGTTCTTGGTCTATGAAGATATGTTGTTACTGATTGTTTTCTCTGCATGCCTTGGTTCTCTGACAACTTATCTTTTCTATCTTCTAGAAATTTGCACATCATTTTCTCAGCACAATGAAGTGTTCAAGCCATCAAATTTTCTCATTCAAACATTCAATTTTGCTAGATACATATTTGGTGTGCCTGCACAAAGCGAAGAAACTTTTATTGTTCTTGTACTCACCAGAAGAAATGCTGGAAATGCTTAGAATAATTTTTTTTTTCCTCTTCCTTCTAAGTGAATATGTTCTTTTTGTTTGTAGACTGGGGTGGTCACTGTTGATGGATGGCTAAAGCTGACAGCTCCAGCACGTTCAGCTGTCTTGTTCAAGGAATTGAGGGGAGCACTTCATTCTTTATTGAAGGAGCTTATTCAAAAACCAGAGGTAATTTTTGTTCCCTATCATCCAGTCACCTCAGTTACCACTCCTGAAAATTTTTGTCCGGTTCTTATGCGTGCTTTTACCATGCAGTATGGTTTCATAATGTGCTAAGTTTGATATCATCATCACATGCACAATTTGTTTGACATTTCTTGTGATGGCTAACTTGCACTTTTAACTCCTTACCTATTGGCTGGTTTATCACTTTGTCTTGGGGGAGCTACTCTCTACATAATCAACCCATTAGGTAATAACTTTCTAATCATGTTCACCCTGGTGTTTTATTGGAAAATGTTAAAGAGTCCATGAAATCTGCATTATTATCTTTATGTCAATAAGTACATTAAAACCATGTGGTAGATGTACTTCCAAAATGAACAGAAGTAGTCCGCAATATTCCTTGACAGCTCCTATTGTTTTTTTTTTCTAAATATATAATGCTAGCTGGTATCCATGATTCATGTTATATTTCTAGTCAAAATCATGTGGGCAAATCTATTTTAGCATAATTTTGGGAGAAAAGACAACGAAATTGGTGTTCTATGTATCCATTATTAATTTGATGGAGTATCTTTCTAATTTTCAATTCCTCTGTTTCCTTTCATGGGATTTTTTATGAAAATTTTGAATCTTGAGTTTTCTTATATTATCTTTTTCATTTTCTAGTATGGATAGTAACTACATAAACTTGTGGCTGGGAAATAAGGTTGCTAAAGTAATAATATTCTTCTGCTCTGGAAATTCTGTTTACATTGTTTTTTGCCTTTTTTTCCCCCTTCTGTTTTCTCTTCTGGGCTTTATAATTAGGTACCAGTGATGATGTCACCAGTCACAAATAAGTAGCAGATTTGTAAATTTATAGATTTTAGTTTGTTGTTTCTAAAAGCCTATGCTTGTAGTTCTATCAACAATTTTCATATTAGAGAAAGTTGTATTAAATAGTACTACTTTAACAATAAATATTATTTCACTAATCATGATATCCTAATCAAATGGGACTAGTTTAACAATAAATAGTGGTAATTAGCATTTCTTTCCAGCTTCAACACGAGTAATAGTAGGTAATTGTTGCTTTGAAGAGGAGAAATAAAACTTATTCAGAATATTTTTTTGGTGCCAAATATTTGTGCTTAGGGATAAAAGGGACTATAATGACCAGAGGTGTAGTCTAGCTCACAAAGCACTTACTTTTTTTATTCTTTTTCTTTCCTTTTATCATGCATACATCTTAGCTTGTTTAATCCTCAGTTAGCCTATTCTGTTTTTCTGTTTTCCTACGAATTACCGGGTCATTTTTTTCTTGAAGTGTATCTAAATTATTAATGCAAATGAAAAAGCATACTGATTTGACTGATGATAATCCGTTCCTGGCATGAACTTGCAATGATGCCTAATTTATTTTTCCTGACAGACTGCCATGATAGTGAACAATGAGGTTGTCAGATCAATGGTCCAGTTGTTGCTGGATGAGGACAAGCTTAAGTAACAGTATCATGGTATGTGTAGGAAACAGAGTTTGGAAAATTTAGGTTTAATTTATTATGATTCATGCTCTCCAATTTGTAAGAGTAGAGTACTACATATTACATCAATATTCCATGAAAGGGGTCTCGATATAAGATTCTCTTTTGCAGGAAATATAGCTCATCGGATTTTGTATGCACGAGTAAATACGTAGAATATTATTTCCACCAGTATGCTGTTATCTTTTGTTATGATTTACAGCCATTGGTATCCATTTAAAAAGAGGGTCAAATTATTTACTTATAGCAACCTCTAATTAAGATAAAAGATGTCACTTTCCTATTCTCTTGAATTTACCTACATCATGCACATAAACTTAATCCTTTTTTTTTTCTCTTCTTATCATCCTCGTCATCTTTTTTAACTGCTGCATTATTGTGGCAATTACGCGACAGATGAACGAGGACCATAAATGCAGAGAGTCCTTGTAATGGACTAGAACATTTTAGAGATGTAGAGGAACGAACTTGATGTGCATTTCACTTGCAAGGAAGCGTCTGAACGGTGCTAGTCTTCACGTCAAGTGCTCATTTTCAGCCCTTGGTCAAGTTGACTTTCCTATACTTTACTCGAAAATACTTGAAAAGAAGGCGCTTCAAAATTTCGATCCTTGTATGTATCAACTCAATGATATGGCAAGAGGATGAGACAGATGATTAAAATGCTACTCCATTTCATAATTTCATGGTCGGAGAAGAAAACAGAAAATTTCTAGATGTCCAATTCATCTAGAAGCTGTTGAATGGAAGACCTAATATCTGAAATGGCAAAGCCTATCAATAATATAATATTTACTTTGCAGTGTGCCATTATTTTGCTTATGTGCCAGAAATTTGGAAACCATTTCAATCCCTTTTTTCAGATAATAATTATGTGAAATACGCTGTATAGCGGGAGACCAGCTGACCCCCGCCTTAACGTACGTTATAACGTCATAAACTTTTCCAATGTAACGTCGATAAAATTTTCTACGCCTCTACTTGGAGGTTTGCAGATGATTATTCTGTCAAGAAGTATTGAAGCAAAGATTATGTCTTTAAAAACATTTAAACAATTTGTCCCGAAGATAACTTCAGGAGTTCTCTACCTACTCTTTAGGTTAATTACCTTATTGCCCTTGATATTTATTTTCATTTCACTATTTTTTTTTAATTCGAGAAAATTGCGTAGGCTAGCCAAGCAGGCATACCTCTCTGAAGACCCAACTGGTGCACCACTCTATAAGCAGGTCAAGCGGGCGTACTTTATCATTGAGGGCCCAATTAGTTCTCCATCTACAGGTAAAATTTTGGCTGCTCCAGGCTCTTACAAGAGGGGCTAGCATGGAATCGAATCTGGGATCTAACTAAAGTCAAATTCTGCTCTTAACTATTAAGTCACACCCTTTGAGGGCATTCCACTATTATTGATAATATTCCTCGGGCAAGTCTCTCTTTGACTTGCCTAGTGCTGGAGGCTTTACATCATACGGAAATCCCTTTCCCTTTCTT
>JANJEY010000005.1:26952486-26985467 GCA_024703695.1 Erythroxylum cataractarum | reverse complement strand
CCTCGGGCAAGTCTCTCTTTGACTTGCCTAGTGCTGGAGGCTTTACATCATACGGAAATCCCTTTCCCTTTCTTGCTCCATTGTTGGCGCATCATCGTTAGTGACCATTGTTAACTAACATGATTTAACTTCAAAAGTAGACTATTTAATTAATTTAGAGGATACGTGACTTGAAAAATCAAAAGGAAAAACTCAACCCTACAACTGCCATATTCCACGAGATTCCAAAGAAATTCACAAAAGAAGATCTAGAAACCAACTAAATAAAAGTAGGAAAGTTAAAAGGATATAATTAAGAAGCTAGCAAATATGTTTATAAAAGTAACGTAGATTTTTCAATTTATATGAAGGTGGAACTAATTATTTTCCTTTATTTACAAAGTGGTACGAAAATTTTGCATATTAAACAAGCCCGAAGCGTGTAATAGATGGATATTCCATACGAAAAAAGTAGTCTTACCATTCATATATTGTGGGATAAGCAACATGATGAAATTTGATAAGATCCCATTTTAACTTTAAAAGATTTCACCGTACACAAGGCATGAACTCATATAGAGTTGGTAGTTATTGGTATCATATCTATCTTTACTCAACGACTTCTTTAACCCTTACGATTGTCCTCTTGCTTATTTTCACCAAAATCTTAGGAACGTTTGAATTAGCAGGAGAATTGGGGTTGTAAGTAATAACTACAATAATTGCATAAATAGTGTTTGAAAAATTATATAGATTATTCCTAGTAAGAAGCATTGTATATAAAAGAAATACCGTACGCTTGAGGAAGTGGTCGTTTTGGGGTTAGATTAAGGAGTTGGGTGGATAGCTGGTTGATGTATTCTTTTTTAGTACATGTGTTGGGGATGATGTCTTCATTGATTTGGGCGTTTTTCTTCTTCTTTTAATTAAATTCATCTATCACTTAAATTAATTAAACAATCTTCTTGTCAAGTTACATCATCTAAATTAAGAGTGGTGACTACCGGAGGCTAACATTGGGTTATATTTGATACAAAGTGAGAGTTCAAGCATTAAGCACAAAAAGATAAATTTGGACCAATTTTGATAATTTCACTAAGGTTGCATATTAAACTATCTGTTTTCCTATTTAATATAAGTCTTTTCATAAATCGTATAGCATGATTACCATACTAGGAAATAAAGAACGTAAATTCAAATGATATTATTATTATTATATTCAAGAACAGACATGAATTGTACCAAGGCAAAGTAATTGCTTTAAAATATTTTTAGAAAAATCATGAATCAATAGCAATAGAAAACGATAAAAATAATAAACCACCCACCAAGTCAAAGTATTTGCTTTATTTCCTATTGAATGAATGAAAAAAAATATAATTTACTAGTATAAATTTTAGTCCCAAAATAAAAATTTAAATTTATAGAAATATCTAGAGTATAAAGATCAAATATGATTAAATTTTTTTAAAATGGTGAGAAACTAGAAACAGAAATAATTTACATAGTGTAAAAGAAATTAAAAGATCAAAGAATACAAGATAAAATACAAATGGATATGAATTAAAGAAACAGTGAAAAAAGAAACCACAAGTCTAGTAAATCAATAACTAATTACCCAAGTCAAGCATTACGGAGATGTTTATCATTTATGCTGCAAAAATATTGAAATATAAAGAGGAGTCTCTATAATACTCATAGATTATAAACTATTAAATAAAGTAGTGGAGTCAAATGGATCAAATATCATTATTCTAAATAAAAAAATTATTAGGAAGATTAATAATGAAATAATATTTTCTAAATTTTTATATGAAATTTGAATATTATCAAACTTATATAGAGATATCAAGAAATATTTGACTGGCCTGGCCAACCTGGGGTCAACCAATTTGATCTGGTCAAACTGGCCCACCGATCGGCTGGGAATGGCCCATGAAAATTCAGGTCAGGCCATGGTCTATGAGTCACAGGACGCGGGCCGTAGACGAGCCACGTGCCACGGGACAAGGTGTTCGGGGTGGGCCGTGGCCTGAGTTGAGTGACCCAGCTTATGGCTCATATAGTGCTCCAAACAAAACAACGTCGTTTTGTTTATGTTTAAAATATTTCTTCTACCAAAAAACGATGTTTTTTTGCTTTAAGAGTAAAACGACGTCGTTTAAGTTATAACAATTAATAAAACACAAGACAAAACAACGTCGTTTTACTTTAAGAGTAAAACGATATTGTTTAAGTTATAACAGTTAATAAAACACAAGTCAAAATGACGTCGTTTTGTTGCAAGCAAAAATGATAAAATGACATCGTTTAAGCTATAACAGTTAATAAAACACAAGACAAACGATGTCGTTTGCCTCTGTCGTTTTATTGCAAGCAAAAATGACATCATTTTGCCTTTGATTAAACGAAAAGCAGCCAGTAGCAGTGCCCAACCGCTCACTTGCTCGCCCCTCAGCGACCTCCTCCTATCTCTATACATCTCCCGTCATCCCCGACCCCTCACCCAGTTGCTTTCACTTCTCTGTTCTTCTTTTTCATTTCACATTCTTCTTCTTCGTATATCATCTGTCGTGACTCGTGTGAACGTCGAAGTCACCAACACTCAAACAACCAACAGTGATTCGGTGAGCAGTCCAACGTACTTAATAAGGTAATCATCATTCTCTCTTGATCAATTTGTAATTGCGAAGTGATAGATAATGGTCAACTTTAATGGAGAGTACATTTTGTTATTAGGATCTTGCAATTTCAAGTAATGGTAGATGGAAGTTGCTCAGTATGGTCATACATATTCTGATGATATTAGCCACTAGGATGATGCATGTTAATTTTCGTTACAAGAGCTAACTTTTGTGCAAAAACTTCTTCCTGAGTATAGCCCTTTTTGTGCAGTCTACACAACGCTGACATCTAGAATGCTTGAAATGCTTAGAAGGGTTATTAATAAGGTAGAATGCTAGCAAACCCAATCCACCTGAAATCCTTATTGCTTTCTTTGCTGTCGTCTATTGTGAGGCTAATAAGGATTGTTGTCCACCTTTTGAGCCTATTATTCTCTTTTAGTGTCACCAAACAGAAGTATCCCATTATTCATTGGCTTCCTCTAGGTTGCATACTAAGATGCCTACAATTCTTGCTAGTGACATGTTTTGGCATTTACAGATTCACCATTTCTTAGTTGACCTTTCCTTATATTCTCACCTTCTTATATTAACATCTTCAGTTGTCAACATATATTTTATGAATGTTTATTTACAGCTTATTCCTCGATGCACCTTGGATTACCCTTTCCTTTTCATTTATTCATCTATGTAGTTCAATATAATATGGTTTCTAATTAGTAAGCAATTATAAGTAGACATACTTATGCATGTCATTTACAACAACAACATTTTTGCTATCAATCTACTTGTTTGAATTCACACTTTGGCGAATTAATTTATAAGGAGTAGGTGGAAATGGTTCTTTATCGGACATCCTTGTGCCACATATCTAGCCATTGTAATGCATCTTCAAAGCCCTTTGATTTGAGAAATAAGCATTCATAAAATCAAAATTATGTTTAAAATAAAAAATTTGAAAAGGAGTGTGTTTCCTTTACCAACAAAAATTTGTAGTGACATTGAGTTATTTTACTTGGTCGGACTATTTTGTGGTATGAAAATATAAGCTATTCAGCATAAGGTATATGATTTGACCTATTAATTCTATAACAATGCATGTAGTTTGTAATTAGGAATAAAATTCAATTAGTTTTCACACCTTCCAGAAAGTGGAGGATGAATTGATATCTTGTTTGATTGGATTATTGGACTTGGTTCCATTGGGATTAATGAGGCTCAAACCTGCAACTATTGCCTTGACAGGGTTATGTTCTGACTAATTAAAATGCAATTCCAGTGAAATGCAATAGAGCATACGACACACATATACTTATGATTTCATTCCTATGGCTTATAATATTATTAGTGATAGTTATCAGCATCTATATTTCTTGAAGTTTTGGTTCATGACTCCACTCTCTATATTGTACATTTGAGATAGTTGTATTAGGCAAATTTTTGGTATATAGGATTTTTATGATCTTCAATGATCAGTTATAATACGAACTTTGTGTGATTAGGAAAATGAGCATTGGTCTGTATTCTTCTTTCCTTTTGTTTTGTCTATGGGATATTATAGTTCTTTGTTTGTGATCACTTCTTTCTCCTTCATTATTATACAATAACTTAATGATATTCTAGTTGATGTGAATAAGCAACTACTTTACAGTTGGTTTTAAGTTTCCATACCCTCTATACATTTTGTTTCAACTTAGACTTGAAGAATCAAAGTTCACTATATTCAAAGTGTCATCTAGCTGTAATTAATTAGTATATATAGCTTTACTTTCTTAACATGACATCCATCTAAATATATAGTTCTATAGATTTACTTTCATTAATATATATATCTTTGTAGATTTACTTTCTTAACTTATCCATTTGTCGACAAGTTTAGCAGTGAATATAATTGCACTTGAGCAGATGCAATATAGTTAGTCTTTCCAAAGGAAAAGATGAATAATATTATCAAGAACACTTGATACAATAACTTATCATTGCACCTCTAAATGATCAACCTAATTTACTTGGACATTCTAGTATATTCAAAGTTTGGACATTCTTTGATTTTCTTGAACATTTTGTTTTATATGGAATATTTTAACTAGAATGTAGGCAAAGTATTTTGATTAAGAATGTGTCATTTCCTAATACATTCTTATTTCTAACCATAAGTATTTATATGTTTTTTGTTAGATGGATAAGCATATTCCTTCAGTTGAGAGTTCTAATCCAGTATTGGAGGTAGAAGTGGAAACTTCTATTCTAGCACCAAATGACAGAAGTTCAATTAGAACTCAAGTTAGTCAACATAAAAGTGAAGTTTAGAATCATTTTAAGAGTGACGGAATTGAAAAGGCAAAGTACAATTATTGTCAACAGTTGTATTCAAGTGGTTTGAAAAGTGGAACGCCTCATTTAAATAGACATATGGAATCATGCATTAGAAGGAAGATAGTTTTAGAATATAATGATTTTAGAAAAATAGTAAAAGAACTATTTTCAAAAGTAATAAAAATAATAATTTATAAAAACATATCCAAAGTATTTATAAAATGTATTATAGTTTTAATAAAATAATAGCTATTTTCAATACAATATACTATACGTGTTTGTTTGTATAAGTCAATTATTTATATATTGTTTTGGAATGGATACATTAGGATTAATAAAGTGATTAATTCATTTTAAGATTAATATAAATACATATATGCGTAATTTATATATTGTGTAAATATATAAAATAAAATAAAAAAGTTTAAATGTGTTAAGATTAAACATGATATTAAATAATTTCTTTTAATATGTGTAATAAAAATATAAAATTTTGCAATGATTATTTAATAATAGATATAATATGAAAAAATAATATTTATACAACTATACAAGTAAAAAAAATAAAAGTACAACTACTGTACATAATTTATAAAAACATTAAAAGTTTAGTTGAGAGTTCTAATCCAATACCGAAGGTAGAAGTGGAAACTTCTATTCCGACAGCAAGTGATGATAGAAGTTCAATTAGAACTCTAGCTAGTCAATATAAAAGGGAAGTTTGGAATTACTTTTAGAAGACTATATCGACCGACGGAATTGAAAAAGCAGAGTGCAATTATTGTCAAAAGTTGTATTCATGTGGTTCGAAAAGTAGAACGTCTCATTTAAAGAGACATATAAAATCATGCACTAGAAGGAAGATGGTTTTAGAATATAATGATTTTAGAAAAAACAAAAAAGAACTATTTTCAAAAGTAATAAAAATAATAATTTGTAAAAATATATCAAAAGTATTTATAAAATGTATTCTAGACTTAATAAAATAATAGTTATTTTCAATATAATATATTATAAGCATTTTTTATAACTAAATTGTTGTTTTGGAATTGATATATTCGGATTAATAAAGTGATTAATTCATTTTAAGATTAATATAAACACATAAAAAGACAATAATATTTATACACTATACAAGTAAAAAAATAAATGATAACTGAAAGCAAAACAATTAAATCAATTAAGAGTTTTGTACATAATTTAAAAAATATTAAAAGTTTAAAAATATTATATTATAAACTTATTTTTTAAAATCATATTAAAAAGAAATATAATAATTTATTAAACTCGTAAAAATAATATTTGAAATAAATTCGTTGTACTTAGATAATAACTTTTTTACATTTACATTATAATTAATTGTTATAATAAAATTACAAAATTAAAATTAAATTTTCTTGTTTGTAGGGAATAATTATCACAACATTATCATTGCTATATATTTTTAATAAATATATATTGGTTCGTATTTTACATCTTTTATTTTAAATAAATATTTTTGTATAATTTATAGGTAATTTCATCTTACACTTTTCTATAAATGATTATTCTATAATTTATGAATTTTAAAAAATACAACTACAACTTTTTCAAATTTTCTTAAAATAAGTATATAAAATTTTAAAAATATATATTAAACAACTAGGCTGACTGAGGTCCGACCGGCTTCTGTGCCGGATCATTTCGACCAGTCCTAAAAAATTTTGGACGGCCCAGGCCCAATCCGACCCATTGACATCCCTAAACTTATATTATAGAAAAGGATAAATACAAATCACCTTTAGTATTTCTTTTAGGCACTATGATTTGCATGTAAAACCATTTAACCTAAATAATGTTTCTTGAGAATTTGAAAGAATTACAAATGACATATTAAATCCTTATTACAATTTTACTATTTCTATATAAAGATTATATATAAATCTATTTAAAACACATTGATCAATGTTGAGAACATCTTAGTTTATTTTTTTAATGTTGTTAAAAATATAAGTGGTAATGACAATAGAAAAGATAAAATTATGTAGGCCAAGAGTTAGATTTTAAGAAATATAATACATCAAGGAACTATCAACCTAATAGATAGATGCAAGTACTTATGTTGACAAATTTTTATATAAAACCAAGAAACAAAAAATTACAAATATTTTTCAGTTGATGTATATTGAACATTTTAGAAATGATGCTAAACCTTTATTTAATAGGATAAAGGTTACAAAACCATAATGGAGTGAATGGTACATGCGTTTTGTAAAAGATATAAAAAGAATTCGTTGTATACATAAACTTTGTTAAACCAAGTGAATTTAGACCTATGATTTGATAATGACAATATATCGCAAGCACTAGTGAAATTGTTGAAGTGTGACATTCGATAGCGATGATTTAAGATAAAGCTTAAAACTTGAGTTTGATGAACAACTCTCAAAAGAAATGATTCAATAGTTAAATCATATGTTTAGAGATGTCATAAAGATGATTCAAGCATTGGATAAGTTACCTGATATGTTTCAAATATTGATTGAAGCCTTTCAAGAAAGTTAAGAAGGATCCTCAAAGGGAGCATTGTAGGAATGAAAAATGCTCTTTAACTAAGTCACTTGACTTGTTAGTCTCGCCATGGACAATGATCTAGTAAGCTAATTTAGGTTACTCAACCAAAACAAGCTTCTTATTTTAGGATACAAATAGTATGTTGTATATAAAAAGATGCAATCCTAGCAAAGGACTAGGAGGTTGGAATACACAATTAGAAGGGTTCTTCAAGCTAAAGAAATCACGTGAAAAAATAGTAAAAAAGAAGAATTAACTCCTATAAGAATTAAAGCTTTAAGTTTCAACCGTGTTATTGTATTATAATGAGAGAGATTTATGTAATGAAAGAGTTGCTTATATCTTGAGTTTATTTATGAAAATTAGGAGGTTTCAGATTATTTTAATTATAAATGCATATGATTAAGGAAGGCAACACTTGGCCTAAATTTGAAAAAAAAAAAAGTGATTGACTAGTTTCTATAATGCCCTATTTTTCTTTCTTTCTTTCTTTAGGGGGAGATGGGACGGCAGGCACACCAAAAACCCAGTCCAGAACATTGAGATATTTGGACCTGAACACTTGCCGCTCCTGAGCGTAGCAATGCATAATTATGGCTGTTGAAATGCTGAAAATCGCTACGTCTGCTCTCTTAAATTTCTTGGACCGCGGCAAATATCCACCATCAGCCATGCACGTAAAGAAACTCTCTATGGCCCGTGCAAGGCAATACAGTGATATCTCCATTCGCCTGCTCTTCTTCTCTATAGCCAAGGCTAGCCCAGTTGGAAACTGTAAACATCCAAGGTGTCCTCGTTTCAAAACAACAGAAACCTACATTTTTCTCTAGCTAAATGAATGCCTCAACTCAAGGAGATGTCCTACCGTCCCCATCGCCACCATAGGAACATTGCACCTTTTCAAAAGTCTGAAGAGCACACATGTCCACAACCTGATAAGCAATTTTAAAATTCTTCAGTAAGAAGGGTGGGTTCTGGTTCTGGTTCTGGTTCTTGAAAACCAATGACAAGCATTCTCCACGTCAAGCATACAGAATAGGATGGAGGATTAAACTAACCAAGCAGACGAGCAATATACAGATAGAAACAAACTTGATCTTGCAGTACCAAGAATACTCTTTGCCAGTATTGAGCAAGGCCTGCAAAAAGGGTAACAAAACACCATAGTCAATGACGGAGCAAGGAACATCACTAGGGTGTAAGATAGTTAAAACTTTATCAACAATTTCAGTATCCCATTGATGGATCAACTAATTTGTTAAATCAGTTAACTGACGTAAAACTATATTAAATGACTGCCTATTATTACTAGAAACCAATAGCACCAACATATTTCTCTTGATGAATCACACAATGCAAAATGTATACCATCAAAGGTTCCATGCTTTCGTGCTGTGAAACAGAACTTTGTGTACTTGTAAATGATGACTCTACCTTTTCAAGAGGCCCCAACGATGAACTATCAAAGCAGGGATCAAATATACAGGAAGATACACTGGTAATGCTCTCTTATATCCTTGAACAAAAAAGGATAGTACATGGGTGCTGCATGACTGTTTCCCATGTATAATCTGCACAAACAGTAGAAAACATACAAAAAGTTGTTGAAATTACAAAATACTATTGAAGCAATATCTGGATGAGCTATAGAGCTATATAGGATGTCACATATCACAAAAGCTGAGGCAGAGATAAATTTGTACTTCATCTATATTTGCAATACTATGAACCCTAATGAATAAAAGTCCTTGCAATTAGGGATGGAAAATGGGCCCATAATCAACGGGTCAGAGCTGGGTCAAGCAGACTTCAGGCCAGGCCCAACCTGGAAGCCAGCTTGAGGCCTGAACAATCTGTAACAGCCCAACTCCCACCTTAAAACAACGTTGTTTGCAAACCCTGACAGGGCTTCTGACTGGGCTTGAGCCAGTCAGAACTAGTAATTACAGTATCATGAAATTATTAAAGAGTACTTGGAAAGACCTTCCACCTTCTACCGGAGTTGTGTTAAATTTGACCAATTGAACACATGGAGCAAAGAAAATATGAGTTCAGAAGAAAAGTTCAAAAAGCTTCTCCTTATAACAAGCATTTTTTATATAGCACAGGCATAAAGCTATCTTCCATTTACTTTTACAAGAAATATTAGACTAAAACCACTGGAAGAAAAATGTATCCATTAATCTCATCAATTTTCAACCAATGCAAAGAGTATAAACAGCTTGCCAATTATATAGTATGAATCAAGGTCAGAAAAGCTTAAGAATTTCCTTTTAGTACAGAACGTTGCTACCTGTATAGCTGAATTTTTCACATGGCTTGTCTTATTGCATTTATTATCCATATTTTTCTTCTTCTTGAATTTTCCCAATCCAAAGCAACAATAAAACTTGTATAAACTTGGAAAAACAAAGGAAAAGAACTTTCCACAAAGTGGATTCTAGGTCTAAGTCGAGTTACTTGCTCTTTCTAATAACTGTATGCAAGTTGTTGACATTAAAAATCAGAATTCAGAAATTGAGGTTGATATGAGTAAATTCGTAGCTTCAAATCTAAATCTTTTTAATAGCTGTATACAAGTTATTGATGTTAAGAATCAAAGTCCAGAAACTAAGGATGATACTTGGAACTTGGAATAATTTGCCATTCAGCTCTCATTAAAGGCTCATCCACTCATGAAGAATCTTAATTCCATCACTGTTATGTCAGTTGCACAATTCACTGGAATGATTAGCAAAAATTAACTGGAGCACCCAGCATCTTTCCAGAACACCAGTTATAAATTAAAAATGCACAGCATACCCCTCACCATAAAATGACCAGCCTTAAACAATTTGCATCCTCCAAACAGTATAGTCAAAATAATTGTCCAAAAAGTATGGGAAAAAAGTTCAATTCCCAAGTTTACAAAAACATGGGACATCTCTCCTTGAAGATGAAAACGAAAAAAGATTGGAAAAGAACCAAACGTTTAATAGGCATTAAAATATTATCAACCTTGGTGAAATCTAGAAGGGAAATAAATCATACCGGGCATGGAATTTTCATTTCTGGATCGAGTTTAATATCAACACCTGTTGATTTGTAATATTCCTCTATCACCTCTAGATTTGTAAAAGGCAAGCCACTTGCTATGTCTTTCAAACCTTGAAGGATAGAAAGATCCTTTCCACCATGTTTGTTCAGAAAGGACTTGTACGATGGAGGCAAACTCTCTTGTCTCAATATATAAGCAGACCTGAGAAATGCATGCTTCTATTTTATCAATAGTCTCAAATCCACACAGCAAAATTAAGCCACAAAGTAAATCTAACACAAATATCAGCCAGGGATCAATCCATTACGTCCTTAATTAAAAAAATAATTCTAGACATTATAGTATTGATCAATCATAATGTGTGAAAAGATGAAGTCAATCCTATTTGAAAAAAATTTCATGCAAGTCCAGACAGAATATTTCACTTTTGAGCATTATAATCCGTTAAGAACAATAATTGCGAGTGCTGAAGAAATTTTGACCCAAAAACGAAAAATGAGATGCCCTCACAACTTTAGATAAGTTTACCGGAGCCGTGTCTCGTCGTCACAAGTTTAGCAAAGTTCAGCACAACTGTGCCTATCTTACCATTGTTAGAGAACGAGAATGAGTCACCACTTCAGACCCCCAGCATCGGTACAATAATAGACAGTTGAAATACGAATTGGTTGGGCAGAATGATGTAGAAACTTACAATATTTGGGAAGAGGACAGACACATGAGAAAAATGTCCCCATGATTCCAAGTAAGAGGCTTGCAAATGTAACCAAATCGGTTGCTCTTGATTCCGCATCTGGAGGCCAAAACAGCAGCTCGTAAGAGTATATAAATGGCCAAGCTTGTGTGCTGCTCGTTGGGGCCAGTAAGAAGCATAGAAGGACCAGCGATCAATCCTGCCACTAGAGCTCTCCATCTACCAGTCCTAAAACAACGCAACACGAACTCCAAATCATTTCTACACAATTGAACAAAGAAATATAACTCATTAAAAAGCTGATTATATTTACCTATGCTGACCTCCTAAGGAAGCAATAAGCTCGTCAATAGAAGCGAATGTGCCAGCGAAAGTCCCAAGGAAGAGCCCGTATCTCAGAGCCTCTTTCACGGTTAAAGCTATGCCTTCGCTACTCGTAAAGACCTGGACCTTAGGTGAGGATCTGGTGCGACGCAGCCTAGCGAGAACTGAGAACAGCGCCAGCCCACCTTTGAGACCAGCCCCGATTGAGAACCCTTTCATCGACGCAGTAACAACTCTCCGAATCTTCTCCGAGTGGAGTGAAACCAACAAAGGAGGAGGAGAAGAAGAAGATGGGCAGGAGGATGAATCAGAGTTACAAGAGCAATGTGCGTCACAAGAGGGTTCGCTGCAGGATTTCTTATTGGTGCCGGCGTTCTCGCCTACTAACGGCGGCGACATGAGGCTAAGTGTATGAAGTTACAGAGAGGTGGTGGGACGGAGACGAGAACTTATTGGCAATATTACGGTCACCCGGTACCGGATTTACTCCTGGTTAATACAAGATACAGTTTCGAATATGAATATCGTATTATTGAATTTAGTTCTGGTATATTAATGTATCGGCATGGAATAATTTTCTAAATTTATAAAATAGTTTTTAAAATTTTAAAAATTATAAAAAAGTTTCTAAATTTTTAAAAATTACTTCAACATACTGGAGAAAAGAATTTTTTATTTTATAACTTATTCAAAAAAAATAAAAATAAAAATTGTTTCAATTTATATGATAAGGCTTATATATTTATATTGGATTTTGATTTTTTATAAATAAATTAAGTGAATTTATATATGTACCCAAAATTTAGAGAAAAAAGTTTTAATTTAGATGTAAACTAAAAAATTTATATCATTTGTATAACAATATACAAAATAATATTTGATAAATGAATTATTTAATAAATTATTAATTAGAAACAAATCTCAAAACTTTAGTAGAATTTGGGGTATTGTAATCAAAAGAACAGATATCGTTTCATACCAGCTGGTATGTACCATACCGACCAAGAAAAAGAACAATTTTTGTTATTTTGGTACTAGCTAGAGATACCGGTTAGTCTACTAGTTTTCGGTTGGTACTACTGGTCGATGTTGTAAATTTGAAAGGTGAAGGAATCATCTGATTAAATAAACATTTAGTTGGAGTTAAAGGAGATGTGGAGCCTTGTGTAAAAGAAAGTCATAATGTGAAGTGACAAATAAAAATATTACTCGAACAATATCAACATGAGAGAGATAGAAAGGAAAGGTAGAATTTTGAATTTAGTAGTGGAAGTTTGTTTTCTAGTTTTCGTGGTAATTGTAGAAATGTTGAAGGTGATATTGATAGTTGTACTGGTAGTGTTCCATCCTAGGCCTAATAAGAAGTACCTGAACCTGATGTGAGAAAGAAAAGAAGGCATGTGACTATTTTTTTGCACCACAAACAACTCTTGAAGTCCAACTTTCAATTTGTAATGCAACAATCAAGAGATGTGACTCACAATGTGGATATAATAGTAGGTAGATGGTGGTATGATATACGTCCATCATTCAATACTTCTCAGTCTTATTATTATCAGCCTATGATGGATGCACTATCCTCTTATGATATGGGATACAAATGTCATTCGATTGATGACTTAAAAGGTAAACTTTGAGTTGTTCTGCTTATGAAATTAGAAGTTATTTGGTAGAAACAATAGTGAATTGGGTTATTTATGAATGTTCATTCGTATGTGATGGTTGGACAAAGAAGAGACAAGAACATATTATTAAATTTTTGGTTTATTCTACAAATGGCTATATGTTTTTTAAATTTATTAATGCATCTGGTCTTATTAGAAATATTGAGACTTTGTTTGTGATATTTGATGAAGTTGTGAATGAAGGAGGGCCAAAAATATTGTTCAGTTTATTACTGATAATAATTCCGCTTATAAAGCTGCAGGAAAAAGGTTGTAGAATAAGTATAATTCTTTTTTTTTACTCCTTGTGTTACACATTTCATTGACCTAATGTTGGAGAATATAGGTATCCTCGATATTTTTCTGTTATTGATGAGACTATGCAGAAAACTAAAGAAGTGATCAAGTTCATTTATAATCGTGCATGGGTATTGAATTTAATGAGAAAGGAACTTAGCAATGATAGGAATTTGTGTTCTCTTGCTGTGATAAGATTTGCAAAAAACTTCTTATCACTTCAGTCTTTTATTACGATAAAGAAAAAGTTAAGACAAATATTTACAAGTGATAAGTGGATTGCATTTCAACATGTTACGTCTAATGTTGGAATGGAGGTTTGTAAAATTATATTGGAAGATAAAGAATTTTAATCTCGAAGCGATTTTGTTATCCGAGTTTGTGAGCTTTTAATAAGGGTGTTTCGTTTGGCTAATAGTGAAAAAAACCAATAATGAGTTATTTTTTTATGCCATAGAGAAAGCGACGAAAACAATCAAGGCCAATATGAACACATAGACCTTCTTTGTATACAATATATCTTTCAATCATTAATGGAGGAAGGGAAAGACAACTTTCTTCTTCAATATTTGCAATTGGGGTGTTTTTGAATCCTAGTATCTATTTTAAACTAAATCTTACTAAGTAAGTTGAAGTTACTAGACGAACTCTTTTAACTATTACAACAATTATTAGCATTGACGTGATACAAGATCTCTTAAACTCACAAATGGAACTTTATAAGTTGTCTTATGATGATTTTAGAATGTCGATTTGACAAAGAGGAAAACTTTATTCAGGTATTAGTTGTTTCCTTTTTTTATTTGTTGAAATTAATTATCACTTTATTTTTTTTATAACACTACTTTTGTTATCTTATGACTTACAATTTCTTGGTGTGTTCAAGTCGGAAATGATGCTTCAGAATTGAAAAGGAATTTTATTCTAACTTCCATCCTTTGGCATACTAATTGAAATCAATATTCAATAATGAAATACAATATTCATGGATAGATTTCAACCAATTCAAAATATTAGTTAATAATATTTAATAATCAAGATTATAATACTCTTAAAGAAATCATTAAAAATCATTAACCCTTCCCTATACTTAAATTTGTACATTGTCCTCAATGTACACAATATAAGCATTTAAAAATAAGTGAGAGGGTTAAATTGGTAATTTCCTTAATAAGATGATTTTTTAATTTTTGATTCATCAAATAGTAGACTACATCCTTGCAAAATATAAAGAAAAAGGGATTAAAATATAAAAATAAAAACAAAAAAACAAAAAAACATAAGCATAAACATAAACATAAACATAAAATAACATAAAATAAAATATATTCTAATTGTTGGGTTGCCTCCGATGTAGCACTTGTTTATCGTCGATAGCTCAATATATCGTGCACTTTTACCCTCATCTTGGGTTTAAGATTAGTGATTTGCTTCCACTCATTTCTCTATATAAGTATTTTGTAGCCTATAAGTAAGCCACCTATTATAAGATAGTAATAAGAGTATAATTTATCAAATTAATAAATCCAATCACATGCATTAATGGCCTTTTCAATGACTAGCTACTAATAAAATAAGGGATAATAAAACTCCTTGAATCTTTGATTGACACAAGCAATTTGTCTTGGAGGAAGTAGGAACCCTTAAGTAACTACCAATGTCTTATCAGTAGTTTCTTTATTTGGTTCATCCACTAGTTCTTCCTCAACCACCTCTATCCACATTTTTTCTACTTCTTCCTGGAGAAAGGTTTCTGGCTCATCTTCTTTAATTACCTCCTACCACTTTTCTACTTCCTCTTCTTAGATGGAGGTTTCTTTGTCTTCTTCTTTCGGAAACTCTTCTCAAAATGTCACTCCATTCATGAAGCCAACCCTTATTTGTTCTTCGCTATCAAATTCTCATCAGTTAGCTTTCACTTTTGTAAGGAGTTCCATTAATTTGTCTGAAATACTCTTTTCCTTTTCTTCTTCTTCTGGGAGCTCATTTTCACTACTAAAGGTAATTGTCATTCCACATTCTATAGGAACTGTTTTAATAGAAATAGACAAACTCTCTTGCATCTTGTCAGCTATTATTCCTGCCAGCTGGTCAATCTGATCATCATATTTTGCATACAAGCCTTTATTTCTTAATGCCTCATGATTGATTCTTGAATAAAATCAACCATTATATCTTCCAAAGTTAGCTCTGTAACTTGAGGCACTTTTTGTATTGCAAATATTCATCTAGAGCATAATCATTTCATCCATAAGTGTAAGAGTTGCTCTATACTGAATTGTAGTTGTTCTCATATGGTGCACCTTGAGATTGATTAATGTATATGCCTAATTGCTCCCATATATAAGTTGGTGTCTGAAATTTATAATTGTAATAAGTACTACCACAAATGTCGCAACATAACATAGACATCGGTTAAACCTCTCAAAACATATGGAGAAACCTCCCTCTCCCATATGGTGATGTTACAACTTGCGAAGACATATTCTAACTTCCATAAAAGTACTGTCTACTCCATCTATTCATTGTGAGTTGTGGCTATAAAGTTAAATCTCAATTCCTAAAATAAACCACCAACACACTATAAATGTAGAGAAGTTCAAAAATAATTAAGTGAACAAGCCAGAAATATAATAAGATATAATAACATACAATAAAAATAAAACAAAACAAATAAAATAGATATAAAAGATAATGACTAGAGTAATAGCATTTAAGTGTTTCTAATACCAAAGTTACTGACAATGGTAAAAACTTGATTGACTTATTTTAAGCTTGTCAATTATGAATTATCCACAAGTGGACCATGTAACTATAATTAGTGTCGTAAGTACGGGTTGATCCCATGAAGACGATTAATACTAGTAATTATTGTTATCCTATTATCTAATCTACGAATTTGATTTGATTTTTAATTAAAAAATAAAACTTAAGCAAATAAAATAAAATAGGCAGCATTATTCAACAGAGAAACAAGAAATCACTTAGAAACTTATCAATATCAAAAATTTGTGTCTAGGTTATGAATCCTCGTAAAACCCTTAACTAGTTGATCTTATATTATGTACTTATTTTATTGACTATTGGACTATGAAAATTCCTATAGTATACTAATAGCTCTCTCAATTCTAATAACAACTAATCATATGGTTATCAACTGAATTACTTAGGTTAAATTTTATATGATTGCTTTACCAAATTGTGAATTCTGCTATTAAGTTTGACCCTAATCTAGAAGATTTATGTCATCATATCTCTAAGGTTGCAATCAACTCCTTCAAATTATAGTAGAACTATTCATTTAAGGATTTCTTAGTCCCTATGTCATGAAATCAGATTATGAACTAATATTTAGGATCTATTAGAACATATTTTAAACATGCAATTGAATCACAATAAATTAATCAAAAAAATTACATTAAATAAAAGAATTGAAACATTTTATAGCATAAACATAGGGTTCATCTTACCTAGACATTAAAGAAATTTAGTTACATATGAGAGGAAACAAAATCAAACATAAGCATAAAAAATAAAAAATAAAGGGTTAATAATTCTAGATCTCCCTTTTATCTCCTATCGAATATTCTTTATAAGGTAGAGGTTTGATCTTATATTCTCTTGGATCTTCAATGATTTCTTTATATTTTTCACTTCTCTAGATCAAAATTGCCCCTTGAGTTGCCTCTTAAAGACTCTAAATGACTCTAAATGTTTGGTCTTCTAGTTTGCCTTTGAACTTTTCTTTTTATAGTAATTTTTAAGGTTCTCGGTGATACACGGTCTGAATATTGTCGTGTATTAGTCCGTGTATAACCTAAATTGCCCATAATTCACAATTCTGCATGGCCTAAGAGAAGTGCACAAGTTGATGCACAATTGTGTATCCCTTCTTTGCTTCAAATCTTTGTTTTATACCTTTTTCATGTTAATTCTTCTTTGTTTAATTTGTGGAGGCAATTATAACTTATAAACACACTTGGAGTAAATTAAGTATCAAATATACAATAAAAGCATAAAATATTAACCCAAAATACATCAAATATGGGGTATAAATATGGTTAAACATGCATCTATCAATACTCATATATACAAGCCACAATAGTAGCATGCCTCCTTATAACCCGTATAACTCTTCATTAAAATAGGCACTGTTTGATTTAGCTTTTGGAGGTTCCAAAAGCACTTTTTCCACTACAAAAATCATTTTAAGGAAAAAAAAATGAGTGTTTGGCTATAAATTTTAAAATCACTTTTGAGGTAGAAATAACTTTTTTAATAGCTAAAATACAGCTTTTTCAAAAGCTCAAATTTGGAGCTTTTCAGAAAAGCCCCTCATTTTAACTTTTTCGGGTAGACTATTTTCCGTCACTTACGTTTATAATGTATCTGACATTTACGTTTATCACAAACCTTCCGCAGTTGTTTTGCAAGCCGATCTTCACAAGGGAAAAATTGGTGACCGACTTCTCGAGGACACATCTAACCCATCTTCACTCGCTTCATTTCTGGTGCCTGCTTTATTTTTCTTTTTTGTCATTTCTCGATCTGTTGGTTTCATTTTTGTCCTTGTCGTTGCTGAATCCTTACTATCTTTGCCGCTCGCCGCCGCTTGAGAGGACTTGAGAAGCTTAGCCACTGCTTGAGAGAACTTTGGAAGTAGGTTTATTTATCTTTCCTTTTTCGTCTTGGAAAATCAAGAATTTCAGTACTATTGAATGCGTGTCCAGTGGAGGAATATAAATAGACAGATTTCTTACATTTTCATTTTCAACCTATTCTTGCCCTTCCTACTGCAGATATAAGATAATCAGTCCCAAGTCCCATTCTCAATCTAGCTAGAAAACTTGCAAATTTGTTATTCTGATATTGCTTACTCTAGAAGAAAAATTCCTTGCTCTTTGTCGCTTACCATCAGTCTATTAGGTAATTTACTGGTTTTTACTGATTTTTTTGCTCATGGAATCTCCTCAATATATCATGCACTTACTTTGATTACTTGACCATCATACGGAATTGGGAACCGCTTTTGTTGAAGTTAAATATGATTGTTTATTGTAGTAGAGGAAGGCCATAAAGCCTAGTTTTGTGCTGAAATTTACAAGCTCTTTTTAGTGTGCTGTTTGGTATTTATAATTGCGTCCAGATTTAGGACCTGAAACCTAGCTATGAAGTTGATCTGAAAGGTAATTGAATATGCTTGTTGGTCTTCTGTCGATACCAATCGAAATTCGATTAGTTACTGCAATTTCTTCTACCCTAATTTTGAAGCTATGGAATAATTTACAGTTGTTGTTATAATTTAATCAATTATAACCATAAAAACAGATAAAAGTTCATCATTGAGGAGAGGGTGAAAAAGACAGTATGTAGTTGAATTAGAGACTTGATGTTTATAGAGGGTGGAGGAGCTAAAGATCAAAGCCTAGGGTTAAGGTGTATTCTCTTACTGTAGCTGAATAAAAAATAAAGTTGTAAATATACGATATTGACATTGATTTTATATGCATAAGCTTCTTTTGGTATTTGTCTCCTTTGATTCGTTCAGTTAAGGTCATTTATATAGATTTTACTACTGCCCTGGCTTGTTCAATTGATTTTGAATAGTTGCTGGATTTTCAAGTGTATTTGATGTAGTGTCTTCTATGTTTCGCTACTATTATATTGCTTTCTAACCTGATCAGATCTGTCTTGCTCATCCGGATTCTCTACATATTCATATAAACTGAGCGACCTTTGCCCATAGAAGTAATGGCAGACGTTGAGAGGCATAGCTTAGATATACATGAGCATAACCTTTTTCCTATGTAAAACCTGGAACTGAACCAGTTTTTAACTCAATACATGTCCTTTTACTGTACATGGTGCATCTGATATATGGAAAGACCTTAAAAGAGAGGCCCTGATGTTAACTAGATTGAATCTTTTTGTTCTATGATCATTTGTCTGAGACTTAAACAGAGAATTAAAAGAAAGCAACAACATGTGCTTGTGTATTCATGTTTACTCTATTAATTGAAAAGGGAACAAAGGAAAAAAGCAGAAAGAATTAAGTAAATGGTTGATAAGTGGGAAAAACAAAAGAAAGCAACAACATACGCATGTCTGAAATAGAAGACTGGGGCAGCAAAGTCAATGCCACCACACCATCTGGTGCTATTGTGTACAGTTGCTGATCATTTTCTCTCTTTTTCTCTTCCTCCGCAAGTTTCCCAATGGAATGGTAGATCTTGTTCGGCAGAGATTGAACAAGTCCTCTTTTTCCCTTTTTTTTTGTTGCTTGGTTAATGACATAATCCTGTTAATGCATGAATTGGAGTACTTCATCTATAAAAATATTATAAGCAAAAGAATATGGAGGTAATAGCATAGGTGGAAAATTTTACGTCAAATGCATAGTTTTTCTTTTCCAAAGCAAGTTAAAATTATAATTGCTTCAATGATTATTCATAATTTTATAAGGTTAAATGCTCAAAATGATGGTTATCTAAATGAGACATCTCTTGTAGTGGTGTGAATTAAATCTCAAAGTCTACAATAATATCTGCATGATACAGGTATCAATTTGAAATCATTCAAAGCATGAAATTATTGATGTCACGATTTAACTGGAAATGAATTTAACAAAAAAAATTTAGAATGATAAAGGCCTCAAAGAAATTATTGATGTTTTAGAGTGTAGAGTAACACTAAATAAAAAAAAAAATTAGAGTGTAAAGTAAATGTAAACCCATTTCACTCATGAAAGACCTAATAGTAATTGAATTTTTTCAAATCAAATGTAAACAAAATATATTTTGCTTTGCATATTGTTTAATATACTTTAAAATTTATTTATAAGCATAAATAATTTTATTAAAAAATAAAATATAGTTAAAATTAATGAAAGTGATTTTTATTTTTATGTTGCTAAACAGTCTATTGTATGAAGTTATTTTCAAAAAGCTGTTATTTTAATTGACAACCAAACATTCTACTAGTTTCTTAGAAAAGCTCTTTTCATAAAAGCTCTACTGATAAAAGCTCTACTAATAAAAGCTCTACTGAAATAAGCTCATCCAAATAGGCACTTAATCTAGTTTGAAAGATTATCAATTTGTGTTTCCAGATCTAAAAGTGCATCATTGTAATGTCAACCCTAAAGATGCAACATGAAAGAGAACTAAATTATACACAAACAGAAGAACTAAAAATAAAACTAGAATTAATAAAACACAAATTGAATAATTCTCCAAAAATGGTGCCAAAAACTTAATTAATTAAATCTACAATTGTACAAAGTCAATTATATCAAGTTATTAAAACCAAAGTAAATCCAATGTGTTGATCCTACTAAAGCTATCTTACTATGTATATTAATCCTAGCTAAACGAAAACATTAAAATAAACAAGATTTAATAATATAAATAAATTGACAAACTAATGCAAACAAGATAATTGAACTAGTGTAACAAAGTGAAGAAGACAAACATTAGGGCTTCGAGATTCACTTATGTAGAATTTCAATTATCAAGCATTGAAATAACAATTAACCTAAAATATGTATTCCTATAATCGAGGCACACAAATATACTAGGCAACTAACACCTATTGATGGTACAACTCAACCAAATCAAATTCCTTAAGTATAGTTAATACATTTGATTACCTCTAAAGCTTAGGATACTAACGTTCTCTAGTGCTAAAGTTTTTATCCTTCTAGTGCATAAATTATACTTCACCTATTGATCCTTCATTCAATCCCTATGATTGAATCTATAGTAATTAAGTATAAATCCAAGATTAAGAACAAAGAGAACAACAACAATCAAACAGATATCAAATAATTTGTTAACAATCAAAAGATCCATCATAAAATATATCCCTAACCCTAGCTAGAGATTCAATTCTTAAACATAAAAATTAAATTAAAACAAAAGAATCTTAACATAAAAGAAAGATGAGAAAGAAAGAACTAGAAAATTTGTCATGGACTCTTCCATATCTTTCTCTAAATCTGTCCTTGATCTAGCTACACTAAGCAATGTAGCTTGTACGCTTTGCTTGACCTGTGACCACCTATTGGTGGGTTTATTACATTCATTCCACCTTTAACTTTCAGAAAGAAAAAAGGAACAAAATATATAAACGTCTTATTTCATTACACCTCCTTCAACATCAGTTTTGTGGTAACCGAAATTAGCTTGCCAACTTTCCCGCTGACTCGACTCCATTAACATGTAGGTGTGTTGTTCAGTTTGCGTTAGGTTGCAAATGACTAATTAATTGAGTAACAATGGATCATGCTCTTGATTTGTTATTGCGAAAGTGAAGGGGGTTGGCGTTGAAATGCCACCAAGTTATCTTCACCATTGTTCCTGCCCCTTCGAACTCCTAGGAGAGGATAGGGGAATGTTACTCATCCCTTCAAAATGTTACTGTTATTATCAAACTTAGCATCCTCAATATGCTCAATGTTCTAGTAAAAGAGAAATGCTACAAACTACAGCCAAGATACAATTGTATCAGAAGTACTGCCACAACTTGCGCCACCTTGCCCTTCGCTCATTGGAGGCAATACAGGGAGGGGAAAGAGGAAAATTTGGCAAAAAAGGTCCAATCAAATTGAACAAAAACAAAACAAAAGAAAGGAACTTGTACACTCATAGGAGTGGCCAAACTTGCCTTAGGAACAAGCTTATATAGTCTAGCTCAACTCATTGACACTATTATACAATGCTACAGCACATCTACCAAGCCAGAAACTGGGTATTGTACAACACATACACATCTGCCAAACCACGCTTTTGAACTAAGCTGTTATTCCCCTATGTTAAGTAAGGGCTTCCAGAGTACAAAATTGAGCTCAGAATGATAATGCACTGATCAATGAGAGAAGAAGAGGAGACAATGGTAGGACTAAACTGAATGTACAAACTAGCGAAGTACATACCACAGCTACTTCCATTCATTCCCCCAACGAGATGACAACAAAAACATCATCAATTGACCACTTCCTTATTACCGACTTCTCCGGGGGATTAATTATGGCACGATCTGCAGTTGCTAGTCGGTATCCAAATACAATTTCTTGCCTTTGCCGGCCTCTAACCATTATGTCATAAAAACAAAGCTCTTCCTGGTCAAACAGATAGAATTCTGCTGGTTTAATACACATTTCATTCCCCTGCACTCAGAAACACTAAACTAAATCATGCATGCATAGGAACATATCTTCATCAATAATAATTCCAGTAATTTAAAGCATTCCGCACAGAAAATATCAAAACTATATAGCACACATCTTAGGTTGTAATTACACATTAGAATGGGAATCCTACATTTGAATACTGTTTTCCCTACAGACCCAATTGAAATAACACCAATATTCTATTTCATCAGGCATATTCCTAGTTTGCATATACTGTATATGACTGACAAACCAAATTGTAGAACATAATTTTGATAGCCAAATTTGAAACCTCTTCTGATCAATCTAAGCGTTCATTTAGTTATCAGTGCAAGCCAAACAACTCATTTGCCCTTTATTATGGTATTAAACTATCTTCAAAGAGGCTAGGCAATGAAATTTTAGGCAGACCCACTTAGGATAAAGAAATCCATTCAGTCAACACAAGCATTCTATCGTGGTATATGCTTTCATCAATAGAAAATATAATTCAACTAAAAGACAAATTCAACTACGATGGAAACCAGTAACTATGATGAAGTTTGGAATGGGATAAAGCGTTAAGGTTACCTGCTCAGCAAAGAGTTCCTCAAGAACCCGATTTATTTGCTTGTCTTCAGCCACCATTGCCAGTGCCATACTAACCAATTCATTTGATAAAACATAGTCACTAATCCTGGATACAGAAACAAGGTTTCTAGTCCTAGAATCCAGGATTTCACTAATTATAATTGATTTGTCAGAAGCCTGTTGCATTTCACGGATCCAAGAGCTGTGAGAGAACCCTGAAAGCCGTAAAGGACATGACCTCATATCTTGGTCAGGAAGTCGCTTTGACTGCAACCATGGAGCAGCTTTAATTATTACACACTCGAGCACATATATAAAATCACACAACTACTTTGGATAGTCAATTTAATCTATGAGTAACCAAGTATAAGCACATAAACACAGTACAGATGCTTCTGAAAGTGTAGAATCAGGTTTTACAGCCAAAGAAAGAAGAATGGCAAAGCATGTGAAGCACTCTTTTAGATGCTCAAACAGGACACACACTATCCATTATAGCTTTATCTCGTTTGTACCTGTATATCCCGAATAAGGAGAAGAGTAGCAAGAGATCTTGAGTCTGAATGCACAACTGAGTCCTCTAATGATTCATCTGCAAGAATTAGGATCTGTCCTCTAAGAGTTAGTAATCAGTCCGGAATTGAGCTTACATAAGAAAACATTAAAAGTGGTATTGATTTGAACAAAAAGAATAACCTTAGATGAGATTCACATCACATGATCTAATTACTGAAAAAGTTTCAAATGACCCCCACATTGGTCATATTGGGGGTACTATGTCATTTACAAATGCAAAGGTATTAAAAGCATTTACAAATGCAAAGGCATTACAAGCATCTCGTATTCTGTTGTTCTGGGTTGTTAGTTCCCAATGCCCATTGTCCATTCTCTTATTTTTACATATATTGATAATTGCAGTCCCCTTAGGCTTATTCATACTGGTAAAATAGAGAAGTTCAATCTCATCTTGAACAGGGTGATCTATCCAGACCTATTACATTAAACTTTATCATTACATCTTCTAGCAGATACCAAATAAGCCTGTAACCATGTCACATCTCCAGTTTTGTTCCTGATTCTATAACTTTTCTTTCTTCTTCGTAATCAGTGGTTTCATTACGAAAACTGGTGTTTTAAAGAACTAAAGGAATAGAAATTTAATTTATTTAACAGTTTATGCTATCTTGAAGGTCTTAAGTTCCAGTCAATCAGAAGTGGCCAAACACTAACTCTCAGACGTAACTCAGTGCAAATTTTTCTTACTCCCAAGTACCTTTCTCATTTAATGGTGTGTGCTATAATGAGTTCACTCATAGGACCAAATGTCTAAATTTCACCAGAAAAGTTGTTTCACTCTAGTTTTGAGGAGAACTGCGGGTAGGAACAAAAACAATGTAACTTACAGAATCAAATGTTTCTAGAGGAAGACATTCTAAATGCCGCCTAATGACAGCATTTCCCTCCCGATGAACAAGTTTTATATTCTCCAGTCTAGAATTATCAAGCCCACCATCCGAAAGCTTCTTTTCTCTTTCTTTTTCAGGGACCTCATTGAACATCCACAATTCTGAACCCGGAGCCAGCAATGCCTCTAGAACCTGAGAAATGTCAGCGCAGACAAACATCAAGTTAGAACATTTTAAAATTTTATCAGTTCTCCTGTTCCATCCTACTGAAGTGAAATGAATACATTAACCATCTAATGTACCAAAAAAGGGGTGAATAATAAGGTAACATCAAGGATCATATATTGCATGAAAACTTGCCATTATCATGTCATCAATATCACGTCGCCAGCCACAGAATAGTATCTTTTCAGGGTACTTTGGAGGATCAGATATTTTAGGAAAAGAACCTCTAGGGACCTGGACAAAGGAGATGTCATGTATTATTATAAGACACGGAGGCTGATATAAGTTGTTTATGCATGTAGAAATAAATGTCAAGAAACAATTACTCTTTAACAATAAACAACTGTATGCACATCCTGATGGATCAGCCATCAAATTTGGGACCATTCTCCCTCCCTCCCCAAAAACAGAAGATACATTTTTTTCTAAAATAGGAGAAATATTCTTGCATGACGAGAACAAACATAAAATGTTTAGAGAAAACATCAAAATAAACCTCATTAAGACTCTTGGGGATCTATGGAACTCAAGATTGAAGGCATGGCGATTAGCAAAATAAATGAAAGTTTTCCAGAGTAAATGATCTGCAATTTGTAGATCCAGCAACTACAATGAATCTATATCTTTTTCCTTTTGATTTCCTTGGCAGACGATGAAACGAAGAAATTGAACTCAAAGCCCCTTTGGACAAGGGAGGGGATGCCCACCACTAGGCTATTCTTTTTACTTTACAATCAACTTATCAATGTCAAGAAAGGAATAACCAATTGTAATTATTACTTCCCATTTTCTTGTCCATAACAGGAATATTCATGTATTCAAAATTTCAAAGATGAGAGACGTCTCTGAGGTGCAGAACCAGTTTTTCCATATGAAGTGTCAAAAGAAAGATAACCTCTGGAAGAGGACCTGGAGCATAAGTGTCATCATCCTCAGCTATTACAAGAACTTCATCCCCTTCTTTTAGGATATAGTTATCGTCTGGATTCAACTTTATCTTCCCACCTTCCGCAGCGACCTTAACTCCACAAGGAATTGCATCAGGAAATGATATCAGCACATCTTTAAACTGCAGACCGTCCAACTGAGGCCAACTTTTTATGTAAAATTCCGCATTTTCAAACCCCAATATATCTTCCCAAATCTGATTGAAAATGGTAAAAAGGAAATTCAAATTTGTGATCAAATCATAAGCATGAAAATACACAAAGGCTGCATTAAAAGCCTATATCTTCTCGATAGAAACCTATCTAACTTCTGATAAAGCCATAAGTCAATAGTTTTGCTATGTTGACAGTGTATAGGATGCAGCATTCTACCATTAACAAAAATTCAGTTTGATACGGGAGATGGGAAATTTCTATAATTATTGATCCCAAGAATACTGAATACCCAAGATTCCAACACCAGAGGGTTAAAACTCATGTCTAACCTGTGCAAGGCCAGGCTGCAGGGCACTCTGGATCATTAAACGTCCAATCACATCATGCGCAACAACCGTTTCAATAAGTTCCCCTCCAACAAGCTTTACTAGAGGTTCATTATCAAGGTCACTCATCTCTACAACAACATGACCCCGTAAACTCTCTTTAACTCCTGTTAGACTGAGCACAACTCTCAAGACACGGGCATCACTCTGGAAACAACGATGTAATTTCAGTCTGGTTGAAGGCATACTATGAGCCTCAGAATTAAGTAAAATTTTGTGAAAGAACCTGATCTGCATTTTCATCAGATGCTAATACAATGATAGCACGTGCCTTTGAAACTGAAACCTTAGATTGGAAAATATACAAGAATCAATGCAATGCTAGAGCCTTAAAAGGAATTTTTCACAAGTAATAAAAAAGTAAAGGGCATACTTTCTTTAAGTCAGCTAATATAAGAGGACTACCACTTCTGCATATCACAGAAGTTCCCATGAAGTCAAATTCTAGTTTTGCTATATCCATCTCCATCTCTTCCTTGTCCCTTTCTGCAAGTACAACCACCACCCCACCGCCAACACTCTTGTTTGCTATTGCAAGCTGTTTCAAAAGTGAACCCTAACAAAGCATCACTTTTGCAATATTAATACCAATAATGATGTGACATTTTGATCCTAGACAGAGCAGGAAAAAAGTATAGCGGCAACACGAAAATAGGCATAGTGAAATTACATGCCATAGATTTTAGTAAATTAAAGGCATTAAACAACAAAGAGACAAATATCAAGAACCAAAAATAAGCGTCATTTTTTACATACCATCAGCAACATAATTTACCCAGCATAATAGAAACTGCAATCAATATCTTAAAAAGAGACAATGGGTAGCAAAAGTAACAGCTTCCTAATAAGAAGCAATTTACAAAATCACCACTTCTTTACACCCTCTACCAGTGACTGACATCACACCAGAAATTGACTTGAAAAAGTAACAGACCCCTAATAAGAAGCAATTTACAAACTGATCATTATTTACACCCTCCACCGGTGACTGATGTCAGCACCAGAAATTGAATTGAAAGTAGCATTTGTGAAATTTGTAAGAATCAAATTTAATATAGGATCTAAATTTGACTGCAGTACTTCATGAGGTTCAACACTAAATATAGGAAGCAAACATTTAAAGCAAAGGGTTAAAAGAACAAGGATCCAGAGTTTAGAATAAGTTTTTTAATTACCAATTTGTCACTCCATCCAAGAATCAGGACATGATTTTTTTCAATAACTTCACTCTTTCCTTTTCGCAATGAATCTACCTTCTCTGAGATAGCATCTGAAACAAGTCCAAGCATCATAGCAAATATCAACATGCCTCCAGAACTTATAGAGACAGAAACAATCCTTGGCCAAGTCCCAACCCTATCTGCATGATTTCCTGAATCAGCCACAAATGTCCAAGAAAGCCAAAGAGCTTCAGCCAAGCTACTATCACTGACTGCATATAGTGCCAAGCCTCCAAGCCCAATAAGAAAGAAGGTTGCAAAGAGAAGAGCTAGCAGCTTTGCATAAGGATAAATGGAGAAACACACATCCACCATATATGCAATTCTCTTCTTCAAGGGAACCTCTTCCTTAATTTTACCTGTTCTCTTCGAAAGAGTCTTTACTTGGGGAAGATGATCAAGGTATTTGTAGAACAAAAATGGCATTCCAAGTGTAAATAGTACAGTGTACAAAGCAACAGATCTACTGTCAGCATTTCCAATATATAATGAACTATACTCATTAGACTGCAAAACTTTGAAGCCATCACGTCCGACACCATTTTCAATGCACTCTATGCGAAGACTAATATTTTCGTCCTGCAAGTCAAAGAGCTAAACCTAAGAACATAGGAGCATAAAACACCAAACATAATTTATGAAAATTTGTGAAATGCAGAATCAAACTTGAGCAAGAACTAGAACTTCTGTACCTCAAGTTTCCACGCTTTATTTTGTACGTAAGACAAATAAGATACAGATAATATAAAAGTGGTAAAGAGCTGCAAGGAAGAGGAGACACGAAATCATCAGTACTTGGGCATTAAATGCAGTCAACATGCTTTCCTATAACATGGAGGAATTGGAAAAATTGCAATTCTTAGCATCCATTAATGTCCCTCCAGTCATCTAAATAAACTAAACTAAACGTACCTAACCTTTACCTTGTAGTTTTCATTTTATTTGGTTAGTCACACAATCTCTAAGCAATGAACCAACCACAACTCCGGAACAAAAGATAAGCATCTTCTTTGTTATTCCCTTTCAAAATTTTGGAATTATCAACAGTAAAGAAAGAACAAGAGAAAGAGAAGCAAATGATACAGAAAGTTATGTACAGATTTACTTGGGTCCTTGCTTTTCCATTCAGTTCAAACCCTAGCACATAGTAATGAGTAACAAGCAGGTTGTACGAAGAGAGAAAAATGAATATTCAAAACGAAGTCAAGAATAGGCAAAAGCTATAAAAGGCAACTCAATCTTAGAAACAAGCAAACTAAACAAGCCAATCCCTACTAATACAAGAAATTGAACTCCGAAATATGTAGCCTTTCCAGATTTAGAAACCAAAATCCCTGAAGAATATACAAATTCACTTTTTTTTTCCTCTATAGCAACATTTTTGTTAGAAAACTACGAAGACTGAAGCATTCCTTTCGTAAGTCTATTTCCCGTCCATTTCCTATGATAAAAAGGCGGAATGAAAGAAAATTTTCCAGGCGTTTTAAGAGACAATACCAGATAGAAGGAAAATGAAAATCTCAACCATTGAGCCTGAGTTGCCCTTGAACTAAACAGAAAGCCAGAACTCGACTGAGAGGCCAGAGCTTGAGTCGTCGGCTCCTTCACTTTCTTTTCAACCTTCACTTTATCATCTTTTCTCATCGAAATATCGACAGAAGGTCTAGTCACACCAACAAAACTCTCCTTCTCTTTCTCCCTCTCCCTCTCCTCCATTATCGTACTATTGGTAGTACCACGGCGACCCTTCAACGTAACCCGATTCCTAACCACATGGGGACCCAAAAATGAAGGGTACATCCAGTCCCTGTCAGAGAAACTATTATTGTCACTATGGTCAACAAAACTACTTCCCAAAATCGTTGGGGTTGGGGATGGCACGTCAGTTTCGCAGATGGAGACCCGGAGATCGGACCGGAGCTGGAGAAGGGATGAGGGAGGTGGAGGAGGGGCGGAGATGCGGCGGACAGCCGGGAAGAGAGGGCCAGGGAAGTGGGTGTCGTCGGATATTGAAGAAGAAGAAGAGCTGGTTTTGGTTTTCTTTGGGAATGGTGGCCTCTCTGCCTTGTTGTTGTTGGGACTCGGAGTTGGTGGAGGTGGCGACCCTGAGCTTTCGCTGTTTGCGTTTGCCATTATTCCTGTTTTTTCCTCTTCTTCAAAGCATTTGCATTTAGAGATCCAAACGACAGGAAAAGAAAGCTCTTTTTCCTCAACTTGTTATGCAATCACAAGTGGGCATGTGGGTCTGAGTGGATCTCGGCCGTACAATTTGAGATGGGACCTCAGTCTAAAGTGAGAGTGCAAGGTGAAGAGATTTGTCTGTTTCGGTTGTTACAGTTAAACTATGAGTAGTTTGTGTTTTGGTTCGCAGTCATCTCTAAACCGAAAGTAATCAAAGGTCCTAGTTTGTAATTGTTAAGAGATTTTTAGTTTGTAATTTTTAGTTTGTGTCTAATAAATTTTAATCATTTATTTATATAAATTTTATATAAATCTTATGTGAATTTTGTACTAGTCCTACAAACAGAGAATCTTAGCTCCACTTAAATGACACTTCCATTCTATGTGCTTCCCATAGTTAATGGAGATCACACCGCATTTTCCATTTTTACTATTCCTATTACGTTATCTCATTCACGTGAATAGTCGTTCATAGCGCTGCTTATTTGCTGAATCACTTATGTAATATTGTTTTGTGTATTATTAAGATGTAAAAATCATATTTTTTATAAAGTTTTTTTTAAAGTAATGTCTTTACAAGTAATTTTATTCGTAAATAACTAAACAATTAATTTTATTAAATAGTTTTAATAAATTTCTAATATTATTTGCTGATCAAATTAGCTATATTAATTCTCTATTAGCTAACAACTAACACAATCTGCTAATAATAAAATAGGGCTCATAACTATTAAGCTTAGGCCTCTCTTATAAGTAAGATACAATATTTTGAAATAAATTTGGGTTTTTTTTTAAGCTTAAGCCTTTATTATAAGTAGGATAACATAGCTCTTTTGTTTCAAAAATAATTGTCTAGATTGGAACTCGAGACTTTCGAGTCTGAATCGGAGTTCCATGTTCAATGAGACTTCGACTGTATAAATCTTGTTTAGGCTCAAGCCAAAATTTAAAAAAAATCAATTTTAAATAATTATTTAATTTAATTAAAAATGAATATTTTTAAAATTTTATGCTTCAAAAAGTTTTACTTCTAGGTTGAGTTTAGTTCAAGCTGAAAACAAAAAAAAACTCAATCCCAATCTAATACATAATTAAATTAGGTTGATTTATTAATTTTTAAGTTGGAACAAACCCGAACATAAATCCTACTTATAAGTATTTCATAATAAGGTATATCATGAACAAATTCTTATACATTTTTCCTAAAACCTAAAAAGGCGTGTAATCTTTTTCCATTAAAAACATAGCATTATAACATTTATATGTTCTAAATATTTTTCTCAATTACATATTATTCCAATAATTATATCAAGAAATAAATATAGTAAATACTTCCATCAAAGTTGTTTCCATACCTATATATTTTGCAAGTAATACGTCATCAAATTGATTCATTTCGGTGCTTAAATTTGAAATTATTACAATTCTACTATAATATTTTATATTTTATTTATTAAATTAAAGACTATTTTAATTCATCACCTTAAGGATAACATAATAAATCAATGATAACTATCTTTATGATATTAATAATTAAATTTATCAAAAATAAAATAATATATAAAAGATCAAATATCATTGATGTACGTAGCATGTTCTTAATAAATAGAATGACTAAATTGACTTCTAATCAATTGAGACATTATTTTTTTTCTAAATTAATGAGATTTGTACCACTGATTTCTAGTCTTCTTCTATCAAAATTGTATAGGAGCAATAAAAAGAACTTATTCTTTTAATATCTGAGATCTTTTTGATCGGTATCTTTTTATACTTCCTTGATAACTTCAAAAATTCATCCTTTTATTCTTTCGTCAACCCTATTGCTAAAATTATAGGTAATCTTAATTTTTCCTTCAACAATGCGTATTGAAGATGATGTGGCAGTTGCTTCAACTCCAAAACAAACAATTCCTCTTTGAAATATTTCATTTTATGTTGGCTTGGATTATTTATCCCTTTAAAATTTTGTTTCCTTTTGATAATGTCATTTGCTTCCAAATAGGCTACTTAGTCGTATTTTTTTTCCATTTGAAGTCATCTTCTTTCATGATGCAATACTCTAATCTATTTTGCTGGACAATTCTTTGAAATAAATTGTAAATTTCAATATCTATTACATTATATGTGATCTTAAAAGATAACTTCTTCTTCTTCTTTAACCCCAAGGATCAATTTTGTTGAACCCCGATCTTTGAGTGAAAATTTAGAAACAATAAATGAAAGTAAATGAGTGTTTTTGTATATAAATTGTGTTATAGATGATTATGACATTGGAATGTGCATGATGTATGGATGATGAGTTGAGAAACCTTAAGCATGAACCATGGTTATATATGTAAGATATTATGCAAAAAAGCAAGAGAGGAACTTGGTGAATGACAAGATGTTATTGAATGTAAGAAAACATATAAATTGAGGTTAAGTATGGGATGAATTCCAATGGCAAATTAAATTGTTTGAATGAGGTTGAAATAGAAGAAGTGAAGTTGGCGTTAATGTTAAGTTTTGCATGAGGATAAAAATGTGTATGCTGATTCAAGAGAAATTCGGGAATAATTGGAATAGAATTGGCCAAAGTTGCCTTCTTTGAAGTTGTAACTTGTTCTTTTAGCTTTACAACGATACCAAGTATGCAAGTTTTCGATATTGGAGTTAAGAGTTATGATTGATACAAGTTATGATGTTGCATAAGATTTGTGTTGTGATAGCTTTGATGAATGTTTGAAATTTGAGATTTTGAAGAACCAATTAAGTTGAGATTTGAGAAGTTTGTGAATTGAATTTGTTGTTTGGATTGTTATGAAGTATTTATATTTTTTTAATAAGTGAATTTGTGAAGATTATAGGTGTATATGATGTTAGATTGGATGTAGAAAGCATTAGAAAGGTTTGGAGGAGTTTTGGGAACCCCATGTCCGTTTAACGGACCTTCTAGGGTCAAAAGGACCCCTTGCTTTGCTCATGTCCGTTAGATGGACATGGATGTTCGTTTAACAGACTTTCTCGGATGAAATGGTGCTTCCAAGGCCATGAATGTTCGTTAAACGGACATGCATGTCCGTTAAATGGACATTCACAGGTTAGCTTGTAAAAATCGTGATTTTTGACACTTCTATAGGTCGAATCTGATTTTGTGGTCTTCATAAGAGTTGTAGATCTAGAAGTCTACTTTCAAATGGTCTAAGAACAAAATCAATCTGACTTCTAGATTGAAAGTTATGGTGATCGCG
>JANJEY010000005.1:26901710-26934536 GCA_024703695.1 Erythroxylum cataractarum | reverse complement strand
CTAGAATTACGAGGAGGATATACGCCCTTGATATAGCAAGGATATTTCGTGATATGCAACAGATCCTTATCGCATTACCCCCCCTCAAGTTGGCGCATGTAAGTTGCAAATGCCCAACTTGTCTAAGACGGTCGTGAATGGTGTGGACCCCAAAGCTTTAGTAAAGATATCTGCGAGTTGAGCGCGTGTAGGGACGAAAGAAGGAAGAATAAGATTCTGAAGAATAGCGTCACGAACAAGGTGACAGTCTACCTCAATGTGCTTGGTGCGTTCATGAAACACCGGGTTCTTGGCAATGTGAAGAGCGGCTTGACTATCACAAGAGAGACGAATGGGTTGCGGATGTGAGATCCCAAGGCTGGAAAGGAGATCCTTCAACCATTTTAGTTCACAGGTAGTGTTTGCCATGGAGCGATATTCTGCTTCAGCAGATGAGCGAGACACCGTGTGTTGTTTCTTTGTCTTCCAGGACACAGGAGAGTTGCCTAGAAGAATAAACCAACCAGTGATGGACCGACGAGTGAGAGGACAACTTGCCCAATCAGAGTCACACCAACCATGTAAGGTAAGATCATTGTTTCGATGAAGGAGAATGCCTTGGCCAGGCTGCCCCTTCAAATAACGAACAACTCGTAGAGCAGCTTGCCAATGTTCTTCGCGGGGTTGTTGCATGAATTGAGAAAGGATGTGAACACTATAAGATAGTTCTGGGCGAGTGAAACACAGGTAAATGAGACGCCCGACCAAGCGGCGATATGGGCTAGCATCCGAGAGCAAGGGTCCTTCCGCCAAGGCCAGGCGGTGATTTTCTTCAAGAGGAGTGGAGACGGGCCGAGATCCAAGCAACCCAGCTTCCATGACAATATCTAAAGCATATTTTCGTTGACACAAGAAAATACCGTCAGCAGAACGAGCAACTTCCACCCCCAAAAAATACTTCAGCTTCCCTAGATCTTTCATTCGAAAACACTTATGGAGATAAGTCTTGAACTGTTGAATGACAGCAGAATGATTACCAGTGATGATGAGATCGTCCACGTATACTAGCACTGCAAGGTGAATTTGGTTTCGATGAAGAATGAATAAGGAGTGATCAGAGGGGCATTGCTGGAACCCATATTGGAGGAGAGCAGTAGAGAGCTTGGCGAACCAGCAACGTGGAGCCTGTCGTAAGCCGTAAAGGGATTTGCGAAGTTTACAAACCATCCCACTGCGTTCCACAGAGAAACCAGGGGGCAGTTTCATGTACACATCCTCATCAAGATCACCATGTAAAAAGGCATTGTGGACATCCATTTGATGAAGTTCCCAATCTTTAGCTGCAGCGACTGCTAAGACAGTACGAATGGTCACCATTTTGGCCACTGGTGCGAAAGTTTCGTGGAAATCTAGACCCTCAACCTGATGATTGCCCAGCACAACCAAACGAGCTTTGAATCGTTCAACACGTCCGTCGGAGTGGTACTTGATGCGGTAGATCCATTTGCATCCAAGAGCCTTCTTTCCGGGAGGTAGGGTGGTAACATGCCAAGTGCCATTATCTTGAAGAGCTTTGATTTCAGAAGCCATGGCTTCACACCATCGGGAATCACGGACTGCCTCAGCGTAATGGACGGGTTCACATTCTGCCCCTATTGCTGTAAGAAAAACACGATGTGGTGCAGAAAATTTCTTATATGATACATAATGAGCTAAGGGATACATGGCACCTGACGGATGAGAAAGGGAGGTAGAACGAAGTGATGGGCTCACTGATGAAGTGGTGTTGGTGACGTAATCTCGTAGTCGCACAGAGGGTTGCTTCATGCGATGCCCTCTGCCAAGTGAAGCGTCAGTTGCCTCTTCGCCAGGATCAGAAGATGACGCAACATTGTGAGGAGGTACTGTGGGTATGTCTTGTGCTGGAGAAGATAAAGGAGGTTCAGAGATTGAAGATGCATCGTGGACTAGAAATGGGCCCCCCCTATCACCCATAGTGGGCTCACCATGTGAAGTGGGTTCAAATGCAAAATCGACATATGGACTGGAGTCAACCAAGCTGCCTTCATGGACTGATTCAAAAAATTCTGGACATTGGACGGCATCTAAATCGGTAATAGAGGCAAAGGGAAATTCATTTTCCACAAATTTGACATCACGGGATACGAAAAAAATATTCCGCTCCAAATCATACACCTTCCACCCCTTCTTGCCATATGAATATCCCATAAATACGCACTTGCGACTTCGGCTAGCAAATTTGTCACCTTGGGTAAGCTGATTGTGAGCATAACACAAGGAGCCAAATACTCTTAGGTGGTCATAGCTGGGTGGTTGTCCATGAACCAATTCATACGGAGTCTTCCCATAAGTGACAGGGGAAGGTGTCAAGTTAATCAAGTGTCCAGCGGTCAATATGCATTCTCCCCAAAACCGAATGGGCAATCCTCCTTGAAAACGCAAAGCTCGTGCCACATTAAGAATGTGCCTGTGCTTTCGCTCTACCCTTCCATTCTGTTGTGGTGTGCTAGTGCAGGATGTTTGGTGAATAATTCCTTGTTGTGAGAAATAACGACTTAAACAAGTAAACTCTGTTCCATTATCACTTCGCACCCCTTTGACTTGTTTATTAAACTGTCGCTCAATCAGAGCAAAGAAATTAAGCATCACCCTTGACACCTCCTTCTTTTCACATAATAAATAAATCCAAACTGCCCGAGAATAATCATCCACTATTGTTAAAAAATACGATGCCCCACATGATGAGGGGGTTCTATACGGTCCCCATAAGTCACAATGCACCAAATCAAAAATATTTGTAGCACGACAATAACTCAAATGAAACTTGTCTCGTGTTTGTTTTGATCTTTCACACACTTCACACACCTTATGTAAATTTTCAAGTTTATAATCACTACTTATATCAGGCAACAACTGAACAACTTTATAGGAAGGATGTCCCATGCGTTTGTGCCAAAGATCAATTTTATTTTCCACACCAATCTGACATGTTGCTACTCTTCGAATCCCTTGATATAGGTAGAGCCCATCTTTCCGATCACCCACTCCAATCAGCATCCTTGAAGTGAGGTCCTGTATCACACAAAGCTTATTAGTAAACAATACTGCACAGTCTTCATCATCTGTCAATTGTGATACTGAAATTAAACTGCATTTCAGTTCTGGTACATAGAGAACATTTTTTAGGTTAAGCCCTCCTTCGAGAGTGACTGTTCCCTCTTTATTTGCAAGAACTTGTTCGCCATTTGGTAGCCCTACTGGACGGGCTTGCACAATTCGCAGATCCCTTAGATTCCTTGAGCTCCCTGTCATATGGTTAGTAGCACCACTGTCTATAATCCACAAGACACAGCTTTTCTTACCAGTCATCTTTTCGGAATCGCTTGTCTTGCTGGTGTTTAGCATGTCCATCAGCGTTTGCCACTGCTCATTACTAATCCCAGTCAACGCACCACTCCCAGAGTCGCCACTTTGCTCACTACATGTTGTTGTGATATGCGCTGTATTTGCACGCACTCCCCCATTTCTCCCACGTCCATTTCTGCTATTGGTTCCTTTATTGCGTGGGCGTTCACCCCACCATTCTGGAAACCCAATTAATTGAAAACATCCTTTTACATCATGGCCAGATTTCCCACAGTGCGAGCACAAGAGTTGTTTTGTTTCAGTTTGCCCTTTATTCCTAGACACTGTTTGCGCTGAGAGTCCCATTACCGCTCCTCCCATTACCTCTCCTTTTGCTTCCTTTATTTTGGTGATCATCTTCATCCTTTCTTCTTGTACCAAGGTCGCGTACACTCTATTGAGAGAAGGCAATGGGTCTGTTGCCAAAATATTAGATCGCACTGTCCCATATCCGGTATCATCCAAACCCATTAGGAATTGATGTACTCTCTCCTCTTCCCTTCTTTTTTCTAATCGTGATCCAACGTCGCACTTGCATCCTCCACACATGCACCTTGGAATTTGTTCGTAATTTGCCAACTCGTCCCAAAGTGTTTTTAACTTTCCATAGTATGTCACCATAGTTGTCCCTTGTTGCTTGCACTCAGCCAGTTCAGCCTTTAGCTGCTGAATTCTTGGTCCATTGACCATAGAGAACCGCTCCTTTATGTCTTCCCAAAGGTCCTTTGCGTTCTCCACATATGTGATGGTGGAGCGCAGACTTGGCTCAACAGTGTTCAATATCCAAGAGACAAGCATCGATTGAACCGTCCACCAATCTTCCAGATCTGGCGCATCCTCTAGCGGCTTCTGATGGGTTCCATCGAGGAATCCCCACTTCCGTCGAGCACGCAGTGAAATCTTCACCGCTCGTGCCCATTCTTCATAATTTTCCCCACGCAATTGCACTTGCGTGATCACATTCCCAGGGTTATCGCTTGCACTCAAATCATAAGGTGATGGCCCTTTTCTGATACCATCCCCTTGGGTCTTGACAATTTCCTCTTTCTTAGAGGTCGCACCTGCTTCTGCCATTTTAACAGCGGAGATGTTTAATATGCGATGTTTATCGGAGCCTAGAGTGTCTCTGATACCATGCTGAAAACGTTTGAGCAAATCTTGTTGTTATTCAGAGCGTCATGGGTCATCTATATACACAATACATTTCCTAACAACTGCAGTTATCAACGGCCTATTCTTAGCTATCTACAATAATTACAGATATGCAAACTGATTACAGATCAACTAGAATTACGAGGAGGATATACGCCCTTGATATAGCAAGGATATTTCGTGATATGCAACAGATCCTTATCGCATTAAGAAAAATACACGTTTATTAAGAAAGTTAATAAAATTATAGATATGTCCTTATTAATATTCTTATAAAATTATCTTGGTAATCAACATCTTAAATGAAATTGTGAGAAAAATTGCCTTGAAATTGTGATTCGTATAATTAAGACGATAGAGAAATGAAAGGTTAATTTTGGAAGAAAAGTTACAAATATGCATACAAAGTTAAGAATGACACTTATTTTGAATAATTAAAATGTATCTAAAACGTCTCTTATTATGAATCGAAGGGAGTAATTACTAGACAACTGTCTTGAAATGCACATACAAGTGATGTCATATTGCATAGATGGTTCGTATTACTAAAAGATAGCTTACTCGGCTCGCCCTTCTAAGTTGACAAGACCTTTGATTGAAAGCAATATTATTTTATTTTTTATTTTTAAAAAATTAAAAAATAGGTCTTGACTCTTGGCGGTTGTAATTCTTCAAGTGACCAGATCAAATAATACGCAGTCTTATTTATAATTAGTAAAAAAATTAAGTTTAATTATATATATATATATATATATATATGAGTATTTTATAAACTTAGAGCTTAATTTAAATTTAAATTTATTAATTTTAGATTAAAATGAGTTAAACTAATTTAGATTTGAATATTTCTACTTAAATAAAAGATTTGTAATTGGTCATGTAAAAATTTATTTTCAATGATGACTTAACTACAATATTTTTGAACACGGGTTGGTTGTTTCCATTTTTTATTGTCACCTTATGTCCTATTCGTCTCATCCATCTATTAATAGAAGGTACATGATAATATTGGGAAAGAGAAACTGGGGATTTGATCCCAATTTTTTTGTCTCAAGATTGCTTATTTCTATAAAGCAAGAACCAAAAATTAATATATTGACTCCAAGTCAACTCACATGGATTAGCACATAAAAGGAAACAAAGTAATTTCCTAGATAAGCCTAATTAATTTGTTATTTGAAATCAAAAGGTTCTTGTTTTTGTTATTTATAATATGACCCATAAAAAACTTAGGCTAATATTTTTTCAGATTATTTATTTTGATTTAAAAAACAAAATACTCCATCTTCCTATCTTTTTGGAAACTTTAAAACATAATTCAAATGTTCAGTTACTCCACGTCATCGTCTAGTCAGCAGCCTGACGCTGAACTATGTTCCCAGTCACACAACAGACACCGACGATGGACCAGAGAGTGTGCGGAAGGCGTATGCCTTTATAAAAATGGGCACGAGCAAGAACAGTGTACACGTAGATCGACATGTCAGCTAGGCAAGAGAAGTGTAGCCGACACGTGCTTCTTCAAATCGTCAGTAGTCAGACACACATCGTACCAGGTTCGTGTGTGGACGCTGGAAGAATCGAAAGTGTGTTAATAATCGTCAACGCTTGGTTGTAAATTGTAACATCACTAGTTTAAGTCATGGTTGTCTTGTCAGGTTTTACATAAATGTATTGAAAAAGATGACCGAAACATAATTGTAACAGCGCAAGCACATGTGGCAGGAGGAAGAAACAATTAACAAGTCAATAATAAACTTTTCTGAGTTTCAGATATATGATCAGTACGAGTTTCGTATGCACACCACCCGAAAAGTCCTCGTAGGAGATGCAATCGGATATGGAGTTGGAGAACGGGAACAGACCCGGAAAGGATAAACGAGAGGAGAAGAAGAAGAGTGAAAATGGCAAGAGCAAGAAGGTTGGAGGCGTCAAAGCAGTACCTTTTATTCTTGGTGAGTTCTGATTAACCTCTTCAGTACCTTGAATTTACAAGCTTTCATGTTAATTTAAAAGCTTTAATCAGACATGATTTGAGGATGAATTCGGGATTAAAACCATGTTTATGATCTTATGACAGCAACTGAAGTATGTGACAGATTCTCGAATGTTGGCTTCCATGCCAACTTAATATCATATTTGACTATAAAGCTTCAATTGCCGCTCGTAAAGGCCTCAAACATTGTCAGTAACTTCGATGGAACTGCTAGCTTGGTGACGATGGTTGGGGCTTTGGTTGCTGATTCCTTTGCTGGCAGATATTGGACCATCGTAATTAGCTGCATAATCTATGAACTGGTAATTGTTATCTCTTCTACTGTGTTCGTATGCGTTTAAACTGAATTGCCAAGTTCAGATAAAATCCTGGAACATCATCTCTTTCCTGAATCAAATGTATCATACACTCACAATGCATATAGAGCAGAACAGCAGCGTTCTGTTAGTTTGGAGGGTTCATGCAATGTTGAAGAACTACTCAAAATTGAGACTTCTGACAGTCAAATTCCTGTCTTTTGTCACAGGGGTTGATTAGCCTTACTACATCAGCAGCCATCAAGTCACTAAACCCACCAGGATGCCAGAACCTGGTGAACTGCAAGGAAGCTTCAGGGTTCCAGTTAGGAATCCTGTACTTGTGTCTCCTCCTGATAGCAATTGGATTAGGTGGAGTCAGGCCTTGTGTTCTTTCTTTCGCTGCAGATCAAATCAGTATGGATAAAAAAAGTGTTGAATCCCGAAGCTGGAATTTTTTCAGTTGGTATTACTTCGCACTCGGTGTTGCCAGGTTATCAGCACTTACCATAGTTGTTTATATTCAGGACAACATAAGCTGGAGTGTGGGTCTAGCAATACCAACAGTGGCCACAGGTCTTGCATTTATCCTGTTTGTAGGTGCTTCTCGACTTTATAAGAAGGTAAAACCAGGAGGTAGTCCCTTGACAAGATTAGCTCAGGTGTTAGTTTCAGCCATCAGGAAGAGAAAAGTTGTGCTACCAGAGGACACAGGGCTTCTGTATCAGAATAAAGAGCTTGATGCTGCCATATCAGTGAATGGGAGGCTTCTGCACACTGATCAGTTCAGGTCAGTTCATTAATCAAACCAAGGATCTTTTCAGGTTTCTTACTTTGTGCTCTGATTAATCAAACCAAGGCCTTCAATCTTTTCAGGTGGCTTGATAAGGCTGCAACAGTGAGAACAAACGATGAGATGAACCCGCCAAATCTGTGGAAACTGACAACCGTGCACCGAATCGAAGAGTTGAAATCATTGATCAGAATACTTCCAATTTGGTTATCAGGAGTAATTTTTGTTGCTGCTACTTCACATCAGGCCAGCTTTCTAATCCAAGAATTGCGAACCATGAATCGTCACCTAACAGACTCCTTTCAAATCCCACCAGCAAGTTTTGCTGTGTTCAGTATTCTGACTCTTCTAGTTGGAGTTGCTCTATACGATCGTGTGTTCGTTCCGATCGCCCGTCGCTACACAGGGAATCCTATGGGAATTACATGCCTACAAAGAATTGGTGTTGGCCTTGTCGTAAGTATCCTAGGAACCATTGTTGGTGCATTGATTGAGATGAAAAGAAAATCAGTGGCAGCTCACTACAATTTACTGGATTCGCCTAAAGCAATCATCCCGATGAGTGGATTCTGGTTAGTTCCTCGGTACTGTCTCTTTGGATTAACAGAAGTTTTCAGGACTGTTGGGACATTAGAATTCCTTTATGATCAATCACCAGAAAGTATGAGAAGCATCGCCATAGCACTTTACTGGGTAGCAAATGCCATCGGAGACTATTTAGGTGTTTTGGTGGTGACACTAATTCACAAGTACACTGTCCACAGGACTAACTGGTTGCCTGACAGGAATCTAAATAGAGGGAAACTAGACTACTACTACTGGCTAGTTACTGGTATCCAAGTTGTGAACTTAGTTTATTATATTGTTTGTGCTTGGTATTACACAAGTAAACCAGTAGAAGAGGTCAAGAAGGAAGATGATCAAGAAATTGAAGATGATTAGAGAATGGAAAATCTGAATCTGTTGGTTTCCATATCAAACTCTTGAAAGCATCACTTCATTTGTGCTCCTCTGGATTGCTTAGGACTTTTGTTGATCCACACACTTCCGAGGAACTGGACAGAGCAGGTTCATAGACATATTTGCTTTAAGAAAATATAGGATAAGTTTTTTTTCTTTTTTCATGTTATCAAACATGTAATACATCGAACAACTTATTTGGTATATAGAAAAAAAAATAGGTCGGGTCGGGTATGAAGCAATAAGAAAAGACAAACAACAAAGCAACACTCTTAATTGAAAGGAACATTAGGAATTTTTTTTAGTTTAATAAAGATTATTATCAACTATAGCAAAGCTAACTCAATATTAGTTCACAAAATATTACATATTACAAGAACAAATGAAATATAACAACAGGAGTTACAAATTTCATCTAGTTTTTATTCCTGTAGATAGTGCACGCAGATCAAATTTAACTATCATAATGATTATGATCCGGTTGATGATATTTTCAGCAAGATTGTGCTTGCTTACTTCCTCATCCTTGTAGAAACACGATAATTTACTCGTAAAGAAAGTTTGAAGTCAACAAAATATGAGAGCATTATTAATTAAATATCCAATATAAGGTTTAAGAAGCCTATTTGTCAAATTGACGAAACAATCTTAATTTAAAATAAAATAGAAACTTAAGAACATGCCTGCAAAGAAGACTCAACGATCATCACCTTAAGTGTGTTCTGGCTAGTTCCTCAGTATTGCCTCCATGGATTAACAGAATTTTTCTGAGTCCACAGTTTCTACATATACCTATCTAATACAGTGTAAATGGGAAGCAACTTGATGAGAACAGGTGGTATAACTTTGATGAGAGCCACGTATCCCCCATTAATGAAGAAGAAAAACAAGCTGAATCTGCTATGAACTTTGCTTCTGTGTTCAAAAACAGACACAAGTTTTGGGATTTGCTGCTGTTAAAAACTGAGAAACAAAGTTGACTTCTTCCATGTCCATATCTGGTGAATCTACTAATTCCAACCAGGATCATTCAGGCATCAGGGTAGGTTCCAGGCCTTTTACAGAACTCGTGCTCATAGGGATCAGAACATATTCAAAGTTCATAATCAGATTCGTATTAGATTTTTTTAAGATACACCAGAACATGGAGATTCTTATTAAAGTAAGCAAAATATTCGTAAAGCCAACTCGATTTCTTGATCGAAAACACAACTTCAAGATTCAACAGCTGAAGCTCCAGTAATTCTTTCCTTCACTCTCGCACGCAACCCATCCTTCATCCTAAGGGTTAAAGACAGAACACGCTCTGGATTCTTGTCCTTGTCCAATACATCGATCTCAAATCGCTCGATCACCGAGGCAGCTATCGATTTCATCTGAATATATGCCATGTCCTTTCCTAGGCAGATCCTAGGTCCAGCGTGAAAAGCTGAGAACTTGTAGGAACTCTCATGTCTGCATATTCCGTTCTCAAGCCACCTTTCAGGTTTAAACTCATGGCAGTCCTCTCCCCACAGATTCTCCATCCTCCCCATGGCATATGCAACGTAGGTCACAAACCACCCCTTTCGAACAACTGTTCCGTCCGGCAATGTATTATCGGCGTTACAAGCTTTTGTGTTGATAACCACTGGTGGGTACAATCGCAATGTCTCTGAAATTGCGGCATGCAAGTATTGCATGTCTCGGAGCTCGTCAAAACTGTAAGTGTCACCGATTTTCTTACCACTACGTGCCCGTGTTGCCTCGAGCTCCATTAATATGTTCATCTGCACATTCGGGTTTGATGACAATAGCCAAAAGAACGAACTCAAAGCTGAAGATGTTGTGTCACGGCCTGCAAGAATGAAGCTGATTATTATGTCTCGGAGAAATTCAGGTGATCTGTCGAAGTTTCCAATGAATCGGGAAAGCAAATCCTCGTCCTTCTTATCTGTCTTTTCTTCCATTCTCGACCGTATAATCTGATCAGCAAATTCATGAACAGTCCTGATCGATCTTTTGAGCTTTCTTTCGGTTCCCAAGTTGAAAAACTTCTTGAATTTCCATGTTAATTGAAACACACTCAAAAACCTGTTGGAAGACAAGAGTGCAGCCTCTTCAAAAGCTTGCATGAACTCGCTACCAGCAGTTCCATCACGGCCAAGACATGCGGGGTCGACGTTGAAAGCCACTTTACATATATTATCAAACGCAAACCTCTCTAACAGGTCCTGAAAATCCACCACCTTCTTCATCTCTGCAGCTCTTGATAGAATTGGAATCAACCTCGTAGAGATCTCAGCTTTCACGTTGTCCATAACGAAGTTGCGAAGCGACCTGGTGTTAAACTCGTAACTAGCTGTTTTTCGTTGAACCTTCCATAGATCACCATCCGAGTTAAAGATTCCTTGTCCGAGAAAATCTTCAAGAATGGAAGTGAATCGCTTGCCTTTGGTATAGTTCTCGAAGTTGGTTTTGAGTATGTACTCGACATTTGAAGGGCTAGCCGTGAGAAGACCTTGGAGTTTTATAGGTCTGACAAAGTAAGCAGTGTTATTGAGGGAATTACTCAGTACTTCTACAGTCCAATCCAGGAAACGACGGCGGTTTCTCCAGAAGTCCGGTAAAGCTCCGACGATAGGGTAGATTCTGAATCCATCGACGTTGTTGTTAGAGGGTTTTTTCTGTTGTTGAGGGAAGACAAGGTAGAGGTAGAAGGAGAGAGCAAACACAATAAGTAAGAGAATGTATTGGAGGAATAAGGACAATTCCATGAAAACGGATATGGAAGATGAACAGAAGTATGTTATATTCTTCTTCAAGATTTCTGTAACTTTGAGGGTTTTTATCATGGAGGGATTGCTTCAAGAGGTGGACATATGAGTTTCCAAGCATTGTAGAAGGACCTTCGTGCATGTCTAATTCGAAGTTCAAATTACCTGGAACATTGAGTTTTAGAGTAAGATGCCACTAAAGAAGAAACAGATTTCGGTATATCATTCTAGAATCTAATCAAAAAGAGACCCTTTTAAGAGTATACTCTATAGACAAATCAAAATTAAGTAATATTTTTGCTATTTTTGATGAAATTATTACTAAAATCATAAATTCATAATTAGGATATATAACATATTTTTATTGAGTTTTTTTGTTCGTTTTTATAATTTAATCAAATCTTTTAATCGTAAGATATATTTGTAGATTTTATATAACAAATTTCGATACATAAAATGTCCATCTTTTAATTTTATTAACAAACTTTGTATTTTAATATAAATAATATTTTATAATTTTGTAAGTATTTAATGAGTCAAAGGTCTTATTTGCACCTATCTTTTTTTAAAAAGTTTAGCTGTTATCTGTATTGCATATTAACATTTTCAAAACGATATTAATAGCATCTTAAACTTTAACAAAATCAAATTTTTATCAATTTCTAATAATTGAGTCATTAGTTTAGTTTCTCAACGAGATTTCTACTAGGTATTGTTGTTGTTGTTATTGTTGAGTCATTAATTTAGTTTAAAAATAATTTCTTAAACATTAGGTTAAAGGTGTAATTATTATTTAACATTTTATAAAAAATTATGATATCAATTTTACAAGTATAATAAGTATTGTTTTAGTAATACTATAATACGAAGTAATAAAAAATAATGATTAAATTTTTTATCGAATGTTGAAATGCAAATTGAAATTTTAACTTTATTTCTTAATGTAAGATAAAAAATTATATTTTTTGAAAATTAAAATGAATTTAAATTATAGTTAAATTAAAACGACGTTACGATGAAGGCTTTCAATCCTATCATCATATGGCAATATAACCAAAGAACCAAACCTACCTAAGGAAGATAGTATGACTTTCTGCATACTAGACAACAATAACAAGGTACAATTATAGGCACATTTAACATTACTAGTATTTGAGATTTTGCTTTCTCTTTCTAGCAGATTTCCTTTTTGCATATTTGGATTTCATGCAAAAATCTCCAAGGATATTTGGTGTTGTAAAAATTGACCGGATTAGAGCAGGTTCGCATGTAAATATGACTGAGGGGAATAGTAATGAATACGCAGATTTTACGTGAAAAATCCCAAATTAGGGTAAAAATCACTGGCAAGGATAGAAGACTTTTACTACTGAGACCTCTCCTTCTCTCTTCTCTACTATGTTTGCTTGTCTGCTCTTCATGTTGCTCCTGCCTTTTTATAGGTAGGAGAAGGCCGCCATCCCCACCAACTTTCAAAGTTGGAGGTGGCTGCCAACTTTGAAAGTTGGTGGCTGTCCATTTTGGTAGGCTCTGAATGATGCCTACCATCTTGGACAACCACCTTTGTTGACAATTCTCCCACTTGAAGATTTGATTGAGAGTCAATCAAATCTTCACACTATTCTTTCTACCTTGCCGCTTCATGTTGCTTACATCTCTATCAGGCCACACGAGGATCGACACCACATAAACTTGTCACCATTGATTGCTTTTATCATAAAATCTGCCAGGTTATCCATTGTATGAATTTTCTATATATCCATTGTTCCTTCTTCCACTTTCTCACGAACGAAGTGATATTGAACTCGGATGTGTTTTGTCTTTGAATGAAATGCTAGATTCTTGGTAAGATGCAAAGTACTTGGACTATCACAATACAGAGGAATATTCTCTTGTTTATTCCCAAGTTCTTCCAACACCATCTTCAACCACACTGCTTCTTTACTTGCTTGTGTAGCTGCTATATATTCTGCTTCTATTGTTGACGTAGCCACAACTGACTGCAGTTTTGAAACCCAGGTCACAACTCCTTTAGCTAGTGTAAACACATATCCTGTAGTGGATTTACTTTTATCAAGATCATCTGCATAATCAGCATCAACATATCCTTTGACAAGAAAATCTGATCCTCCATAACATAATGCAACATCTGAGGTTCCTTTGATATATCTAAGAATCCTCTTAACAGTAGTCCAATGCTCTCAACTAGGATTCGCCATGTATCAACTAATAACTCTCACTGCATGTGAAATGTCAGGTCTTGTGCAAATCATAACGAACATTAGGCTTCTCACTGCTAATGCATACGACACTCGAGACATTTCCATCCTCTCTTCTTTATTGCTAGGACTCATACTTGAGGATAACTTGAAATTAACAAGAAGAGGGGTATAAATTGACTTACAATCTTGCATGTTGAATCGCCGCAAGATCTTCTTCAAATAATTCTTCTGTGAAAGCCAAATCTTCCTATTATTTCTGTCTCGGTGAATTTGCATCCCTAGAATCTTGTTTGTTGGTCCCAAGTCCTTCATTTCAAATTCCTTAGCCAACTGTGCCTTCAATTCTTTGATGCGATTATTATTGGGGCATATTACCAACATGTCGTCTACATACAACAGTAAGACTATAAAATCATCTTTCACAAATCTCTTGAAATATGCACAAGGGTCTGCATTCAGTCTGTTGTATCCAAGGCTCATAATGAAGGAATCAAATCTCTTATACCAACGATCTTTAAAGCTTGATCATTACAGCTATACACAGATCCCTTAGAGACAAATTCATACTGATGGAACCATTCTCTTTGAGAGGTCATATGAAATGTAGCTGCTGAATCGAGAAGTCATACATCAACAAATCTTCTCTTACCTCCAATAGTCGTTGCTGCTTCACAGACCATTGCACCTCCATCATCTGAAGTATTCGCCGCATTTCCTTGAGGAATAGAATCTTTCTTATTCAGATTCCAACAATCCTTCTGTAGGTGTCCTTTCTTGCCACAATTGTAGCACTTGAAATTCTTCTTTCTCTTGAATTTTGATCTACCATGACTATGACTCCCACTTGAGCCACGTTCCATTGATCTTCCTCTCGTCATCACCAAGGCCTCCACTTGTTGCGAAGTTGCCAGCCTGTCTTTCTTACTTTTGCGCTGACTCTCTTCTTCCAGAATAACAGCTGCAATATTGTCGAAAACTAGAGTGTCTATGTTGTTTGTTAAATTGAAGATGAGTTGATCATATGAATCTGGTAGACTTTGGAGTAGAAGTTCCGCACGTTCACTTATCTCTATTGTATGCCCTAATGATGTGAGTTGGGAAAATAGAGTATTTAAACTATTTAAGTGCTCCATCACCGAAGTGGATTCCGCCATGCGTAAAGTGTATAGTTTCCTCTTCAGAAAAATTTTGTTGTGGAGTGACTTGGCCTCGTATAATTTTGTGAGGTAATCTCATATTTCCTTTGCAGTCTTCTTTTCCTCTATACTGGATAATACTCCATCAGCTAAAGCTAGGTGAAGATTAACTATATCATTCCCGCCCATCTCGTTCCATTTTTCATCTGTGACTCCAGCTGGTCGTTCACTAATGGCCGCCAGACAATTATCTTTCCTCAAGATTGCCTTTATCTTCAACTTCCATAATGAGAAATTATTCCCACTGAACTTCTCAATCTCAAATTTTGCTGTCGTTGCTTCTATCACGAACAGAATTTAGCTCCCACTATTTTACGTAAATAGTACCTGTATTTATGAATAGTATCGTATGTATGAATAGTATTTATACGTATGAATAGTCTCCGTATATGTGAATAGTACTATGTACATGAATAGTACTGAATAACAGTAACGGAACTCCGAACGGATTAAGCCAACAAATTCGTCGTAATTTTCTGACCTCGTTCTCATACTATTTGTTGTAAAAATTGACCGGATTAGAGCAAATTCGCAGCTAAAATAGGACTGAGAGAATAGTAATGAGCACACAAATTTTACGTAGAAAACTCCCAAATTAGGGCAAAAACTACGAGCAAGGATAGAAGACTTTTACTATTGAAAAAACTAGAGAATTAAAAGGAGAAACTAGACCCACAAAAATATACAGAATATTTTTGCCTTTCTCTTTTTCTCTCTTTTCTCTCTCACCTCACTTCTCTCTTTTTCTTTCTCTTCTCTCCTTTTGCTTGCACTCTCTTCATGCGACTTCTGCCTTTTTATAGGCAGGAGAAGGCAACCATCCTTTTGGCATGTTAGGCACTAAATAAATCGGTGCCTAACTTGCCCACCAAGGTTGACAGTCACCTTGGTTGACAAAAAGAAGTTAGTTTATAGTTTTATCGAGAAAAAGGGAAATATAAAAGTAGGGATATTTTATTTTATTATCATTAATTATTTTTTTAAATTTTATTTCATAAATAAATTTTTAATTTTTTTTTTCATAAATTAACAGTCATGAAGTACAATTGTGAAGAAAATGGTGTTTTTGGTATTATTCTTTTTTTTAATTAACGGTCAAAATATAATCCATGCTTAAAATAATTTTTATTTTTGAAATATAGGACATAATAAAAAAAAGCAAAAATATAGGGGTCAACAAAAAATTAAAAGAGTATTTTTGTAAAAAAAAATGCAACATTTACGATTGTGATGATCTTATTATAATACATGGGTAAAAAAGTATTTTTGAATTATGAACTTCTTTAACTGGTAGTCAAAGGGAGTAATAAGTACAATTTTAAAATAGAAAAGGTATAACGTATTAAGAAATACAACATAGAAGAGTTAAATGTATTTTAGCCAAATTTTTATTATGAATACTCTACTTGAACCTTAGCATTTGGTGGCATTCTTTGCAAGTTTTGAAAAAGCAGTAAATGACTTTTAGGGTATTCGTTTGGGGGTAATGAAAAAAAAAAAAGGTATAGATATGGAATGAAAACTCATGTTTAGTATTAACAGAGGTAACACTTTCATTCCTCAATTTTCAACAATACTTCATTTCTTTAGATTACTAGAAGAATGAGATTCATTGTTGACTATACTCTACTCTCATTCCTTACTGTATTCATTCTTATTTTCATTCTCATTACTTTATATGAACCAAACACTACTTAAGAAATTGTGATATCAACCTTATAATTTTTTGTTGCACATAATTATGCAGGGTTTCTACATTTAGGTTGCTGAATCTTTTGTTCAAGTCCTGCAATAATTATTTTATACCATTTCATTATGAAATTTGGCTTTATGATAACTTTATTTTGTTATTTACTTTTCAATACGAATTTGGAAGGAGGATTTAATGTGAGGCACCATCACTTGCACTTCACCAAACAATATCCACAACACCCTATAAATCCTACATAAGATTCACTCAACAAGTGTAAGAGTGGCTGTTTTGTTATGCACCCAAATAAAAGAAATCATGGGGACTTCAGACCAGGAGGAGGTCCCCGTCATAATTACTGACACCCAAAGAAAAGAATTGCAAGAGAAGTGTAGAATGAAAAGAACTCGAGAGAAGTGTTTGTCAAAGACCAAAACAGACTGTCAACATTAATGGAAGACTTGGAAATCTTTGAACAGTTCCCATGGCCGGATTGCATCATTTTCATTTGGCAAGGGGTTGAGAATGTAACTTCACAGCGTTCCATCATTCACAACATGGAAAATCACACAGCCAGGGGAAGCCACCTTCAAGTTCCCAATCTAAAGAAAGATCAATTGAATCCGCCTCCAGGACCAATAACGGTACGTCTTCTTTCGACCGAGAACTCAGGAGAAGGAATCTTGTGACTGCGGACTAATTTCACCCACATTCTACGTCTCACATTGCCTGGAATTCCTATCATCAAAGGTCCAAACAACAGGACAGTTTCCATAAAATGAGGACGAGGATAAACCTTGTCTCTTTTGTAAAAATATACGATTTCTGAGAAAATAATGCTAACCCTTCACTATTTCAATGTCTCTCTCACTCTCAAGATCCCGCTTCATTATGTAAAGAAACAATAATTATTTTATTTGTGTGTTCATATGATCCTCCCATGTGTAATTTTATCTGCAAAATTCACGGTGGATATCACCCTATACATCATCTTTTACTGATCTTTTAACATGGCTTTTTCCAGCTGTAATCCTAAGATTTTGCATCTTCATCATCTTCCATGCTATAAACTCCAGTATTTGAGGTCCCTCCAGTGTTTCCTGCTAATTCGATTAGGGCCTTGAGGAGAGCCAGTTTGTGAACTAGTTGTCTTTGCAAATTCACCGTATTGATCTTGAGACATCAGAAACCTCCAGAAACAGCTAAAGATTGTTTTGCTGAGCCAGCTGAAGCAGGTGGAATTCTTCTTGAATGGAGTCTATATTTCTGGCATGGTGGTAAAGATTTCTAATCAGTCTTCCACATAAATCGAAAGCATTCACGTTACTCATAGCAATGGAGAAAAGGAAGAGAGATTGTATGAGCAAGATCAACATTTTGTTTCATTTTTCTCATGCTTTCCCTGTACTGAACAAGGCATAAAACCAAGAACTCACCTGCAAATGACTCTTCACTTCATCATTGGTCAACCCATCAACTTGAATGAGCTCTCTAATCTGCTTTGGAGTAGCAGCTGCAATTTTTGGAAAATTCAATTTAAAATGCTTGAAAGAAGTCGAGTCATACCTCAAAAAGATATTTAAGAGAATCCTTCTACAATAATGAAAGTACAATCAATTCAACTTCTAGACCACCTGCACATTCATTAATCATCATGTACACACACTATTTGACAATAACTAAACAAACATAAGATCATAGACAAAATTACCAACATTTTTCAAATCTCATTCATCACCCAGTAACAAATGCACATCCCAAACAAGCAACACCAAATTCTCAAAAAAAAAAAAAAAAGGACAAAAAGACGTGATCAACCATCAAAATTAAAAAATGACATCGAGTTTCGCAACATGTCCTAACCTTGACAACCTCCAAGTTGATGTAAAGCATTGACAAACCGTCGATGCAAGTCAGGTGACCAGCACCTCCTCTGCTTCCGGGCAGATTGCTGCTGAGATGATTGAGTGCTATTTCGTATATTTGAGTGGGAATTAGGTGCAGAGGATGAAACCGTTCTACTGCAGCTGAATCTTGAATCAGTAGAGCCCGATTCCTCTCTCAAATTCTTGATTCCAGGAGTCAAAAGAGATAAGTCTGGGACAGTCTCTTTATCACTGCCATCCTTCTTTGATAATCCAGAGTAAGCCTTAAACGGAATATATGCTCTCGTTTCACTCCTGTTCTTGCAGGTCTGAAATGCATGCTCATTTCCAAACAGATTCCCTTTCTTTGAAGTCTACGAAGCACAAGTAAGAAAACAAAAGTCAATTTCGATTTCCCAGTTCTCCTGTTGAATTAAAGCTTTGAACTTTGAGACGCATAAGATAAACTTGACGCCAGTTTCATTCATATGTGAATAATTTTTTTTGTACCTTATTTTCTAGTCTGGAATTTGTTTTTGAATCAAAGATGGTTTTCCCACTGGAGGTCGGATCATCACCGTTCCATAACTGAACAGAGCTCATCCAATTTTTCTTATCTCTAGAGTCCTCCTTTTTCATTTGATCATTTTCATTATTATCACATTTTTTCTTCAATGGAATGAACTCTTCTAACACTGGTTTACTCTTTGATTCTGTGAATTGCACTGCCTCGTTCCTCAGAAACAAAACCGCTGCAAGAAGAAGAAGAACATAGATAACATTAGAAACAAGATCAATAACCACGCAGTCAATCGGATGAAAAACCACATTCACAATCACTTCAAAAGAAGAAAAGAAGAAATCTATTGGGATCGACCCATTAAGATGATGATTTGAACCCATTATCGAAGTCCCAGTTTTGATCGAAAACAACCCAACGAAACGAATTAAACCATTTTTCTTCTTTTTCATATCAACCATCACATTGTTTAAAACATCATCTTATATGTGTGTACATACATCAAGGAACCAACCATCGTTCAAAAGGAGCACGCAAAGAGGAAGCTCGCCTTTAAAAGCATTGATCTTTCTAATCTCATCTTCCAAAACCTTAACAAAACCATCAACTCTCGAAGCCTTGTCGGAAACATCCCTGATCACCGACACCTCCTGAAGGAAGTCGGTGATTGTCTTAGGAACAAAAGTAGGCCTAAAATCCAAGCTCAGTTCAGGTGGTGGCAGCGCATCCATTTCCATACAAACACCACCGACTCCCTGTAACACAGCCTTTCACCCAAATTCCTCAAAACAAAACTATAGGCATCATCAACGAGACACAGAGAAATAGTGGTGGAGTGAGAGAGAGGGAGAAAGAGAGAGGACGAGCGAGGGTGACATCTATCAATAACAACTTTTTCCTTTTCTCTCTATACATACATATTTCGTGTTGTCGCATATTTCATGTACCAATTTATATCATCTGTATCATGTCGGTTTTAATTCACTTGAGCGATTGTATTTGTTTGTGACAAATCGAATGCTTACTTCCATCGTCAAGATAATGTAATACTTACATCATCATCGACAACCCTATCATATCATGTAAGCATGAATTTTTAAAGGAGTAGTAGATTTGAGCTTTAGATCAATGTGTCAACATTCGGTATTGATACAAAATTTGACTTAAGAAAACTAGTGAATTAAAATCTATGCCAAATTAATGGTGACTGCTTGACCACATGTTTGCGTCACCCACACTAATTATACTAGTAAAAAATAAAAGAAAACTTCAACTTTGTTTCAAGAACAAAAGCTAGCTTGCCAAGTTCCATTTAGCCTGGAACAGAGCTAGGCTCCTCTTTGTACTTTTACAAAGGGACAAGGAGGCAAGACCTTCAGGGTCATCCAAAGCCATAACCTAGAAAGAGTTTAAGGCATCAATTCCATGTTTTCTGATCAATATATCCTCTAAAATGGTTCCCTGATATTTATTGAAAGAAAATGGGAAATCATGTTTTTTTTTTTCTGTCAATTTTTGAATTAATCCAGTCACGGACCACTCAGTTTGACCATGCCAATCAAGTTTTCTTCCTCTCACAAATATTAATATATATGTAGTCAAAGAGAGGACAATCCATTAAATACGTAAAAATGACCCTTTTCTGTTTTTCTTTTTTCCCTTTATGGCATCAATACCATGTAGGTCAAGAATAATGCCACCAATATGGAATACCTGGACAAGTCCATGGTTGGTCCAATGAGATGTGGCCACTCTCTCTTGCAAACATTTATCGCTTAATTGTCATGCCTGGCTTTCGGTGTTTTTGGAAACAACTATACAATTGTCTTAGAAAAAGGGTTCACATCATCTGTTCTTGTTATTTTGTGCCTACTATATTTGACGAGCATCTATCCATCCAATTTCTCTTTATCCTATTTATTAGATGGATTGAGGTCGGTATAGGCAGGGACGGAGCCATGTTATAAAAAAGAGGGGTCATGACCTCCCTTTTCAAACATTTTTTTTTAAATTACTTATATAATTAAAATTTTTAAAATTATAAATATAAATAGTCCCTCTTTAAAATTTTTTTTTATTAAATGTTGACCCTCAGCCCTTTCTTAGAGTTGAATCTGGCTCCATCCCTAAGTATAGGGTAAAGAAAATAAGTGAACTAGTCCTCTTAGACAATGGTTTAAGATTTGTTTCCTTTTTCCACCGCAATGTCTAAGATTCCTCTATGCTACTAGTGAATTAAGTGCCTTTTCCCAAATTTCAATGGGAATACACTCCAGGAATACAAAACTTTGTTTCTTTTGTTCATTCCAAAACCCTAGTTTACCCAGAAGATCTAGAAGACTCACATGAGCTAGTTTTCTAATGAAATAATACTCCATTCAATGCAGTAAAAAGTACCGTACCCATTTTAAAATAATTTCAATGTTTTCTGAAACATCAATCACACCATCAATGTTTCTCTGTCAATATCCAATTTCAAACCTGTCCACTACTTTGCAATATCTAACTCTCATATAAATTGGATTACTCTCCATGTTTAACTACAAACCAAGGACAAAAAGATATTAATGAACTCCAAGTCTATTGGCATGCTATATATTTCACTTCTCCAATAGCTTTAAGATACATAGTCTCCTTCAATGTATCATTAGTTGACATAGAGCGCGATAATAAAACAAAAATGTACATACGAGAAACAAAATTCCATTAATGGATTAAATCAAGAAACGTACTTGAGCCATAAAAATAGAACAAATAGATGACAAGTTAGATTCTCAATCAAGAAAAGGACACAAATATTGCATGTGACCGGATAGCATTTAAAACTAATGATTTTCAAATTGGATCAGATCGACCGATCCAATCAGATTAACTTCAAACTGGCCTAATTTTTTGTTCTATTTTTATTATTAATCAATATGAATAAAACTAATTGGTTAAACAATAAATTGATTGGAATTTGCTTTGGAGATGTAGAATTTGCTTTGGAGATGACAAATATTAATATGGCCATGGTTAAAGATAGCTCATCTGCCCTACATCTCTTAGCTTGGAAGCTTAGAAGACTGCATAGACAACCTGGGACAGGTCAAATAAGATGTGTTGTTTGACCATAAAGAGGTCCATCCCAAACTATCTACTAAGTGGACTTCTAAAAACAACCATAGTAAATGACTTCCTAAACAATGTCTCCTAGAGATGCAGGGTATCTTTAATGCAGAGATAAGTGCCTTAGTGAAGAATTTATTCTTCATGTGGTTTAAAAGAGGAGGGGGAGTGAGGGAGTACATTATCATGATGGTCCACCTCAAGAGTAAGCTGAAGGCGTTAAACATCATCATTCCTGATATTTGCATTGTACACCATGCTCTGAATACACTTTCTTAAGAGTTTGGTATTCTGGTTACAATGTACAATTCTTAATATGAGGATTGAGACATCAATGCTTTGATTGCTCGATGTATTATTTAGGAGGAGAAGCTTAAAAACACTACTCATATAGCCTTAGTAGCCCTCAAAGTTTTAAAGTTAAGAAATCCAAATTCTATCCACATATGAATATTGGTCAATCCAATATTGCTAAAGGTCCTATAGATGTTAAAAGTATGAGGTCTTTCTTCTCTAAGAAGAAAGGACATAAAAAGTTTGATTGCCATAAATATAAAACCTGAAAAGAAAAGCAGGAACTATCAGGTAACTTTTTGACTTGTATGATCCATGAGGCTAATTTTAAGATAGCCACATCAAGTTCTTGATGGCTAGATAGCGGAGCCTCTAATCATGCATGCAAAGTTTGTGGCATGTTATGGGGCTGACAATAGACAGTTTGACTCAGGAACTCGATTTCTAAGTTGTTTGTTGAATCAATGACTAGATCCATTCAGTTATATAGTGGTGATCTTTCTATTGTGTTTTTCAGTAACATCAATAAGAACATCACATGGTCTAAGCATTTATAGGATAAGTATTTGACCATAAAGGAATTGATACAGAAAGATGAGATTGAGATGAAGCATTTGAGGACTGAAGATATGCTTGTTCATCATTTAACTAAGGGACTTCAGCCACTTGTTTTTGAAAGACATATATACAATATTAGCGTATAAAAGTCCTTAAACACTGTTAGTTAGTGATAAGTGTAAATTGCATCGCGTTTTAGGTTATAGTTTGATATGTGTTTAGCTATTAATTTAATCATTTAGTATGTGTTTAGGTTAGAATTGTGTTAGTTGTTAATTATTTATAGTTTAAGTGTTTTATGGGTTAATACAAGTCTTTGAGCTTAAATATTATGCTTTTGAGGTACCTTGATGCGTTTGTTAGTATTTTAGGGTCAATATCAAAGAACGGAAGAGTTTTGGAGACATTCAGGTCGAAACAATGGCCTACAATCGTGGGATGTCAGGCTACGATCGTGACAGAAGCACCAGGTTGGAAATGGTCGACGATTATGACTTGCAGGGCCACGGTCATGGTTTACATTGAGCAGACATGTAAACACTCACAAACGTCAAGTTTCGAGAGATTTTTGGACCTTTCAGATATCGAAAAAATCCTAGGGGCACCCAAAATATAAAGAAGTAAAAAAAGAACACAAAGAGGAGGGAAAGGGAGTTTTTTGTGTTTGCCACCTTGAGAAACCCTAGATAGAAATCATCGAGAGATAGAGGAAGAGAAGAAGGAAGAGAGAAGAGAGAAGGGAAGAAGAAGTTGATTCGATGTACCTTCCGAATCAGGAGGTTTCTTGACATCGTTGCCTTCTATCATCCATTTAGATTGTATTTTCTATTTATTTTCAGTTTTATTAATGTATAGAACTGGATTAAACAGTTGATGATATGATCTATAATGTTGAGGATATTCTAAACTCACCTTCAAAATTTTGTTCTTGGATTAACGAAAATCTGATTGTTTATGTGTTTATTGGATTTATTGTGGTTTGATTCTACGATTGTATAATTCAATAATAAACTGAGAGGGTGAATCGAATGAAAAACAATTAAATTGGATTAACAAGAGTTAGTTGACTTAATAAAAACAAGGATTATGTCAAATCGAGAAATTGTGCGAAGAAAGATCTTGCATAAGTTTTCGATAATTTATTAGAGAACTTCAAAACTAATTGAATAAGTTATGAATTGAGAGATTGCAACCTCCATAATTTGATTAGGGTTTATGATTTTGGGTTAATGTTTATTATGATAGTTTATTAGAGTAGAACTAATTAAATAGGTTGTGAATTGAGAGATTACAACCTCCATAATCTGATTAGGGTTTATAATTTGAGGTTAATAATTGTAACTCCAGAAAGAGTAATTAACCTTATAATAGTCTAGAACTAACAATTCGATAATTAATAATCAGTTAGGTTAACATTAAGGATAGGTAAAATTTGCTTTCTCTCAATTGGTAATTTTTTTCGATTGATGCTTGGGTATGTTGCAGTTGCTTAGTAATTAGTATTTTCATATTTGATTCTTAATTTAATTGATTGAATTAAATTTTCGTATTAGTTTCGTGCAATTTGAATTTTTATTATTATTTATGATCTTAGATTTTAGGATTAGATTAGTCCCCCTTCTCGTGGAATCAACACTTTTGATACTACGCTAATGAATTGTGTGTTTATAAATTATCGAAGATTAATAATTAAAACTTACACATAACCAAACCATCGATCCGTTAAGGATCATTATATTTGCTTCTTATACATTTGAATATTTTTTCATGTATCGTGGCAGTATGTTTTATCAATACAAATGATGATTATTTTATTCTTTATAATGACTGCATTGGGATAGGTGGAACGATCATTAGTGAAATGTGAAAGGTAATTATAACGGATATCGAGTGATAATAATAGATGTGCATAAAGCTGATGGAGGATTTTTGTTTGCTTGCATTATCTATCAATGGCAGTCTACAATACACTCAATTAACTACAACCCTAGCTGTGGATGACTTTAGTAGTCCATTACCCTCATATCATATGCATGGGATGGGGGAATTACCAAGGCATATAGCCTTTAATTACGAGCAAACAGAAATAACTAAGCCCCTGATTAGTTCCTTTTGGTTGTTTCCCTCGATCCTCCTGTTGATTATTTTGCCAATGTAACTACAGAATGGACGTCTTCTCCTATTACTTGATCTTTGTTCGCCAATAACCCTTCTATTCTGACACCAAATGTTAACAATTACTTTTACTTTCGAGAAAATACAGAAATTTTAGAGAGAGAACAACTCAGAAGCAACTGAACTTTAACTAATAACGGTTAGTATCCGTTAAATACAAGTAGTTTTCTCCGATCCCATTCATCTCACCAATCTAAAAACGTCGTATGTCTTCAAGTGTTTGGCCTTCCATCTCGCTTTTCGTTCTCTAACGATCCGCAATTCCCTATGACACGTCCTCCTTCTACTCCTGTTTTCCTAAAAACTTTGGTAGCAAAGATACCGGGCAAAAGGAGGGCAGAAACGGGATTCCAGACAAGACGGGAGGCGATTTCTTGGGCCCTCTATTTGGCGCATTCCATGCTATCGTCGAGTTTTCTCTTGGCACCGTCATTGACCTCTTTTGTTGTTGTTCAGTAAAGGCGTCACCGTGTTTCGGCGGCGGAGATAAGGAGAGAGAGTATGGATGATAATGGATAGGGTTCGTTCGGATTTTACTCTATCCATATTTATATCGATTTTTTATGACTCGACTCATATCCATATTTATATCCATCGATTTTTATGATTTACTACCCATATCCAAATCCATTGAGTTGTTCGGATTTTTTGATATCCATCAGGTTGTATAATACATAAAAATATAACTTCTAAATAAAAAATATAAAGAGTAGATTTTTGCGAACGCTCCAAATCAAAATAACTTTAATAATAATAAGTCAAGATTTTGATTTGTATGTATTAAAAAAATCATAAAATTGGAATAATAAAAATCATAATATTTAGTACAAAGACAACATACATTTTTCACAATTTAGAACTGGAACAAAGATTGAAATAACTAAAGCTTCAAATTGTCTTTGCGTGAACTCTACAACATTCAAAACTTCATCTCCATATTATTTGCATTATTATCATTCTATAAGAAAATAAAATATGATAAAAAATGTGAGTATTGATGAATAAAGTGGAGATTTTAAAGTCGTTTCTTCATATAAAATTTTAATATTTTATTATATTTAATCATAAATATTCAAGAAAAAATAGAGTTAATAAAAAACAGGTAGGATATGAGTATCGATAGTTCGGGTTTTACTCTACCCATATCCATATTTATTTTTTATGACTCAACTCATATTCATATCTATATCCATATCCATATTTATTGATTTTACGTTTTACTGTCCATATCTAAATTCATTAGATCGGATAGTGCAGATATTAATCGGGTTGAAATCCCATTGTCATCCTAGTGATACCTCTTTCGCTCTACATCTTTAAAAGGTAGAAACATTACATACCTTTTTGATTATGCATAGCCAAAAGCTCCAATAAGGTTAATTATATATTTTACTTTCCGTTTCTAGCGCTACGCGTTGTACCTGATTTCTGCCCTTCTGCTCTACGTTCAATTCCCCAATCCCTACCCAAAAAAAAACCAATAGAGCGCACCCGCGTTTTACAACTTATCGGCTTTCATATTTACGGTTAGCTTTCGCTAATTCAATATTTCATATGATGTATTTTTATTGTATTGCTAATTTGCCGTTCATGCTCGTTCACAAATTTTAGGGTTTTCGTTTTCTTTTGCAAGACCAAATCACACGTTAAATGTTTCCCTATCCAAATTCGTTTAGGTTTTGTTAGTTTGAATTGAATGGATATCTTTACTCTGGTCCCTGAAAAATTGTTGGCCTGACTACAGTAATCAAGCATGCATTTGTTATAGTTTGAAAGCTTTGTAGCACCTCTGCTCTCTAGCGAAATGAAGTAAATATTTCCTCAATTCTTGACGTTTTCTATGAGGAGAATGTGTTATTTAGTTTGATATTTGTTGCTAAGAATGCAGAAAGATTCGAAATTTTCACCAGAGTATGAAGCGAAAGAGAGGGAACAAGAAAGGCAAAGCTAAGGGCCGTCATGGGGATGCAAAGAATGAGGCAGCTATAAATATAGTCACACTGAATAGTGAAGATAATTCTGGGGTTGATGAGTCGGATAACATTGATGAATATGCATCTCGGATGGAAGTTGATACACCTTCTTCAACTGGGACAGACCAGCCACTGAATGTTGCAAGTATCAATCCTGATGGATCCATCGACAAGACCACTGGGAAATCCGTTGGGCGTGTGAAGGTTAAGCTCAAGACTTCCAAGACTATGGAATCACAGAGTGATACTGACAAGAGTAGCCTACAAGTGGTCGTGGACAAACGAGGTGTCGCTGGTGATAAATTGGAAGATAGTGACAGTTCGTTGCATGAAGCGAAGATTAGTGGTTCAGGAAATGTTTCGAAGACACCCGGCAGTATAAAGATTAAGTCGTCAAAGGGGCTGGGTGTTTTGAGTACTGAGAAGAGCAGTACTACTGTAGTAGTACCGGATGACAGTTTGCCACCAAAAGAAATCAAAGCATATCAGCGTTCTCGATACAATAAGGAAGAATTAAATGCTGCATTGACGGTATGCTGAAAGTAGAGCTAGATTGCTAATGGCTACTTCACATATGTAGTTTTTAAGTCTGTTTCTGCAGATGTAAGCGTAGTACGTAAGTTGATTCAGTTTATCCTCTGTAGGTGATTAAGAAGGTGATGAAAATGGATGCAGCTGAACCCTTCAATGTGCCTGTGAATCCAGAAGCCTTGGGAATACCTGTGAGTGCATAGCTGGTGAAATTCACTAGTCCTATGGTTCTGATGCCACCAAGTACTTGGAATTATATTATTATGCTCCTTGAACGCTGCTTTTATATCTCTTCGCTGTCTTTCCCTTTTGTATTCTTTATCATAATAACTGCCCTTTACATTTACTTTGACACTGAAGAAAAATATAATGATTTTCTAATATAAAGAAGTGTATGGAGGTGTCCAGAGGGCATTTTCTGTGCAGTTATATAAATTAAGATTGAGCTCGATATGTCAATCACTGTTTTTCACAGACAAGAAGTATATTCATCTGTTTAGCTTGCAGTCCGTTATGCCTCCTTAATGTTTAAGATGGAAGCTCAAGTATATATGATCACCTTGCTGTGGTGAAATTTAAAATGCCAAACTGCTAAGCATTTTTCATGGGATCGAATTTGTCTTTAGCGGGGAGGGGTTTGAAAGTTGTAGGATATGGATTCAAAGAGTTGCAGAGTGATTTTAAAGTTTTACAGTTTTAAGGATGTGGCTATTTTCCTAACTCTTGCTTTCAACATTTTTTGTTTTGGGTGGGGATTGTTGGAGCAGGATTATTTTGAGGTCATAGACACACCAATGGACTTCGGAACGATATGTAGCAATCTTGAAAAAGGTCACAAGTATAAAAATTCAGAGGATGTCTACAAGGATGTCCAATATATATGGGACAACTGTTATAAATATAACAGCAAAGGGGATTATATCTTGGATCTCATGAGACGGGTGAAGAAGAATTTCATGAAGTACTGGACAGCAGCTAGGTTATACACTGAACAAGGTATAGAAATAACGGTGAGAATTTTATGATTGTTGGGAATTTTAGCTCCTATCCAGTATCTACACAAATTTGCTTTTAAATTTTCCTTTGCTATGGTGCCCCTTATTCATACATTTTAAACTTAGTTTTTAACTCGAGATGTTTAGGGATAACATGGTTTATCATTTCTTCAACTTGCTAATTGATTAAACTTTTTAGTAATACTTACCTTTTAACCTAGATTTATGATTCAGTTTCTTCTTATTTTTGATTGTCTTGAAATATCTTTAGTTATTTGTATTTAAAGATACAGGTTGACTTTTCGTTTGTCACTTTAAACTCCTTCCATTTCGCTTTTGATAGGTGCCGAAGGAGTACAAAGTGAGGATGTTGCAGTCTCTAGTCAGGGAAATGCTAGAAGTGGGCAGCCGAAGCAGAAGACAAAAAAGCGTCATGGGTATGTTCTGATAGTCTCTCTTTTTTTCTTCTATTCATTCACATGATATATATCATGCATTGCTCACGGCTATCACGCTAAGGTTGTGTTTTATTTCCGCCCAGTCACTTTAGCATGGAGGATAGAGCTTATCATTTTTTCATATGAAACACGCTTAATGCAATTCACTATTTATTAATCTTTTTGCAGTCGACGACATAAAGGTGATTGTTTATGTGCAATATGTGTTCTTAAGCGACGTAGAAGGGAACGGGAGGAGAATGCTAGGCTTTTTAAGAGCCAAAGTGGAGTGGCTGAGAAAAAACTTGCTCAACAGCTCAAGCAAGAGGTGAGTCTATGTTTTGGACTAACTATTACCGTTGAACTTTTAATTCCTCATCATTGTAATAGCTCAGCTCTAGCTGTCAAGGATCCAAATAAACTTTGAGCGGTTAAGAGAGCTTTTGTTGCATTGCCCTTCTCTTTTCTTTCACCATTTCGGGAACTATCACATTTTGAGTCCCTAACTCTTTCTTGTCTTCTCATCTTCTGTCATATATTTCTACCTTCTTATTGCAACTTGGTTGCAGCATGCACCTGGCTAGTTGCTATTTCTCTTGAACATATATTATGGGCATAATGGTTAGCAAGAAACATGAAATTTGTCTCTTGTGCTGTTCAAGCAGCTAAGTCTTTTAACCAGACAGTGAGGCATATGGTTTCAGTGTATAAATAATTTCTCATCATTTACATGGCAATTGGTATACCTTACTTTTTACTCTTATTCTTGTTTATTTCTTGTATGTTGAAGGATTCTTCACTTAGGGAAAGCCCTCATGCTGATGATTCATCATCAAATATGGGTGAATCAGTAGATCTCGATGCAGACGGTGATGCTGATGCTGATGCTGATGCTGATACTGAGGTAAAAGGAACAGAACTGGAGGTAAAGGATACCAAGCAGCAGGATAGCCTGACGGAAAAGCATGAAGAGGATGTGAGAGAGGATGAAGATGAGGGGGAAGAAGAGGAGGACGATGACGAAGATGAAGAAAGAAATGGGGTAGAGATTCAAAGGAAAGAGAAGGATGAAATGCCTGAGCAATTACATTTTGGTCATAGATTAGAAGAGCTTAATCAACAATCACTGACGGAGACAGCTGATAATACAGGTTCAAATATGCAAATGCAAACATTAGAAGGGCATGCAGTAGATGAAGACATTGTGATAGTGCAAGAACATGAGCTCAAGGTATCAAGTTTACCAATTTCTTTGTTGCATATTTATTTGTGTATTATTGAATGTATAAAAATTATGAGTAATTTAGATACAGGATTTCTTATGAAAAAAAGGAATGATGACAAGAAAGGCATGTATTTTGATAAGAAAGGGCCTTGACTGAATTAAAAATAACAGTGGCAATGAGATAAACATAGCTAGAAAACTAGAGGAGCATCTGTATGTTTTACTGTTGTCAGAAAACTGGAGGAGCATCTGTATGTTTTACTTCATGACACTGGGATAATGAATTTTTGCTGTTGATTTATTTGACTCTATTTTCCGTTCATACCTTCACTCCTAGTGATATTAATGTTAACCAAATTGGTCTGTCGGCATTATTTCTTTCAACTCTAGTTTCCATTCATACATTCAATAGTGAATTGACATTCTTCTAAACCAAATTGGTCGATAGTTATCATTTGACCGATATGGTAACCAATTTTCAACCTGTTATACAAATTTACAGAACTGTATATGCTAGTCAATGTTAATGTAAATTCCAACACTTATCATTTTATAGATGTCAAATTTTGTGCTCTGTTGTACGATCCTGACATTGAATACTAGGTACTGCTGCTATTGTAGAGTCAATTCCTGGTCAATAAATGCATTATATTTCAGGTTGGTAATATGGCAGATTTGCATGCAAATTTAAAACATTATTGTGAGGAGGCTGATATCATATTCTTTCTCCATAAATTATCCCCAGATGCAAGATTTCTTAGTGTTTAAATTTGTCTTTACTATTAAGTATTAATTTGTTCTTAAATATATTATTGTCTTGAATGACTTTCATAATTGGAACTCCTATCGAAAGGTTGTTATGTATTTGATCATATTAAGTTTTTATTGCCGAATGGAATAAATACTCAAAACTTCGAAGAGACACAATACCTCTATATCTTCATTCACCATGTATAGTATAAGTACAATGCATTTGTTTTGATTGATAATGGTGTAGTTTACATGGTGATGCACATTCTTCTTCTGGATTGTTGTTACCTTCAAACAGCTTCATAAATGGTTTAGTGTTTTGAGTAAATTTGCTGACATTCTGTTTTGTATAGTTTCAGAAGTTAGAAGAAAGGAGAAATAGGGCACATATGCTTGAAAAATTCCATGTTGCAAATCCCATGCTTCTTGGCCTGTGTAATGCTCTGTTCCCAGAGAAACGTGGGTCTGTGTGGAATGGGTCTCACTCACTTTTTCAGCATCAGAGTTCTGGTAATGGAAGCTCCATCCATGCTGCAGTTGAAATGTTGATGAAATAGGCCTCCGTTTAAATTACTTTGTGCGCGTGTATTTGGCTTCCGTCATCAAACTAACTGGGAGCTCCTTTACAGTTTAGATTGGGAAAGCGTTAAATGAGTTAGTTGTTTTCTTTTGTCTTTATTTTGAAATTGAAAATGTATTGAATAAAACACCTAGAAGGTGGCAGATTACATTCAAGCCAAAGATGACCATGCCTCGAGCTCTATTAATTGCACTTCAAGGGAATATCCATCTGTTTGCTTAACCACTGAATCCAAAACCCCAGATAATATTACTGGGCAGCTAAGGTATGGATGCCACTGCTTGCTCGTACATGCATTTGAGGCTACAAGTAACCACGCCTCAGTTTCCTGGCGAGTGCAACATAGCTGACCCTCCATTAGCGTGGCAAGATGTAGCGGATCGGACTCCTCAATGAGACATACCAATGAAGCTACTAAACTGTTTTGCGATGGCTCATGTTGGCTTGTATTTGCAGTAGACAAGTGCTCATATGGAACTAGTTAGTTAGGAAGAAGGAATGGTAATCCTTACTGATTGAGCTCATTTTGATGCAACGAGTTATCCCTTTGTACACATTGGCTTGCCTTTTAAGGCTTAATTCAATTCATATTTTTCCCAAAAATAAAAATCTTATCATTGGTCTCTTTACCCCATAATATGATGAATGAGTTCTTTAACAACTAAGATATCTACACCATTTTGTTGCCACGAATACTCTAAACATTAAAGTTTGAATCCATTGATCTCTTATGCACACCATGTAGATCTTATATTTATCTTAAATCTTCGCTAATTTCAATGACTTTTTTATAAATCTTAATATTTTATAAACCTATCCGCAATCTATTAACATCTTTTCTCCTACTGGCACTAAAATTCATTGAAGGACTAACCCTACTACTAACATAGGAAGTCAATGCAGTAATCTTACCCTAACACAAGTTACACAAGACTTTTTTTTTTTTTTTTTGGATTCGAAGAAACCCCGTAGGCGGACTAAGTGCGTATACCTTTCTGAAGGTCCAACTGACACACCACTCCACAAGCGGACCAAGCGGGCTCACCTCATCATTGATGGCCCAACTAGTTCTCCATCTACAGGTAAAACCTCGGCTGTCTCAAACTCTTATAAGAAAGGCTAGCATGAAATCGAACTTAGGATCTAACCAAAGTCAAGCCCCGCTCTCAACCATCGAGCCACACCCCTTGAGGGCAAGTTATACAAGACAAGTACAACAAGATCTTAAATGATGCTAAGACTACTCTAAAAAAGTAACAAAGATTGGGGCTTATGAAATGGTTAGTTTAAGACACGAAAAGAATGTGCATTGTTTTAAATGAATAACTCGCGTTGTTTTAAATTATTTC
>JANJEY010000005.1:26874547-26885123 GCA_024703695.1 Erythroxylum cataractarum | reverse complement strand
AATTTGTCATAAACCTAGGTAATTATTTAGATGAGCATGATTAGGTGCCTAACACTTTCATTATCTTGCAATCAATCCCCAAACTTTCATTCTTAGATTAGGACTTTATAGTTCCTTTTCTTTTAGAACAAGAACAAACTATATCTAATGAAATGGAGGGTGACACACCAAAAAATGATTGAATACTAAAATTTGAGGCTATAAAGTAGGTTATATTGGTTTATTTTTCTATTACATTCGTAAAATAGTATTAATAGATATACAAGCAAAAACTTAATACATTTTTTAATATTCTAACCTCATCTCCAACTTAGTTTGTAAGAGGTAAAGTATTGCCTTTCTTTTTATAGCTTCTCCTATCATGTCTTTGTTTTCTTTTCATAAAAGTTAAAGCAATTTTTTTCACTTTTTTCACTTTTATCTTATTTTTCTTTATCCCATCAGGTATTATCCTTTCTTTAAGTAGTTGAATCTCTTCATAATTATAAGGTGGCCAAAATTTTGATCTCTTAATTAGCTACAATATGTTCTTATAAACCTTCATGAACCTTTCTCTTTTGAGATTAGCTAAGGGCATTATCCTTTGGTTGTTTCTTGACATTGAAAATGATATTAATGGCATAGGTGTATAGGTACCCATATAACTCTCATACCCTATAATTGTATGTGATCTCCCTCCCTAAGTGTACTGTGTGTCTATCATCTCCATCTACCATTTTATATGCCCTATCTCTTTTTGTAGTCACTCTCCATTTCATTGGATATAGTTTGTTCTTATTCTAACTTCACCATTATTTCGACTGCAATGTCATCTTTCCACCTTCTTGCTTACTCCTTTATACTACAGATTCCAACTAGGCATGTAAGAGACTCTAAAAGGTTCTATAGTGGTCAAGAGAGGTATGAAAGAGATTAAAATATATTTAACACAATATAAAGAAATTTAGGAATCATTACGATGAAGACTCATTTTTTCAATGTAGGAATGATTCAATTTTTCATTATAGAGACTTGTATCAAAGTTATAACACTACCATCATTTAAAAGAATAGATTTACATCAATTTAAATTATACAAGGGATTTATATCAATTTAAATTAAAAGAATAGATTTATATCAATTTAAATCATTTAAAAGAATAGATTTAATAAATTGTATCAAAGTTATAACACCTTATTGTAGGAATGATTCAATTTTCTTGTAATGTATGAATCATTATTTTTCCACTACATTTTATTAGTCAAATATAAATTTAGATGAAACTCAATGTTAGGGAAAAGGTTATAATCTCAAGAGTTATAGAAGCAACATGAAGAAACTAAGCCTTTTGTTCATGTATATACATTAATTTGTTGATTTTTGAATTATGTATGTTTACTTATTACTTAAAAATGAATAAATTAAATATTTATGATAAACTTGTATAAAATAATTTCATAACACTTATAATAATAACGAAAAAGAGTAAGGAATGAGATGCATAACTGATTTCTAATAACTTTTACGAAACAATTTGACTTACAACCAACCTCTAAAGTTTATTTTAAACTTCACTATCTTATTTTTAAATCTTTACCTTGAGCCCTTATAATTATCTCAATTTATCATAAATGAAAAATAAATCTTTACATATCTTATTCAATGCTAAGAGAAATCCTAACAATATATATCCTAATCAATATCATCAATTGCTATGTTAACAAAATCATATATAATTTAAAATATTTCTTTCTTATCACATTAATAAATTAAGGATCAATATATATTATGAAATATATAAATTCAATCAAATGGTCTCTCTAGCCTCTCAAGGCTTTTAACTATTTTCTATTATGCTAAAAAGTTCTTTTTAAAATTCAATTACGGTCTATCTATACTCAAAATCAACTTAAATAATTATGAAATACACAAACTATTATTACTTTATAGGCATGATCAGTTAGTTAGGTATTGACTAGTCAGATAGAAAGTCCCCTCCTAATTGATTAGTTGGATAGAAAGCCCCCTCTTAATAACTTTTCAAACCCACTATCGACTAGCCAGTTATAACTTTCTGACTAGTTATAGTGCGACCAACATACATTGTTTAGACTGTGAAAATTCTAACATATACGTAGTACAAAGCAATACATATTCAAAGACTAAGTCATCCAAATTTAGTTTCTTAACCTTCCAAGTTCTTTAAAAGATTAAAACTTTTTTAATAAAAATTCAATTAAAAACTATTTTAAAATTTTCTTAAAATTTATTTGAAAATAAAAAGAGTTTTTATTAACCTTTCTAAAGTTTCTCTAGATTATGTAAAATATTTTTTGAAAAAATAAAGCTTAATATTAATTAAAAATGAGATTCTTACAAAGTCGTGTCAAACCTAGGTAGAACAAAAGTAAAACATATAAACAAATAGGCTTATCCTTGAATAAGCCTTAAGTAAAAGGGAAATAAGGGCCATATGTCCATCAAACAATGTAAGTCATCAATCAAGGTGTCAACTTGCATCATGTTTCCAGTAACCAGTAACAAAAATCTTCAAAAAATTTCCTGGAGGATAGCTTTCTTGAGAAGATCATCCAACCCATCAAAAGAAGCAACAACATACAAATCATGAGAAATTTCTTCTCCATCACATCTTATCAGGTGCATTCTCCTTTAAGTGTTATCAAGCTCTTTAATAAGGACATAGGAGTGCATGTGGAAGATAGATCTAGATTAGCTTCTTGAAACATGCAATTAGCTAATTCTCTATGATCTAGCTATATTTGGGTTACAATCTTTAATAAAATGAGAGGAAATGAGTTGTTCTCTAATTTTCATCATTAGACAATGCATCACCTCCTAGTTGCTCCATTCTTTATGCTTGAATTTTTGTACGGTTTCTCTCCATCCAGATTGCCTTAACACATGTAAGGAAACTAGATAGTTTTGTTAAGCTTAGCCATACTTCTCTGATTTAACAAACAATGCAAGATATCTGTATACAAATCATAATTATAATTCCAATGACATTTAACTTTAAACTATGTCCATATTTCCTTAGAGAAACCACATTCAGAGAACACATGTCCCTAGTTTTCCAAACTAGAGTTGCATAAAACACACCTTGGATAAACATTTTGCTAAGATATCCTATCCATTATACTCAATCTATTTATGTTTGTTAGCTATAGTAAGAAGGAGTTTCCAAGCATTAGTGCCTTATTCCAACGACGATATGCTAATTCAATCTCTACCTCCCTTATGTCAACCACTCTCTACATAATTTGTTGTTAAACTTGCCTATAGGTTGATTACATCATGAGTAACTGTCCTATAACATTAAATTAGGCTAATAGTTTGGAAGAAGAATTTGTAGCTCATTTGGAAAGATATTGAAATGATTCTCAAATATATTGAAGCTAACTCTACCTTTGATAGGATAATAGCTCCTACACTAAACATCTTGTGGTATTCTAATTAGAGGACTATGTCTAGATCAATTACCATACCATAGAGAAGCCCCCTTCCCATCTTCACTATGAAAAGATATCATAGTTCCAAAGTTTGTCTGAACTTTAACTGTTGGTAAAGATACCAAATGAGAGTAGATTTCAAGGAAATGGACCATATGCTACTCCCTTTTTGTATAGCTATGGATCCATTTAGTTTATAATGTCTCCTTATTTTGAAGGATAAGCTAATTTGTTTTAACATAAGGAATTTATTAGAGTTATTGATAGAAATGATTCCTAGCCCTCCCTCAGCCTTAGGTTTATACATATCAGACTATTTGACTTTGGCATAACCTGCATCTAGATCGTAACACCCAAATAAATAGGCCTTCATTAACTTTTCTGTAGATTTAACAACCCCTCTAGCCAAAAACATATTATAGGACTAGTAGATATGCATATAATTAGTATAAAACTAATTAATTGCAACCTTCCTCTAAATGAGAAGGCCTTGTTAGTCCAAGAACTTAACCTCATCTGGATCCTTTCGATCAAAGCATAAAATTCATTAAAAAAGATCCTTCTAGTAGTAATAGGTAATCCTAGGTAATAGAGGGGAGATTACTTCTTGCTTATTCTAGTGATAATGATAATTTTTTTCTCTTAAGTGTTCAACACTATCAAATAACATAAAATGACTTTTGCTGAAATCAACTGCTAGTCTAACTATATCCTTAAACTAATCCAAAGTTTACATAAGGATTTCAATTGATCTGAAGTGGACTTTACAAAATAGGAATAGATCATTAGCAAAGCATAAATTATCTAGTGACACTTTTTTACATTTGCTATAGTACTTGAATCGCCTCTTGTTGGTAACATTGTGTCTCAAGAGTAGAGTAAACACCTCATATATAGAATAAAAAGATAGGGAGACATAGGATCACCTTTTCTAAGCCCTCCACCCCCTTAAAAGATACTTATAGGAGCACCATGGACTAATGTAGAGAATAAAGTGGTTGTTATATAAGTTTTAACCTATTTGATGATCTTTTTCTTATAAACCTTGTCAGTTTTAAAATTAAAAAAACAAAATTCCATTTAACACAGTCAAAGGCTTTTTTAAGGTCAACTTTGATGAAACATTTTAAAGGGAATTTCTTTCTATTGCAACCTCTTAGGAGCTTTTAGACTATTAAAATATTGTCATCAATCTGCCTACCTTATATGAAAACACTTTGATTGTTACTAACAAGAGTAAATACTGACTTAAGCCTATTAGCAATGATTTTAGAGATGACTCTGTAAATAAAGTTAGAGCATACTATAGGTCTAAATTCATTAAAGGAGACAGGCTTACTCACCCTAGGTATTAAACAAATAAATGTTTTTTAGAGTTCCTTTAAAAGTATTCCTATTGTAAAAAAACTCAGCTATAATTGCCTTAGCTATAGAGCCAATTAGAAGCCAAGATTTCTAGAAAAGGAATCCATTAAAACGATCAAGCCAAAAAGCCTTATTAGCCTACATTTTAAAAACTACTCTTTTAATTTCAATGTCATCCACTTGCATAATAAGCATATCAAGCTCGATATTAATTAATTTCTTCTTAATGAAGGAGCTCAGGAATTGAGTAGAGGCTAAAATCCTTTAGGAGAGGACATAGAAGTTACTAAAATATTTTTCAACTTCTCTTAGGAGGTCATCCTGTTGATAAAGGGTTCTCCCATCCTGAGAGGTTAGTGCACAAACTTTATTATCTTCCCTTCTATCTATTATAAAGTTAAAGAAGAATTTGGTACACCTTTTCCCTTCCTTGATCTAATCTATTCTTGCCCTTTACTCTAAAAGGCTAGCATGATTGTTTAATGCTTGTAGATAATTGTTCAATATAAGTTTCTTAGGGTTTAATAAAGAGTTATCACTTGGATTAGAAATGAGGTTAGTCTGAACAGAGACTAGCTTTGCCTTAGTTGTGATAATTGTATGAAAGGTATTAGGGCCATTTTTTTTCTTTAAGAAACTTCAATTCATTCTTAGTGGTTTTAAGCTTCTGCACTCATATGAATTGAGAGGTTCTATAAATAAGAACATGCAACCCCTTTTTAAGGCATTCAAAAATCCTTATTTATTAACAGGGTAGTTTTTGAACCTAAATGGACATCTTCATTTTCTCTATAGAAGCGTATATCATATATTAATTGAAGTATAATAAAAATTAGGGGATTTAGGAAAGAAACTTTACACTATAGGAATTGATGCAGCCATACTAGATTAATTGTAACTCGATCCAACTTCTTCCTTAAGAACTAACCAAAAGATTACTTATTATTCTAATGAAAGAATGACCATAAGGATTGAGATTAATCACATCCATACTTTCCACACATTCTCTAAAATCAAATGAATAATTATTTAGAGAGAAATGTTCTTCTTCTTCTTTTCTATATAAAGTAGAGTTAAAATCACCACTAAGTAGCTAGGGAATAGTCTTTCTCAAAGAGTTCTCTCCTTTTGAACCTTATAAAAATCTACTACAACATTTTCCTTTGTAAAGCATTATTGGAACCATACACCACAAAAAGTAGATAGAAATATTCTCTATGATAAAATGACACTTCATGTGGATCATTTGCATCTTAACATCAATAAGATTAATAGTTACTAGATCAGGGTCAAAAGCAGTTATTGTTCTAACCAGAACATGAGCTTGATGATTAGTGATGAATGTCCATTTAGATCCCAGCTTAATAAGATACTTAACATTTTCTTTTTTGATTTTAGTTTCTCAAGTAGAAAAAATTCATGAATTATAATTATAAAAAATATCTTAAAACCAAAAGCTTATTAGGGCAATTAAGGCCCCTGACATTCCATGTGATTAGAGTCATTTATCATGAAACCTATTCTTAGAGGGTTTACCTCAATTGCTCTTATTTACCTTCATCCTTTTAACACTTTGAAACTGCTCTCTAAGTTCCTTATTGGCACCATTATCATCATGGGAGAGAGGAGACTGTGGAAGATTCATAACCACCCTTTCATGTTGGGTTACCTTTAAGGCATATGTTTGTTACTGGCTCACTTTATCACACTTTTCATTAATCACAACCTTATTCTTCTTTTCTTGTATCTATTAAGGAATTGTTACCTATGTGTCACCTAGATATTCTCCATAATGTTAAGTAGCAACAAAGGAACTAGAACAATTTATACCACTTTACTCCTTTCCTTAATTCCCATTAATTTAATCACCCTTCTTAAATGTTTTACTCATATACTTCTGCAATTTACCTTAAAGTTTAAGGAAATGCTTCCAATGGTAGTTAACAGTTAAACAATACTCATAAAGAACCCCATTTTACCCTAATCTCATTACTACTATTAGATCTAGTATCTCCTTCATAATATCCACCCTAACACATAAGCAAGCATATCTAATTCTTTTATTTCTTGCTATATCGACATCCATACATAGAGGCTTTTCCAATCATACTCAATCCTTTTGTTGTATAATAGTCCATAAGGATATCATATAAATTAACCCATGAAGGTATTGAATGATGCTTAAGAGAATCCCCTTATAAACCAAGCTACTAAAGTTTAAGGAAAAAAGGAGGTTTGTCATATGCTAGGGACCTTCCTTTATCACCTTAAGTGTATGAGGTTTGGAAGAAAAGATGAAAAGAGCCAGATTATTCTCAATTAATAGTACGCCTACTAAACCTTTGTTCTTCCAAACAAAAGCAATCTACTTTTGTAGTATAAGAAAAAGGGGTCTCTTCTCTAAGAAGAACCCTACTGGTGAAGCCTCTTAAGTTTTAGCACCTACTTATAATACATCTAAGGGAGGAGAGTATTAAAGGGATAAATGTTTGTCCTCTCTAATAACTTGCTTCCAGCCTCTTCTAGTCTCTAAGGAAGAATAGGCTTTCTTAGTTGATTGTTGTGGGATAGACGCCTGAGCTTGAGTTTGAGTTTGAGTTTGAGAGGTCAGAGGAGGGAACTCTGATGAGGAGTCAGCCTAAAAACTAGTAGGTATAAAGGATTGCATTTTATGGTGAGAGCTAGAAAAGGATGGATGCAAAAAATTAGAAAAAGTTGTTCGAAGACCATTATTGGAAATAGTAATAAGACAAAAAGGAGTTTGGATAGACAAAAATGCCCTTTACTAAGTCACTAGAGACTAGATTCTAGAGACATTATGAAACCGAGGGATGAAAGGTAGGCAGTATTCAATAGAAGGAAAATAGGGAAACAAATTAAGGAAAAAAGGAAAGGAGAAAAAGAAAAATATCAAGAAGAGAAAGGTAACAACAAGCCTTAGCAAAAGCAGATGGGTAAAAGAGAGCAAGTCTAGTGAGAGGGTAGAGCACTCCTCTCTAGCCATCAGAAGCTTTATAGTAAATGATTATGCATTGATTGAACTTCCATTCATTGAAATGATCAAGATACGGTTATAATAAAGTTAACAAGTATTGTTTCACATTAAATGACTTTACTTTTTTTTTGGTCTATTTGACTTAAATTGTCTTGAAACTCTCATGAATTATATATTTTCTCCATTTTGCTCATTGCTTCATCCTTTGATTGCTTAATATTTAAGTAACTACTTTTCTCGCTTTGTTCTTTCATCAAACTTTATCTTTTTGCATGTTTTCAATGACATTATAATAAAGCTATTAATAGTACCAACAAATTCATTTATTATTTTTTGTCATCAAAACAATGAGTTAAGATCTCACTTCGTTCAACAATCTCTTCTTTTTAATGATGAAAAACATTTGCTAATATAGAAGAAAATAAATGGCTTTGATGACAAAAAATTTATGTGTCAATTAATATGAAGAATTAAGTTTCAATACCACTATGCTCTCTCCCTTTTATCAATATTAAAAATAATATGGTTTATATGAAGCAAAACACCAAAATTATTAAGTAGATAAATGACTCTCCTCCCCCATTTTAAAATCTTTATCATATGAGCAATGTTTTTATTGAGGCTTATATAAAATAAAAGAGTAATTCTTTTGATGGTCATGTACTAATTTCACAAATCAATATATCTTTCTCTATTTAGGTATATGTAATAATACCTTCTTACCCTCAATATATATGTCAAGTTAGTATCCTGAATATGATCAATATGGAAAATGGCTATATACCACCAATGATTGTCTTATTTTTTTCTCACTTAGTTCAATAATTTATCTTTGGTAAAATTTTCTTACTTGACTTATGTAAAGATCTTAGTGATTTTCCTTTTAAAATTGATTTTTGGAGATATTATTTTTTTGGGTAATTTTGGAGATACTATTATTTCTCATCATTTGATATCAATATAATTGATATTAACTGTTGGTATTTACTTAAAGTTACTTGATAATGCCCTATAAGGTAAATGAATTAATGTTTCTAGGTACTCACACAAATTATGAGTCCTTGAAGGTTAATTCTTATAATTTGTTAGCCCATATTCTTTTTTTCTATTTAATAAGAATTGATTCAAAGAGTAGTTTTACGAATATGTCCAAAATCATCCAAAAAAATTTTCAAACAATGATAATTCAAAGTTTTAGTGTTATGTAATGCTCTCTAATTTACCCAAAAATTGCTCTCTTTTGTATGTGTGAAAGAATAGGAGCTATCCTTATATGGCTTTGAAGCTTGGCACATAATTATCCTATGCCATGGTTTTTAATTAAAATATAACCTATGATGCTTGTGAGCATGTGTAATAACTTTTGATAAAAGATTAAGGTCTACAATTATAATAAGCTTCTGATATGGTTATATGCTCTTTTGGAATAACCTTACATGAAATTTGTGCCTACTCTTGCTTTGAATTTCATGTCACCTAAACCTAGATTTTGTACTATACATAAAATTATAAAATTTCTCTTTAACTTGGGACCTAAAAGATGATGCATAGGTAAAAAAAATTTCATATGTAGAATTAAATGCTATACTTATTTGATTATGTAAAGGTTTTTTTAAATCAAAACATTATTAGGGATTGTACTAGCATGAAAGCAAGGTTAGGCAATGACTAATTATGTAAATAGATGCCCCTTATAAAAATTACCTTAGCATTGGATGATGTACTTTCATAAGGGAACTTCCGCAAATTTGTTATTTGTATTTTGTAATAAGCCAATGGTGTGGCTTTTGATATGTAAATAAAGTTTTTCAAACTCTGTTGTTTTAGAAATGAAATGATAGATTGAAGTAGTTCGATTATGTATATTCATATTGACTTCCTCGTTATATGGTTGAGTTGGAGTAATAAGTTTGTTTTGATATTTGACTGTCATGGGGTACGCCACCCTTATGGGATGATGCCTAATAAGGGTTTATGGAAATAACCTTATGGGTTTACGCTCACGCTTCATGATTTCGCAAGAGTTGGGTTTTGGAAATGGTGCCCAACAAAAAAAAAGTATATTACTTTGGTATTTAATGTAATGAGTCCCTTATCAACATTGATCTGCTTAATCTTATCCTTTGGTGTTTAATATTTACTTTATCTCGATTTATTGCTTTCACTGGGATATAAGAACCAGTTTTTAAAATTCTCTAAATATCATTCCCTTTAACTAAAAGGAAGTGTTTTATCATAATTTTTCAATAAATGTAATTGTCATCTTCAAAGAAATTGGTTTTATATATAAATCTACAATCTTGGTTAAAAAGATAATCAAATTGAATCATATATATAGCAATGTCCACTCCTCTTTAACCAAAAGAGAATCAATGTTCACTTTCTAAACTCAACGTAGAAATTTAATATCTTCTTGCTTTAATGGAATAGGATGAACCATCTATATAACATCTTCTTTGTCATAGGTGAAAAGGAATCCTTTATAAATTTTATTCTAAGCAAAAAAAAAACCTAATAATGTGTATCTTAAGTAATTTAAATTGATTTATAATAATTTAGTCAAACAACCCTTAAACCTACTCTTTAATATCCACATAATAATTCACTATTTTATTCATTAATGGATTAAGAGTAGCCCTCTATATATCATCTTCGTTTTACAGGAAAAAGTGGTCCTTATAATTATCTAGCTAAATGACATGTAACATCCCGTTACTGTCATTAAGGGTATAATGGTAATTTTGGGACAGACTGATAGGATTTCACT
>JANJEY010000005.1:26833021-26846081 GCA_024703695.1 Erythroxylum cataractarum | reverse complement strand
CGAGTATTCGTTTCGCTCCGATGATTCGATTTGTTTTCCGATTAGCGATTTCTCGCTTTTCGATTTTCTGTTTTTTTCGTTCCGTTTTTCGGTTGGGATCCGGTTCCCGGATCGGGTCCCAACAGTACCCACATTATCAAGCAAAGCTTGTATCCCATCATCCTCCTCATCACCATCACCTTCATTAATTTCAATGCCCGTCCCATCTATGTCTACATTTGCAGTGTCAAGCCTTTCTTTCCTAGAGATAAATCTATATTATGGAACTTCACCATGTAAAACCCAGCGGGTGTATGATTGGTCCATGCCGAATTGCATTAAATGTTCAAAAGCATTCGTCTGAGACCTCATATAACAATTCATGCAACGTGCATAAGGGCATGAAATGTCACACTCTTTGCTCTTTTTTTCAGCCACAAAATTCATAAACATCCTCAGTCTATCAATGTATTCACGAGAAACCCTTACACTGTTCATCCAACTCTTGTCCATAGAGCAATAAATACCTATTAATTCAATATAAGAATGAGAACATTATGTTATGTTAGTAAGCGAAGGATGAGGAAAGGTTTACTATGTACCTAAATGTAGTAGAAAACCTAACTGTTAAAGTAGGAAAACTATTTTTTTTCCTATGAGCTTCTTCATAATAGACATAAAATATGACACTATAGTTCCCATCATGTTGAGGAGACTGTTTATGGCCACTAATGGGGTACTAATTGATGTACGCAAAAGTAGATTGACATTTATGATTGGCAATGGGCTACTAATTGATGTCCCCAAATTATTAGGTTAGACTCTGACAAATCTAACTACCTATGAGAGTCATAGATTAAAAAAAAAGGGCTAAACCATTGTTTAACAACTTAGAACATTTAAAAGAAGGAAGATTTTGATAAATACATATTCGAAGCTAAGACATCTGTACAAATATTAGCTTTGCTCTACACATACTAATATGTATAATTTGTATTATTATTTGATAAACTATATGGAGAACTAGGTAGAAAGTAATTAAAAAAAGTCATAAAACAAATTAAACAAAATATGACATTTCATTTCTCTATTTATGTATGAATGCAGGATCCTTACTTTAGCACAATTGCATAGAACAAAATATGGCATCTCATATAGAAAATTCAATAGCTATAGTATGAATGCAAATAAAACAATTAACAATCCAGCAACTTTATACTTATAAGTTAGCATACCTGGTTCTTGTTTTCCAATGGCTCCTCTAACTATCTCCTCCTCACACTTACAAATAGTATCTGTCATAAAGCACGAAAAATTAGAACTAAACTTTTGCAATTGAATGTATAAAATCTTATGAATAGATATTGTTCAGTATAATAACCACCAAGTTAATGGACACAGCTAGTTTTAGGTTAGACAAGTGTATGTTAATGGACAATCTATAACTTTTAAAAGTAGCAATAAAACATTCTAATTTGTAGTTTTTTTTAAATATAACCTAAAGGTTACTTCAACAGTGAACGATTTTAATATCACTCACCATGTAACTGATACATTCGACATGCAGTTACTATAAAATGGAGCTTACTGAATGTCAAACAAGCCCAGCTTAGACAAAAAAATAAGAAAAGGATGGAATAAATAAGGGCTTCACCTTACTCATATTTTTGAATATGTTTTGACAAACAATCCTCTTAAATTCAAACAATAACCAACTACACTTAGCAAGTAGGGGTGACTTAATTTAATGTTAAAGCCCTTACTCACATATGTTAAAGCCCTTACTCACATATGTTAAAACCAACAATCCTCTTACTGACATAAGTTAAAGCCTAATTGATTCTTTCATCAAATAAAGACAACCCATCAATTTGTTTCTAAGTCAAACTCCATAATCATTTCATTCCATTTTAATATAAATTCTTCATTTGTTGGCATCATACACAACATCTACAAATGTATCATTCAAATTCTTATAACGTTTGTGGTTACTAAATTTCTCAAGTAATTTCTTTAGTATATACCACAAACATAGTTTATTATAGTTGGAAATACCACCTTAATGGTATATTAATACTTTTACACTCATTTGTAATTATAACATTAGGCATCTTCTCATTTATACACCTTAACAATGTACAAAAGAGCCAATATAAATTGTCAATAGGCTTGTTGGTTAAAAGTGTATAACTAAGCAATATAGATGTCTATGATGGTTTACACTTACAAATATATCAAACGACATTTGATATTTTCTTATAGGATAAGTGATGTCAAATGTGGCCATATAACTAAATTTAACATATATTATAAAAATCATTGCATTTTGCCTATAAAATTTTCCTCAACCTTCCTTCCTTATCACAATTAACTTTCTATAAAATATATTGTCATTCATTCTAATAAAATTCTTATGCACCATTTTTGCATATCGTTCTTCTAAATTCACTCCTCTCAACATGTCTATTTGTTTAAGACAATCCTTTCATAAATATGACATCTTTTTATACCCATCTTGCAATAATAGACCTTATATTTGTGCAAGACTAATTCTACAATTATCATTCATTTCTAATCTATGTCTAACTTAATTTTCTATAATCCAATATTGCTTCATAAACTTTATATTACTTGGAAATTAATATATGTTTGTGCAAATTCAAAATAATGTAGTAGATTTACATATGAAATTAAGATCATAAATTCTTTACATTTATATCAAAGTGGACTTTTAGGATAATCCTATACGATTAATAGTTTTTCAATAGAAAATTTGTTACTCCTCTTCTTTCGTATAAAGAAACAATAACCATCATAGAACCTCTACATGCAACTACACAAATGTGATATCACCTAAAAGTACAGGAACATTATATAATTAATTCCATTTGCAAATAAACAAAAAAACATAACAAATAAATAGTTTAAACAAATTAAATCAATATTAGACTCCTCACATCAAGTATATAGAGACATTGAATTAACAAAATCATCCATAATAGAAACGTGATTCAAAGCCATTAACCCTCTCTGAACTTTCATCGAACACTTCAAAGTCTTCACCATATTATCCCAAATCGCCTAAACATATAATCTCTTCTTCCTTAACATACTGTCACACAATGCAAAGCCAAATGCATTGTGTTACAGATAATCAAAACAAAGGAATAAGCACTCTTAAACTCAGATTAAATCGTCCACTTCAATCGACTCAAAAGCCAACATTTTAGTCAACATTTATCGCAACCAAAATAGTTGAATTACTTACCTCAACCAACACACACATGCACTCCCACTGTAGACGACAGAAGGACGTCAACTGGTGAAACAACCTTCAACGATTCCAAGTGCGACAGAAGATGAGAGAGGGAAGGTGGCTTGAGGGAGAGGGAAGACAAGAGCTAAACGCAGGAGACTGAGATGGACCAATCTATTTCATTTACATGGAAGATGAGACGATGTCGTTATGGGGGGCAGGGACATGACATCATCTCATCTGGTTGGATGGCGGGAGTTTATGTTTCAAGGATACAAAAATGACGTCATGTTGGGTCAATAACACGACATTGTTCTGGTGGGGGTGAGGGGAAGAATATTGTGGATCTGGCCTTTCCCGACGTTTAATTCACCAGAATGTCGGGCTAAGTATTTTACGATGTCTTCCTAACAAGATGATGTCAAACGCTTCGTTTTTGCAAGACGTCTGCATACAATGTCATGGAATCTTTGTTCTTTTCGTGACGTTTGAAAAAACATCACGAAAGCCTCCTACATTTCACGACATCTTTTGAGAAAATGACGCAAAATGTATGTTTTTGTTGTAGTGACTGCATCCTAATGAGATGTGTGTGGTGTACTCATGAATTGACTTAGTACAGTCACTCAACAGGCTATATCTAGTCAGGTCATAGTGAGATAATTAGGTTTTCCCACTAATCATCAATATTACTCAGTGTCCTCAAGTAATTCTCCATCTTCTACACTAAGTTTCCAGTTTGGAGCCATAAGAACTTCCAGACGTTTTGCACCAATCATTCTAGTCTCTATTAACAAATTAAGAACGTATTTTCTTTGTAGGACTCCACACTCTTTGAGCATATCCTCGAACATACCGATAATATGTTAAAAAACATACTTTACGAGGGTGACATATTAGAACAGTCAAACAATTGAAGCTCATTACAAAATGTTTATAAATTATAAGCATATTACAGAAAACCACCGATCAAATTGGGCCCATATTTTTATTTCATAAATATTGTAATCACAATTATTATAACACTTATTGATCAATCTCATTTGCAAACATTTTCAATTTAGAAAGTTATTTCAAACAAAATTATTCAAATACATGTGATACAATAATTACGAATACATTCTTTAATACAAAAAAATGAAAAATCTATGTAGACGTGAACTGATCCCGACTTCTATCTCTTACTCGAATGCAGTGTATAGACTCCTATTTGTCTAACGGGGTTACTCCTCTAAGCCTAAAAAATAATGTTGCAATTTTAGTGAGTTTTGTGAACCTATTGAATTAACCATCCTTGATGGCTCCCTCATATCACATAACACATACAATTTATGTAATCACGTAATTCATACCAGTCCACTAGTAATCATTTAGCATCACATATCACTTTGATCACTTATTTTTACTTTTCACATTCAAAGTAGTCAAACAGTTCATTTTAATCATTCAAAACATATGTATCAATTTTATATGCAATGCCCATTAGATTCACTTTCACTTTCAACTGTCTCGTATCTATTGGAGATACCAAGCTCATTGATAACTATCCCATATCTATTGGGAATATCCAACTCATTATATATAGTGAGCCTTTAGCTCTTAATCACATTACAAGCTTTAAGCTCTTTTTCACTTTTTAAGCTTTAAGCTCTTTTTCAGTGGCTACTTCGGTCACAACAGCCTTTATGTTGTCATGCATTCATGTAATGAAATGCATCAATCACATAAGATTAATCAGACATTTTATTTCATTTTACACATTCACTTTCACACGTCATTGAACCTAAGTCCGGTATTTAACAGCTCTATTGAGTACACATATTTATGTCATGTTCACATACAAGAAACACTTCTTATGTTCTCACATTTACCAAACTCTTCAAACTATTAATGTCCGAAATTGTCTCAATCACATTCACGTTTAAGTAATTTAATAAAAAATTTAAAACAGAATAAACAAAGAAAATCGAACCATCTAGGTTGACTCATAGTATGCTCCAAATTAGAATTAGCTTCCTTGATCTGGAAACATCTGGATGCGAATGCTCTATCTTGTATATCAATATCATGCACTACGCATATTGCACACACACATTATTACTTACACAATCTTATGAATACTCATCACATACATATGTATATGTATTGTGTATGATGCATACTCAATGATAATCTTGGGTAATATTACTTAAATTCACATCTTATGTTCATTCTCATTTCATAAATCGTATACTTCTAATTGAACTTAGGTTTACACTTCATTTGTACACGATCATTCTAAGCTCACCATTCAATCTCTATCATTTGTATGTGTCTAGTTTATTCTTAGGCTTACACCTCAAGAACACTTGGTTAATCTAATATTATAAATCAATTTCTCATAATTTTTTCTAACATTATATGCCCTCATAATACCCAATTTTCATTCACTTTTACTTAATACATATTACTGAACTCCTTTGAATCATAACTACAATCATATGAACATATTCATTCCCATTATACTCATGCCTTTGGTACTTTGATATCAACAATTCATTCACTAAGTTATAACCTCAATTATCACTTCATACATATCACACTTTTAGTCATTTAATCCAAGCATCATTCTAGGTTCAATTCAAGCTCATTTAAACCTAAATTAAGTCCAAATGGACAATGAATGTCCATTAGGAAGACTTCATATCTGCTGGGTGGACCTTCTCGAGTTTTCCAACTTTCCAGCTCCACTCATGTCCATTTGAAGGGACATCATATTTGTTAGGGCTTTCATAGAAATTGTAGAACTCGAATTCCTCTTCGAAAGAATACTTAAATGACCTCAATTCGACCTCCACAACAAAAGTTACGTCATTTCTATATTTTCCAATTGCATCCATCCATATTTCTAACTCTGTACTTACTACATTCAACACCTTCTGCTTGGTCTATCATTTCTAGTTTAATTACTCATCAATTTTCCATCATTCTTAACTCCATTTCAGCTTAATATCATGCATAAACAAATTATAGTCCATGGATAATCATGAACACTAAAAAGAAAACTTATACATATATACATTCATCATCAACTTTCTGCACAAGTTTAACTTCATTTCCACTTTCATTTCACTTCTAACTATCACCTTAATTCTTCCCATTTCAAGACACCACATTACTTCCTTTCTTTGACTCTAGACTCATTTTAGTTTATCTCCAAAACACCCAAAAAAATCCACATTAATATACTAAGAAAACATAACATAAAACAGATTATTTTATCAAAATTTTCTACACTTTTTCCTACACCATTTTTAATGATCTTTCTATTTCAAACTCATTTCTACAACAACTTATGAAATATTGATCATCATAAACATAAAAAAGACATCAATGTGTTCATTTCTTTACCCAAGTTCCAACATATATAAAACACCATTTACTCTATTAACTTAACATTTTATCATTCCATAATCTATTACTTATTAAAACACAAGAACAAGACATGGATATGTTCATTGTTCACCCACGTTGCACGTATATTTTCAACATCTTTTTCATTATCACTTTATTACCAACTATCATCATATATGTTTCTATTTAGAAAACCCATGAAAAACAGAGTTTAACTTACTTGATTAAACTCCAAACTTCTTCAATCACTATGAAACCCTAGCTTGCCATGGCTTACCCGATCATCATCATCATTTAAGGTAGAAGGGTTAGGTATTTTAGTAACAAGATGGAGAAGACAACAAATCTTGAAGAAACAAAGTGAAAGAGTTGGGCTAAAATTAACATGAAGAGGGTGAGAGTGAGATGGTCGTGAGTGAAGAAGAGAGCAATTGAAGAAGATGAACAAAATAAGTATGTATTGAAAATGACAAGTGAAAGTCAACGAGATGGTCTTTAATTTAGGTAAAATAAAAATCATGAATGGTGAGTGGCAAGTATTGTGACACTTATCACTTGCCACTTGTCATTTTATTGTGGTCTCCAATTGGCTCTTTTAAAAAGCTAGTTCATTTGTCTTCAATTTCTAATCTAATTGTCTCTAAATTTTCAATGACACTTGCCATTAAATCTTAATGTCACTTATCACTAATTTCTACCGCCATTTGACATTTATTTCTACTGCCATTTATCAATTATCTTGCCACTTGACATTTTTCTAGTCCAAAAATATCCATAATTTTAAAATATTCTCAAATTTCAACAAAAATTCTAAATTAATAATTTAATTCACCAAATTAATTTTTAAGGAAAAATATCCACTATCCATATCATAATCACATTAAAACAATAATTTATACCTGGAAAATGTGCATGAACAAATCATTATAATATGCATAATAATCAAATTCATATGTATGTATACTATATTATGCATGAGCATAAAGTTCATTTCCTAATCCCTCATTGCTATTTCTCATTTACAGAAATCTAGGGTTTTAACCCTTAGAATGAAAATGGGATGTTACATCCTTTGGCAAATGAATATTCCCTTTTTACACCTTGATACTTCAATGCCTAAGAAATATTTGAGTTGCCTTAAATCTTTTGTTTGAAATTGACTTTGTAGGAAGTCTTTAAGCATTTGTATGCCTCTCTCATCACTAAGTGTGATAATTATATCATCCATATAAACCAACATTAATATCAGACTTGCATTCATCTTTTACCAAAATAGAGAATGGTCATAATGGCTTTGCTTTAAGCCAAAGTTGATAACAACTTCACTTAATCTCCAAACCATGCCCATGGTGATTGCTTTAAACCATATAAAGACTTTTTCAATTTGCACACTTTAGTACTCCCCCTGAACAACAAAACTAGGTGGTTGCTCGATAAAAACCTCCTTTTGTAGCTCACCATGAAGAAAAGCATTCTTGACATCAAGTTGGATTAAAGGCCAATAGGAAGATGCAGCTAAGGAAATAACTAGATGAATAAAAGACATTATGGTAACTAGAGAGAAGGTTTCCTATAATCAATACCATACGTCTGAGCATAGCCTTTAGCCACTAATCGAACCTTCAAGCGAGCAACATAACCATCTGGATTCATCTTGATAATGTACATCGACTTACACCTAACAACTAGCTTCCCATGAGCTAATTTAACCAAGTCCCACATTTGGTTAGCATCCAAAGTATCCATTTCTTCCTGCATTGCTCGTCTCTACCCCTCATGAGAGAAAGATTCCTTTACAGACTTAGGAACCACAACTAAGTCTAAGGAAGACACAAAGGCACTAGAAACAAGTGAAAGAGACTTATAAGAAACAAATGAAGATATAGGGTACTGACGGGAATGTTACCTTTGTGAAGAGCAATAGGTAGGTCGAGATTTGGATCTCAAGAAGACACAACTAGTGGAGGCAGAGAGTCCGTATAAGTTTCATCACCCTGCAAATCTAGAGTAATGGAAGAACCTACAAAAGGATGAGAATATCAAGAATAAACTTAGGTGATAGTGTAACGCTGGACTCTCTGAGCTCTTTTGTATTGCTCTATACTTAGAGATGCTACTGTATATTGTTATATACATGGGTGTATATGAGTTCAAAGATGTATTAAATCCTTTGGGTATATATGTCAATAATTTATAATGCTTTATGCCCTTACATGAACTTAGAGTTCATAGATATGCGAAATCTTGGAGATTTCTAACATATAAGCTTCTCAGTGCGTAAAGTCGAGTCCATTAGATGGATATGACCATGGTGGTTGAACTAAATGTGTTCTAATGCCTTATAGGTGATTAGACATTATTTATAGACTTATGGGACACTTAGAAAGCTTAATTGGAAAAGTTGATATACATAAGGGCTTATTTGCAAATTGTTAAAAGTTAAAGGACTTAAATGTAAATTTTCAATTCTTGGTGGACCAATTTGCAATTTTACAAAGTTAAGGAGCTTAATTATTATTCCCAAAAGTCCAAGGACCAAAATAAATTTTTGGTGATTGCCAAATTTTGAGCTTAATTGCAAATTTAGGAAAAGATTGGAGGGTAAAATGGTAATTTCATATAACCTTAGGGCAAAAAAATAATTTCACCATCTTTTGGTCAAAGAAAATTCAATATTCTAAACCTTGGTTCATTAATGTTCGTGTAACCCATTACTAAAGACTTAAAACAAGTTGTTTTAATTAAAAGAAAGGAGAAGCGAGGAAGAGAAGACCGAATTTTGGCTATTTACTAAACCCTACCCTTTGTTTTGATTCTCCAACCCAAATCAAGGTGTTCTAAGCTAATTTGGGGTTAAGGAACTCAAATCTATCATTATATTTGAGAAATTCTCAAAGTATTTGAAGATATCACTAAAGGTTTTGGTAAATTTTGTCTCATCTCTCTCTACATTAGGATTTTGAGTTTGGTGCATGCTTGAATATGCATGAAAAATGGTTTAGATGAATGAAATGTGTCATGGAGAGGGTTCTTTAAGCCAAAACTGAAATGTCCCATTTTGGTGAAAGTTTGTGAATTTTTGATTATCTTTTGAAATTGATGGTCTAAATGAATTCCATGGTGTTAATTATACATGTATAGTGTGAATTGATGATGAAGAATGAAGAAGAAGTATGTTAGGTAGGCTTGGTCAAAATGATGGAAAAAGGAATGGATTAATGTGATGAGTTGTGTAATTATGATAAATGTAGCTTAAATGAAGCAAATTGGATTGAATAGAGTGGTGAAATGTGTTGTTGATCGGAAGTATTTGTTATATAACAAGATAAAAGGATGAATTACCATGATAAATCCTTGAAAATATGACTTAAAAGTCATGCATATTAGGTGTTTGATAAAATGTCTAAGTGAACTTGGTTTAGGATTTAAGGAATTATAATGATATACATTGGAAAGCTGCTTTCATGTTTACTTAGAGTAAACTTGAATTTGATGAATAATGGTCTAATGTGTTTGGATAAAAATGTGTTTAATTATGTTTTGAATAAGTATTGGATTAAAGGCATTAAATGCCCTAGAAAATGCAAAAGAAAAGCTAATGTGAATAGTAAGGAAGTAACTATGTGAGGAGTTTAATGGTCGAATCCTATGGCTTAAAGAGAGCGATATTGTGTTTTATACACTTATGTGATAGTGTATAAATATGAAACTTATGTTTAAGTAGTAAATACATTGTATGTCCTTTTTTATGTACAAAGGCTCGGGAGCTATGAATTGAGGAGCTCGTACTGAGGATTGTTAAAGTTAAGGGAGTGTACACCTTCTTTTGAGGTGAGTTGGGGAAACCATATCTCTCAAATAAGATTAGATTATCCTAAGACATGCATGATGACTTGTATGTGAATTTTAAACCTAGGTAATTCATAGTAGAATTGAATAACAAATATATGCTAGTATACTTGTGTATTTAATAAATGACATTGTTTGGAAACTGATGTTTTTATTACGTATTTTGCTTAAATGACATTATTTTCAAGAACCTTACACTTGAAGTGCAAAAAAATAATGTTTTACCTTCTGAAACTACATTTTTGAACAACTTTGCACTTGGAGTGCAAAAGATGACTTTTATTTCATGAAATAATTTTTTCGAATTTACATATGCATAATCGAGTCATGTATGCTGCATGTATTTGTTATCTTCTGGTTTAGAGCCATGACATGATTTTATTTTATTGGTTGGACCGATAAATAAAAACATGATGCCTTCCTTAATTTTTGTACTTAATATTTGCATATGATCTTTGTGATTGGTGAGATAACGATTGGCCAATCATGTGATAGGCACAAAAAATTAAGCGACCCTCGTACCCTTAACGCTGGTACATAAAAGTCGATTCCCTGTATCGACATCTTTCTATAGGACTTACGAGTGATTCCACATTTAGGGTTAGGGAATCGATAAGGTCATTACCTAGGGTTATGACGCTTTTGTTGACTATAGTCCGGACTCACTATGGTTGAAAGTCGAGCCAACACCAAATATCGGTGGGTGTGCACATTATTTTGGTTGACTAATGGTGACACACATCATTGATTTGGCTTATTCTAATATTTATTTTCTGACGAGATTTGATTTATACATGTGATGTTTTCTGCTTATGTATACTAGAACTGGAACCTATATTCACCTGATGAGTGATTAATAGGCTAGGCCTATATAGTTCTTGACCAGTATACGTTGAGTCGTAGGCTAAGCCTATGTATTTCTATGTAATGTATATTCACCTCATATGTTATTTATACCATCTTGGTATGTATCAAGTTTTATTTGCAATATATGTTTTTCCTGCTCATTGAATACATAGTGTACTCACCCCTTCTACGTTTCAACCATGCGGGTTAATTTAGTGAGCTTGTGTTATTTATACCATCTTGGTATGTATCAAGTTTTATTTGCAATATACGTATTTCCTACTCATTGAATACATAGTGTACTCACCCCTTCCACCTTCCAACCATGCAGGTTAATTTAGTGAACTTGAAGCTTTGAGTAGATCGTGCGGTCTTGTCACATTTTTAGGTGCACGTGGGTAGTTTCTATTTTTTTACTTTAGTTGCATAGTGATTCATGAACTATTTTACTATTTTTATTAGATTAGTCATGTTGATATGTTTTATGACTTTATAGCCTGACTGTTTTGTAGTTTGTAAAAGATTTTATGTATAAACCTTTGGTGTTGTTATTGAGATTGCTTTTGAATGGACTTAAAGATTTGAAGTTGTGGTAAAAAAATTTATGTGAATATAAAAGTGTGTTTAAAATTGTTTGTAGGTATTTGATTGAGTTTTGAGATTTTTAAAATACAGTCTTTGTGTTGGCCAAAATTTTCAACGAAAAAAGGGAGAGATGTTTAGTTAGCCTTGCGTAGTCAGATTAAGGATACCATAAGTGTCCTTAACTCAATTGCACGGCAATTGTCATAGGCCTGATGTGATACCAGGTCATGACAGATAGGGGGACAAAGGGGTGGAATGTCTAAAGGAAGGGAAACAGACTCAACCCAGTGAACTTAATAGATAAGAAAATCATCTTTAGGGGAATAGGGAGGCTGTACATTTGTGGAATATGGAGTATTTTCAAAGAAAGTAACATCAGAAGACACTAAATAATGGTGCAATTCAGGAGAATATCAATAATTACCTTTTTGGAGTCGAAAGTACCCAAGGAAGATACATTTTAATGCTTGAGGATCAAGTTTAGAGATAGAAGGATGTGGGTCATGTACAAAACAAGTACAACCAAAGACACAAATAGTCTAAGAAAAGAAAGGTTGTGAAGGAAACATAATAGAAAATGGATTTTTACCATTAAGAACTACTAAGGGCATATGATTAATAATATAGCAAGCAGTGGAGATAGCAGTGACCCAAAACTCTTTTAGGACCTTTAATTTGAATAACAATGCCCGAGCAACTTCCATAAGGTGTCGATTCTTTCGTTCATGATGGCCCCCGAATTTTTTTCTTCAGTTAAGCATGGTTTAAATCAATTTTGAGTTTTTGATGGATTAAAATTTTTAGAGTTAATTATTATGTCAATTTTAGTATGATTTTATTGCATTGGTCAATTGAATTAAGGTAGTAAGATTATATAAGGGCATTTTTGGTAGTTCACTTAAGGTTAAAGACCATAAGACATATAAAGAAGGGCAAAATAGACTTTTGACACTCATTAAGGGTAGAATGGGAAAAAGAAGAGTGGTCTTACTCTTGAGAAGGAAAAAAAACGAAAATAGAGAAGGAAGAAGAGAAAATACAAAAACAAAGAAGAGAGGAAGAGAGTTTTAGTGGTTTGAGAGGAAAGAAGAGAGTTGAGCTAGGGTTTCATCTTTTCTAAGCTTTCTAGAGAGATTTTGAGGTTGTGTAAGA
>JANJEY010000005.1:26818769-26832439 GCA_024703695.1 Erythroxylum cataractarum | reverse complement strand
ACAAGAGGAGCAAGAGGAGAGGCACATTTGAGCAAGTTATAAGCAAGGAATTCAAGGTGGGTTACATTTTTATAATTGAATAATAAGACATTAATGTTTCTTTCAAGAAATGGAAATAAATGAATTTTCAACTACTTTATTCATGTGCATTTATTTTTTTAAGTACTTTGAGAATGTGCTACATGTTTGTATACGAATTGTGTTATTGATTTATGATATGAACGATGGAAATGAGTTTGAAAAGAATATGAAAATGATTTTGAAAAGATATTATGTTCATGAAAAATCATGTTTTCCAAAATATGCCATTTTGGGCAACAAGTTTACAAGTTTTGAAATACATGTTATGTAGGATTGGTTTGGTCCATTATGTATGTGAAGTGCATTTCGATTAAAGGCTTCTTTCGCTTGCTCGCTAGTGACATGGAGCTCCTTTAAGGACTCCCTCAAGTTTACGATTACACAAAACCACTATGTAGGATTGTGTTAATTCGTTCTGTTCATGAATACACAGGACCATTATATGAAATATGTTAGTTCATTCTGTTTATGGACCACCCAAACCATTTTGATGTGCTTATGTGTTGATGAGTTTGTTGAATGCATGATTTGGGTTAAATTGTTTGACAAATTGAGAATTGGGAAATATGTGTTTCATGATTCAATGTGAGTTTTCAATGGAAATGAATGTTTCAATGGTTTTTGCTTATTACCGATTATAAACCCGAGCTTTTAAGCTCACCCCCATTCTCCTTCTCATATTCAAATGATGAGCAAGAGATTGAGTAGTCAAGAGTCACAGCATTACTCCGAATTTGCGTACTTTTGTATTTTAAGCTAGATTTTTGTAAGCTCAAGGCTTTAGTGGCATTTCAACAATCTTTTGTATTTTGTATTTTTTGAAATGATGTATTATGGCTTGAAATGCCCATTAAACCTTTGTAAAACTCTTATCTTTTGGTATTAATGAAATATGATTGTGTTTGTGCTCGTGACTTTCCAAGTTTGTACATTGCATTTTCAAGTCCTTCATAGGGATAAAATTTGTATTCTAACTTCAAGGAAAAATTTGTATCAATATAGGATGAACTAGACAAAGTCGTCTTCTTGAAATTTGTAGCTTCTCTTCAATAATATGAAAATTTTAGACATTGGAGTTGAAAGTTATAATCATTTGAAGTATGTGATGTCATATAGAATATATATGCGGGACAACTTCAGTCGCGATTTCACCGGGCACTCTCGCAATCACACCTTCCCTCCTCGCAATTGTACCTTTCTCTTTGTGATCTCACCTGCCTTCCTCGCAAGTGCACCTTCATCCTCACGATCGCACCCGAAGGGTTTTCCAAATATGAATATGTTTGACTCTTTTGGCCATAACTTTGTCATCCGTCCTCCAAATGAGGTAATTTTTGAACCAATAGATTCCTAACATATTTCTCTATCTCTTCATAGAAATGGATAGCCTTTGGTGTTGATTTGTAAAAGATATATGAAAAGAAAGTTAGGGAATCAGTTGGAAGAGCATGAATTGATTATTTTACTGAACATACCTCAGTGTTTTAATCATAACTTGATATCTCCAAATGAGATGATTCTTATTTCAAAATAAACTCAAGTCTTAGATTGACTTGATCTGAAGAAGTCAATTCGTGTTTTGGTGATTGACTGGTGCGAGCACATCACACTTATGGGATGTGTGTTTAGATGTCGCGTAGGACGTTAGACACGTGTCTTACGAGGGTGAAAACAGGGCCCAATACTTATAGTATCAAAGAGTAAAGATGAACCGTTGATAGTTAAGGAGATTACATCGAAATAACCCTACAAGTAACTACTTCCATATTTTATGACTCAGGAGTTGGATTCTAGAAACGGGGCCCAATATGTTATGGTATCAAAGCAACTAGGTTGAGGTCCAGGTTTAGGGCTAGGTTTAGGAGTATCCTAGGCATGAAATGGGTAGTTTAAGATACGAAGTGAACACGAATTGTTTTAGATGAACAACTTGCATTGTTTTGAATTGCTTTACATGATTTGAAATTGTTTTACATGACCTAAAGGTTCTAAATGGTTTTATATTGAATGAGTGATTATGCCGCCTCGAAAGAGAACTCGATGAGCTATTTATGACTCGATCTTGCTCTCGCCAAGGGAGCACGGATGAATCGTATGTCTAGCAAGATGCATGAACCACTCTACTCCGGATTCTAAGGCACCTAGTGTGCAATATGAGATGCCACCGCCTCCTCCTCCTACACCTCAAGCAAACCACATGGATCCGCATTTCTTTTAAGCCTTTACTTAGGCTTTTACATATGCCATGAGCCAAGGGTCACAAGTTCTGGTGCAAGCTCCAGTGGAGAGATTTTATTAGTTATTTAGCTACTTATAGATGGAAATTGTAAAACATATTAAAGAAACATAGAAAACAAGTCAATTAACAAGTAAACTTCAACTAGTTTTTAGCAAGAAACTAAAAATAATATTAACAGCACACCAAATATAAAATTAACAAAATGAAATGATATAAGGGTCTTGAAAAACAAACAATACCCTCTACACATTGATAGCATCAAAATCAAACATCTCACACATAAACTTCAATCAACTTTGCAAGGGAACATGCAACAGGGAACTTACTTGATCCTGGCTTTTCAACTTCTCTGACAATATGGGTCATTCCGGCTTTATAGCCCAAGAAGGCACTCAATTTGCATGGCTTTGTTGGATCAACTCTGGGAAATGCCTTCACTACATACATAACCCAAAAAAGATAGCATCAAAATTAAACATATCACACATAAACTTCCATCAACTTTGCAAGGGAACATGCAACAAGGAGCTTACTTGATCCTGGCATAGCTTTGTAGGATCAACTCTGTGAAATGCCTTCACTGCATACATAACCCAAAAAAGATGAGTAAAAACATCCGTATGCATTCAGTATACATGTTTTGCATATACATAATCGATTAAAAAAGTTAATCCATATAGGTTTAATATTCCAAGTCTCGGGTGAAGATATTTGGTGTACACTGTTTGACAAGTTAAAAAAACAAGAACTTTTGGCCCAAAAGGCAAGTTGCTCTTTGGGAGTGACTATGTTGATCACAGATAAAGTTGACACAGCTGGTAATTATTAAAATAATCACAAATGTTGAAAGGCTATAGTGCCAAGATAAATAAGATTAAAAACTACAATATCTTCGTAACATTAAGAAGGAAGATTAAATATTAGTCCAATTTTGTAAAGGGAAAAATATGCATCTGTTGGTAGAAAATTGAAGCTAAAAGATAAATCTCTCACAAACCACTTAGAAGTGTTGAAATTGAATTAAGCTTTATTCTTACATGATTAATCAATTACTGCTTGGACATGTAGATCGCCACTAAGTGATAACACAAGACAATAATGGAGAGCACTAGATTGATTAAAGAACCACAAATCAGCTGGTAGACTGTTTTAGGTGTCAAAGCAAGGTTTCATTAAGAAGTAAAAATGTATAGATTACATGTAAAGAGAAGATAAGTGTGATCGAGTAGTCAAAGCTTTTCCTTTATGGCGGGAAGCTCTCTTTCTGGGGTGAAATTCTAGAGAGCCATTTCACGGGTGTTCAAACTTGTGGTGAGACATGCTTTCATGTTGGTGATGTTCTCTGTAACAGTCATGGACTTATAATCTTATTTTCTTCGAAACAGACAACATAAACTAACACCTATGTGATTGCTTGAAAGAAAAAATATATAATTCATAGCAAATCGAATTCACAGAGTAAACTCCACCCACTAGTGATAACCAAACAAGGGATAATTATCAAAATAACTAGAGGTTTGAAAATGACATTACCAAAATTAACATCCAAAATGGGCAAAAAGAGTAAAAGAAAAAGATCTGAAAACTAGTATCAAAGCCAATAACAAATTCCCGATATGGATTTCATGTGGATGATGAGAAACACTAAGATATTTGAGAAACCTGAGCTTTACAATAAGTACACATGGACTTAGTTTTATCTCAAGTTAAGGATGACTATTTTGATAAAGTTTCATCAACATCATGTCTCAATTGGTATTGTGCAGCTAATGAGAATATTAATATAAATAGGGCATGTATTGTCAATGAGATGTAAGTAGCCAAGTTGTACATACTCTAATTGTCGAAGATGCTTATCACTTCCTTTTGTCATTTCTACCTTTTGTGAATGAATATACAACTTATTTTCCAAAAAAAGAAAGAAAGAAAAACCAATTCAAGAAGCACCCCGGAATGGAAACAACAATATGACCACCAACACCTAGAACTGAAAGAATAAATGGATTCCCAACCAAAGGCCTATGGCATTATAATCGAAATGCCAAATGTTGGGCTCATTTGGTATTCCTTTCTCTAAATCCCCACTGAAAGAGCATTTGGGAAAAGAGCCCATTTACGAGATTCCAGCCTTGATTGATTACTCTTCAATTCCAATCAGTCCCGCAGACGATGGGTACGTGTACATGTCCGCAATCTCAAAAGGGCATCACAAAAGCAGTCATCAACAACTATGATTCAAACCAAAAATTAAGAACATATGTATATTCGTAAATAGATGTTTACAATGATACCAACGTGCATTCATCAACAACTATGATTGAGACCGAAAAGGAATACATGTATATTCATAAATAGATACATACAATGATACCCATGTGCATCCATACCATGTAAATGAGGTTCTCACGAAAAGAAAGGGAACGATAATAACTGGAGATCGACAAAAACTTAAAAAAGATTAAAAAAAAGGGCAGATAAATTCGCAGAGGTTGTTGCAGGTTTATAATAAAGTAATTTGTTAGTTAGGGAGGATGTCTGGAGCTAGATTAGGGCATACATGGTATTGCATGATTATTTTCGTGCTAGGTTTCCACAAATTGTTTGATATCATACATGCACAAATGATGAGATTTTGCTCTTATAGAGTATAAACACATCTTGGCTGGTATATATTACACTGTTATAGTTATTATTTTAAGTAAACAGCTGAGGAGGAGGGAAAGAACTCGATCAAACAAGATGTGACCTCATTCTTTACAAAGTTGGAACCTAGGAAGCTTTTAGATAGACAGATATTCATATAAACACTTATTGAGGTTGTTTAGTATTATTGTAAGGGTTTGTGTATTAAGAATTTAAAATATTGATTTATAAGTTATTTTTGAGATGCCATTATCAAATTATATCCATTTAATTGTGTAAGTTGAGCAGATCCTCAGTTCGATGGTGGAACTTGGGTAATTGTGTCTTGATATTCGGTGACAATCTTTCATGAGGCTAATAAGGTTAGCTTGGACTTTAGGCTTAGGGCGTGATAATTAGTGGTATCAGACTTTTTAGGTGAAATAAGATCGTATGGTATAAAGAGGCGAGTAGGGTTGGATTGAATTTACTCCCCTGCATTTTTGAGATGATGGGGTTAAATTTCTAGCTAAGTATGAGATAGGTGTTAAGTGACCGTTTCACTATAATAGCTTAAATTGTTGTGAGAAGCTAACTTAATTAGTTTTATATATTTACTGACATACCTCCTCAATTGAAAACTCTTTGGGCTTGAAACTTGTACAGACTCACTCTACTGTACTAGATAATAGGTGGGTGATAGGATTTAAACTCACGACCAGTTGTTCACAAAGGCTCTAGTATCATATTAAGTGACCGTTTTATCACAATAATATGAGGCCAACTTAACTAATTTTATATATTCTCTAACAAGGGATCCCTCAAATTTGGTGGATTTTAGCATTGTAGTGGTCAATAAAGGTATGCTTCTTGAAGAAGGGCAGAAGATGCGTCTAAGAAGGAGGCATTGGATTGATGATAAGGTTTATTAGAATATGCTTGATGTTTAGAATTCAAAGAAGTGCTATTTGTCTTTTTTTCTTACAATAAATAACTAAATCAATGCAAAAAAAGGGTTCCCTCTTTGTATTCTCTATTCTTATGATTGTTGTGTTGATTTCAATTTTTGCATTAAAAAAGTACCATATTATGATTATAATGAACTTAAAACGATGATTTATGAAGAAAATATATTTATTACAAAAAATAAATTAAGAACATCTATTGATGATCAGTTCATATCTTATTTTGATCATATTTAAGTAAAAAGTATAATGTATTACAAATTTACAATTGAGAATAATTTCATATATTACTAATTTATAATTTATTTGAATGCTGTAAAAGAAGTTAATGCAAATACTTTGAATAAAAGCGTAATTTACGAGTCTTTAGATAACATTGAAAAAATTAAAACTTTTTACAATGATAAGACACAATTTATTTTTAAAATATAATTTTGATTTTTATTGTTATTTTAAGTTTATATTAGACTCAAATTTATTTGTTATTTATTCATTATATAATAATAGACATTAATGTATTTTTTATTTCAATAAAATATTTTATTCTTTTACTTCTTATATATTATATGTTAGTTTTATAACAATTCAATACTGATTGAACCTTTAAATCTTAAACATTTTCTTTGACCGGTATGTTCGATTCACTTTTTAGTGTATGTAAACTATATTTTATAGGGAGTTTCAATGGCTGAGATCAGTTCAGTTAGGCTTAAGCAACTTGGGAATGGTTTGACACCTTGTTAAATAAATGGTCCCATAATCTTGTTTAAAAGATGATTCTTTTTTTTTTTGGTGATAATTCACAACTATGATATGAATGTTGTTAGAGTAGAAATGGATCAAGGCACAACTAACGACCTGGAAAATTTCTACTAGTATTGAATATCAAAGAGTTTCTTTTACAAGGTTCCTATGAAAATGTTCATTCGTAGTGCTGAACAACCATACTTTCAATCATTTAACTTAAATTTGTTTCTTTTTAGTTTTTAATTCAATAATAAGATTTTATACAATATTTAATTGAATTTAACTAAAAACTTTCATTTAAAACATTTTGACTTATCCTAATATGAGTAAAACAACCAAAGATGTGTTTACGCCATTAATTTACAATTTATGGTACCACAATCTTCTAATCTCCTCAATGGGAACTAAATGTTGATTGAGGGTTGAACCTAGTGCCAACCCTAGGCAGGGGCAGGGAAGGTACCTAGCTAGGGCCCACCAAAAAAAGAGCCCCATTCTAGTTAACAAAAAAGGGCATCATTTTATTTTTAGTTATTTAATGATATTTGTAAGATATTATTAGCTGATGTTATGATCATTTAATATTTGATTGAGTATGTAGACTAAAAAATTGAGTTATTTATGTTTAATACAAACATGTAACTTAAATATATTGTTGATTTATTGGGTCTTTTTCGCCCAGGGCCTATAAAACAATAGGAACGACCCTAGCTGAATTGAATGTCCCATGTTTAAACAACGATTAACGTAGATTAGCGCTGACTAGTTGCTAGTTTCCCCCCTTCTCAAAGAGTATTACTTAAGGTAAAGACTCACTTTAATGAAGACAACTAACCTAATACATTTATTAGTAAGAAATCTAATATGCCAAGTTTATAATAGACGCTTACGACGGATAAATTTAATGAAGAGAACATTTATATTTATTATAAATTCATAAATAGTGAAGATATGTTTATGAAATACAATATATAGTTCAACCCAATTTCCTTGGAGCCCTCACGACTTATCCTTACCGCATAAGAAGTCTAACTCAATTTCCTTTATACCTTGCGGGTTTTTTTTTGCAGGTGTAGGGGAGAAGATTCCTGCGATAGACATATAAGACTGTAGGATTGTCGCATTCTCAGGACCATTCAATGAAGACTCATAGCTTAACTAGCAACGAGAAAAGTCGATCTTTGCAGGGGTGTAACGTAATAGCAGATTATGGTCACCATAAGGTATATATATATATATATATATATATATAGTCACTTTTTACGTATTTACTCTTTTAACCTACATCACTATTATCCTATCACATCTACATGTGAATCTATCGGAAACAACATCTCTACTATATAGGGGTAAGGTTACGTACTATTAGACCCCCAGTATCCGCTTCACTACAGGACTTCAGGGTATATGATGATGATGATGATGATGATGATGATGATGATGAATATATTAACAAGTTATAAAATAATTAAATAAAATATTTTAACATAATGTGTAGAATACTCTCTATTTTATATTCAAAATAATAAAAATTTCCATTTATTATTTTTTTTGGGAAATTAAAATGTATTAAAGAATAAAACTCTACACAATGGGTGCATACCAGTCTCCCCAAAATAAATTGGGCAAGGCATACGTCTTAAATTTTACTAAATATACATTTGAAATGTATTTGACCTTGATTAACAAACTATGATTCTAGATAATTATTAAAACTCTTTATTTTTTTTCCACATGTTTCATCCATGCAAATGGTGATCTTTAACCTATAGTTTTTTTACGCATCAAAGCAACTCTTTACATATTAAAGTTTTTATTAGATTCTCTAATCTCTCCTAAGTTTGCGGTTATAGTGGTTAACATACTTGTTCAAGAAAAATTGTATTCTAATCCAATCGGTAAGCTACTTTTTTGTTTATGGCAATTTCCTCTCTAACTCTTAAAAACATTTATTGTTTCTCTCTTTGTATAGGCAGCAAATGGTTGATCTAAAGGCAATTTCTACAATGGCTCAATCTCCCTTGATAAGTCTCCTATTCCTTTGTAACATGTGTATGATATCCAAGTAGTCTCAGCTATGGCCACCAGTTAGGGTTTTTGACTTAATTGGGTTCTAGATCTCCTTAAAGACTTTAAATTTGCAAAAAAATAAAGATGTTTAACTAATTCAAGCTCATTTTTGCACATCACACAAATATTGTTGATGTTTAAGAAATTTATCCTTCTAGAGTTAGCATTTTCTTTCTAATTAAGAGCCACAATAAGAAGGAGAATTTAGGGAGTAGGTTCCTAGTCCAAACCAATCTCCACTTGGTTAGTTCAAGGCCTTTATCTCTTAGTGCTTTCCTATTATATAAGTTAGTGTATATCTTTGAAGAATTACTTGATCATAAATATTCATCATGTCATAAAGGATTAGGGTTACAGTATCGCAGATATGCTTGCAAAAAATCAGGAACTCCTAACCACTAGTTGTGATTTATTCATATTTTGACTTTGCAATTTAGTGGAATTCTATCATTAGGTTATTGAAATTCTGGCCTAACTTGCTCAAATTATCATATAAGAGGGAAGCATTTTGCCCATACCCAATTCTAAATGCTAATTTTTCTCCTATTTCATCCTTAGTTTTAATAGATCTTTGACAAACCATGAACTAGAGGAGCTTCTCTTAAGCTCCTATGGCCTTATTCCTTTTAGGATATAGGTATAAATTCATCTTGCCTAATGGAAGTGATTCTTGGAGAGATAGAAGATAAAGGTGAGCTAAGAAAGGAGGAGTTGGGTGACAAATGAAAGCAAGAATCATTAGTAAGGATAGAGGCACCCATGCCACCCTCTATTGAGAAACCATCCATTCTAGAGTTAAAAACCAATCGGGAACCAGAAAAAAGAGTGATGGAGACAATTATAAAGAGAATGAGAGCCACAGGATGGAAAATTTTAGAGGTAAGAAACATAAGTCTTAATATGATGATGCATAGGACCTTAACATTCAAAAGAGGAGTCGATTGAAAAATTAAGCTGAAATGGTCAAGCTAGTGACCTTAAAATTAGCATGTTATGTTTTAAACTTTTTAAAATAATTTTGTGTGCATTTTTTGCCTTATTTTTATGATTTTTTAATGAGTTGAATTAATTGAAGTTTATGGTATGAAGTGTGTCCCGTTGCTTCTTCGATCCTATCAACACCATAATTCCCATAAGTATTATTACCCTTTTTAATTCCTTTTATTTTAAATATATTTTTATTTTATTTTATTTTTTAATTTTTTTGTCCTTTTTTATATTAAGGACAATGTGTTAGTCAAAGGTAGGCGCGCGTGCACACATACACATACTCAAAAAAACACACACACATATATGCACATATATATTTTTAGTTTATGAATCTGCCTTTTGTGTTGTTTTAGTTTTTTATTAGGTTAGCATTGAGTAAACATTTTGTTACATGATGTGTGTATTATGTGAATGTGTCAATGGCATAAAATTGGAAAGAATTAGCTTTTCTATAAACATGATCATTTAAATTATGAAGAAAGATTAGCTTGTGAAGTTTATGTCTTATGTGTTTTCAAGGTGAACATGCATGTTGATTAAAATATTGTACTTAATCTTTCATTTTTTAAAATTTGTTTGAAAATAATTAATTAAAATTGGTAAACTTCATTAGCAGCCTTTCATATGAGTGATTGACTAGGAGGAAGTGATGTAGGTAAAATGTAAAAAAATTCAAAAAAAAATTGTTATATAAATATTTTAAATAAATTTCCTATTTGGCTAATTGTTAAAAAAATGGGTTTAAAATAGGGCTAGTAGCCAGTCGTAAATTATGATATAACTGAGTAATCATGAGCATTTATGATAAAATGTTTGTCTTCACATTAACAAGCTAAAATGATGCTCCAACCAAGCTTGATAATATGCATTGTTAATAAAAGTGGACTTATTGATTTTCTTATTAAATGTCAAAATAAATTTCATGAATCGTTATTTAGTGATGGCATACCTCTTTAATTGATAATTAAGAATGAGTGTATGCTTACAAGCTTGTATGAATAAGTGTCAATATTTTAGCTAATATGCATATTTAAATCAAAACATTTGAACATGAATGGAATAAGTTAGTGTGCTAGAACTTTTTAAGTGATTAATGTGTATGATTAAGTTAATTTCATGAGATTTGAAGCCAATGTACCATTATTTTATTGTTGTATGGTTATGTGTTTGTATATTTTGTGTTTTGTTGTTTTATAGTTTTAGTTTTGCTTATGGACAAGAAAAGATTTAAATGTGGGGATGTTGATTGGAGTGAATCATAGTGTGTTTTCTAGAAATTAAAGTGTGTTTCAGTGTTTTCTTAAAGAATAACCATATATTTCGGACTTATATTTATGTTTTTGTTTAGATTTATGTTCTTATAAGTGTTTTGTTTGATTGATTATGTTTTAAGGCTAGAATTTAATCTTGATTGTATGTTTGAAAGATTGTTTGATGGGTTTGTTGATGAGTGGAGATAAGAAAAATCAAAGAAAAGATCAAGAAAAAGCTGGAGAATAATGTTTAGTATAATTGTACATAGTCGTGCACGATTATACTACATTTTACTTTTAGCTAGACGGACAGTTGAAGTGTACAATTAAGACATTAAAGGACATGATGAGAGATTGTGTGCTAAACTTTGAGCGTGATTAAGATAGATATATACCTTTGATGGAGTTTGCATATAATCACATTTATCACTCTAATATCAATATGGCACCATTTGAGGCATTATACAGTAGACGGTGTAGAGATTTAATATGTTGGGATATAAAGGGTGCTAGATTACTAAAAGGGACCAGAGTTGATTTAGGAAACAATGCAAAAAATAGGAGTGGTAAGGTGATACTTTAAGGTAGCTCAAGATTGACAAAAGAGTTATGTAGTTCAACATCATGGGGAGATATGGTATTTCTAAGGATATCACTTCAGAGGGAGATTTTGAGGTTTGATAAGAGAAGAAAGTTGAGTCTAAAATACATTAGGCTATATGAGATTGTACAATGTATGGGTCATTAGCTTGTATATTAGCCTTACCTCTTAAGTTATAAAAAATTCATGGTGTGTTCCACGTGTTAATGTTGAGATGGTACTGATCAAATCCTAGCCAAGTTGTATCGAGACCTGAGATTGAAGTTACAAAGGGTATTACTTATAAAGAGGAGCTAGTGGAGATATTGGATAAACATATTAGGAAATTGAGGTGATGAGACATTCTGATGGTACGAGTTTTATAGAGTTATCATCATTCTTTGAGAGAGGGTATTTTGGAATTCGAAGGCAAAGTTTGACATCAATACCCTCATTTGTTTAGATCGTCAGGTACATAATTTAACTTTGAGGATGAAATTCTTTCAGGGAAGAGAACTATAGAGCCCACAAAAAGGCCTAACTTTAACAAAACCCAACCTAACACATACAAAAATGAAAACAAAGGAGCATATATATATATATATATAATATAGAGAGAGAGAGAGAACAATAGGTAAATTGGAATAACACCAACAAAAATAGCTTCCTCAGGTTCTATAAAATCAAAAGTAAGTTCTCAAATAACAGTTTCTCTCTTGATAGAATGATTTCACTTTCTAAGGCATAATAAGAATGATATAACCTTTAAGAATATAGATGATGCTCAAATGTTTCGAAAGTCTATGTATGTTCGTTGCTTCACAAGTGTTGCTGCTTTTTCTTAAATAAGTAATTTCTTCAACTAGCCATTGCTTCTTCTTGCATCCTTAGTCAACTAGATATATTTAAATCTGAATAACTTCACTGTCATCTTTGTCAAAAATTTTCCAATAATCACTGGGCTAATATATGGCCTTCATAATTTGTAGGATCCTTTCAGATAAACCATTTCTAGTAAGGTAAGTTCATAATGAAGGTTTCTACAAGAAAGAAGCGTATTTTTTATGATTTTATTTCATTTTGAGAATAAGATCGTAAATTATACAAGGAAATAAATCTAATTTGAATTTTGAAATGTTATACAATTATCATCAAAATCATTAACCATAAACCTTAAGCTAACAATCTCCCCCTTTCTAATAATGATAAGAAATAATAGATATATTTTCAAAATTCAAAGAGATAATAGATGATTTTAAAAGATACCTATGACTTTTATATATTCAAACATAATTAGAAGGTGCCTGTCTTAAGATAGGAACCTATTGTTTATATATCACAGATTTTCACAAGTTTAACATTAAAATCAATCACATATAAAATCAAGACAGAATTGAGAAATATGCATTGATAAATATATCATCATAGATGTAAAAAAAATCCACATAAACTCTCATCTTTTGTCATTATCAAAAAGTAGAGGAGTATAGAGAGGAAGTGAAATAAACAGAATAAAAAAAAATCAATTGATACAGTTAGTGAGGATTTTTCCTATGGAGAATTTATAAATCCAAGACTTGGTTTTAGAGGTTGAAATGGCACCATTAATGAATCCCTATTTTTAGGACACGTGTAATTTTACTATATTAAATTGAGAGGAGCCTTTTAAAATAAAAGTGCCTTCCAAACTCTAAGGGGCTTATCAAACTAAGAGAGAGTTTCAAAGGAATCATGATAGAAGGAGCCTATTAAACGAAAGGCAAAGACAAGTAACAAAGAATATTCATGCAGAAATAATATCAGAGAGTTTGCACATATCAAGCTCTTTTTTTAACATACAAAATCTATCTTCAGAGAGTGGCTTTGTGAAAATGTCAACTACTTGATTCTTAGTATTAAAAAGCAAAAGATCAATTGTTCCTTTTAAAACATGATCGTTAAGAAAATTGTAACATCCCATCTCCGACGGGAAGGGTATTTTAGTAAATTGGGACGGGTTATGAGTGTTGAACTCTATCGCGGCATGAACATATATCAAATAGCCTTTATAATGATGATTGTTTTGTATATGCACATGGTATACATGCATTCATGAATTTTCCCGGCTTAAGTGTCAAAGTGAG
>JANJEY010000005.1:26805150-26816450 GCA_024703695.1 Erythroxylum cataractarum | reverse complement strand
TCCATCTGGGACTGGAGGCTTTGTGGTTTACAGTGATGCCTCGCATCAGGGATTGGGATGTGTATTGATGCAGCATGAGAGAGTTATAGCGTATGCCTCGAGACAGTTGAGGTCTCACGAGGTGAATTATCTGGTACATGACTTGGAGTTGGCCGCAGTTGTGTTTGCTCTAAAGATTTGGAGACATTATCTGTATGAGGACAATGGTAAGAGGTGTTCGCTTAAAGCGAAGCAAAACCTTGAGGTCATGGGTTCGAGCAGTGGCTCATCCCTGAACCAAAGAGGACAATACCTGGAGTGCTGGCGGTAGAGGCTGGGCTCTACTGTAGTGGTCGCGTGGCCAGAGTTCACGGACGCTCCACTTTGGTTCTAATTGTGAGATGAGAGCCATAAAGTTGTTCTTGAATGATAATCTTGTTTTTAGACTTTCAAAAGGATCTAGAAGAATATATTGATGTGTATTAAGACCTCTCCATTCTCTCGATACTTTTCATTATATAGACTCCTATTGAGATGAAGGAGCCTGCTCTGTTCTAGTTTTAGATGGGCCTTCTTGATTTTGTGATTATGAAGGTATTATAGGTGTAGTTTGATTCTTTGATGTATTTTTAGGAATCAAATGGTGTTCTTCATCATCTAAGTCAGTTGTTGTTGTTAAAGGTAGTACTTCATCAAATACCACATGTATTGATTCTTCTATCTTATTTGTTCTTTTATTGTAAACTCTGAATCCTTTACTACTATAGCCTAAGAAAACAACTTCGTTTGATCTCGCATCGAACTTTCCAGGGTTGTCTTTTTCATTGTTAAGCACGAAACACTTGCAACCAAATGCTTCAAAGTAAGCAACATTTGGTTTTCTTCCTTTCCACAACTTAAAGGAGGTCTTTTTCAAAATAGGTCTTATAAGACATCTGTTAAGTACATAACATACCATGGATACTACTTATGGCCAACATCCATGAGGTAGTCCACCTTCACACAACATGGTCCTGACCATATCAACCAAAGTTCTGTTTTTTCTCTTTGCAACTCTATTTCACTGAGGCATCTTTGGCCAAGATAAGTTGTGAGTTATACCATTGCTATCACATAATTCTTCGAACTTTCTATTATTAAATTCTTCTCTATGATCACTCTAAGTTATAGTGATTCAGGACCTTTTTCTATCTAAAATTTTCTGCTAAACTTATCAAACACTTCAAAAACATCATCCTTATTTCATAAGAAATAAACCTATGTAAATCTGGAGTAATCATCTACTAGAACAAAACCGTAATTTCTACCATTAAAACTTTGAGTCCAAGTTAGACCGAATAAATTCATGTGTACAAGTTCAAATGGTTGGTTAGTAGATATAATTTTTTAGGAGGAAAGATTCTTCTGACTTGTTCACCTTTTAGATAAGCCTCACAAACTTGATCGCTTTCAAACTTTAAGGTCGGTAGTCCTTTTACTAATTCGTTTTCAGACAATTTTGAGAGTATGCTCATGTTGGCATGTCCAAATCTTTTTTTTATATTAAAAAACTTTTTCTAAAGAGAAAAAAACACTTAACACTTTGTGAGGACATGTCTTCCATTTGAGCACAATATATATTTTGATTTCTAGGACCAACAAGCACAATATTATGATTATGAATATCAACGATTTCACAATGAGATGTATAGAAAATGACTTTGCAACTTTTGTCACATAACTGACTCACACTCAACAGGTTATATTTCAAACCATCAACAATGAGAACATTATCGATGGAGGTAGAGTTAGAATTACCAATTTTACCAATTCTAATGACCTTTACTTTATTTTTGTCAGCAAAGACAACATTACCTCTGTTTTTCCTTTCAATGTAGTTAAAGTGTGATATTTCACCTAGCATATGTCTCGAACAACCAGTATTAACTATCCATTGATTCTGCCTTTTTTTTATGAAACATATCTGTAAAAAAGCATTATCTCATTTTAGGTGCCCAAATTTTTTTTAGTCCTTTCGAGTTAGTAATTTAACCTTTTAGTATCTAAACATACATCTGAGATAATTTCTTTTCAAACAAATTATAAGAATGACTAATGTGACCATGTTTACCATATTATTCGCACAAAAACAAATGAATGATAGTTGTTATGATTTTTGCCACTTAGTAGGTTCCTGCTGTCTTGGGTATAACTACTGTTGGATTTAACAAAAAAGTTTTTGTATGTCCTAATATTGTTATTTTCAGTGTATCCTATTATGGCCTTACCAAAAATGCATTTACCACTTCCAAACAATGCATCAAGATTCTTACTTCCATCAATGAAATTTTCCTGATCTTTTTCTCGAGATAAGATCTTTTCAGTACTTCTCTCCTTTTCAAGTTCTAAGGCAGTGAATTTTTTTTCTAATTGTTTTACCTTATTATAATCATTTTTTAGCTATGTATTTTCCAACTTAGCTACTCTTTCTTCCATAACTTCTTTTTTACAAACTTTTTGCTTATAGTTAACCTCAAGAGATATATTCCTAGTTGCCAAATTCTCATTTGCAAATCCCAATGATTTAATCTTACTCTTCAGACATGCATCATTACTCTTGGACTTCTCAAATTCTTTGAAATACTTCACTTTTAACCTTTTATATTGAACATACAATTCATGATATGCATTTTCAATTCATCAAATTCAATATCAAAGTTAGAATAATATACCCCATCGTCTCCTGATTCAGCCATGAAACAAACATTGTTGACCTCTTCTGGTTCTTCTTATTCAAAGTTTCAAAAATCCTCTTCTGACCTGGCTGCAGTCATCACTTCTTTCTAGATTTTCTATTCTCTGACTTGTCCTTTTGAAGAAGAGGGCATTCTAGTTTTGTGTGTCTAGACTTCTTACATTGATAGCATATGATTTAATTATTTTGTGTATTATTATTGTCATTGTTGCCTTTTGATAGGAACCTGTTATTTCCAACTTTCTTGTTCCCTTTTGTTCATCAACTTCCTTTTATAAATGCGGGCATATTGTTTGACCATAAAGTTGAATTCATTATCTCCATCTATTTGCAACTCAGTATCACTTTCATCACCATTTGATTCATCAGTTGTTTTTAGTGTCATTCCTTTTATGTAGGAGGAACCTTCATCTTAACTAAACTAAGTTTCATAGATCATTAGATTTCCTCGTTGCCAGTTAAGTGAAATGGTGTCTAGATCCTTTGTCTTTTCTAAAGTTTTCACCCTAGGTCTCCATTCCTTTAGTAGTGACCCCAGAATCTTCATTACGAGTTCATCATTGGGATATATCTTTCCTAAGTTCTTTAAGGCCATGATGATATTGTTGAAGTGTCCGAAGAATTTGTCTATTAACTCTCCCTAATTTTTACTAACAGTTTATATTTATGCACTAAGATACTTATTCTATGTTTCTTTTCCTCATTCGTTCCTTCAAATTTAACTTAAAGTTTGTCCCACATCTCTATGGTTGTAAATCAGTAGGATATTTTTTCATATTCTTCTGGAGACAACACATAAATCAAGTGATATTTTGCCTTAACGTTTAGTTCCAATCAGCATCAGTCCATACTTCTACATTGTCGCAAGTGGAAATTATAGCTCCAACTCTAATTGCTTGCTATACTTCGATATCTATAAATTAGAGATATATGGTCATTCTCTCTTTCCAGTATGAATAGTTGTTTCCATTGAAGTAAGGAGGCTTTGAGGTGAATTGTCATTAAAAATTGTGAAACCTCGCTCTGATACTAAATAATAAAGCAAACACACATAATAAAGGAGTGAATTGTGTGTGACTTAAAAATTCCCTAATTACTTTCAATTCGTATAAAAAACATATCCTAGTTAACGAATAAAAAAGTAGGAGCTTGTCAAATGATAAAGGTTTTAAAACAACATGAGCTTGTTAGGCAATAGAAACCTTTTGTGAAATAGGACCCTGTTTAAACGAACAGAGCCTATTGAATGATGAATGATGTTAAAACAATTTAAAAATAAAGTGTTCTTGTTAAAACTGAAAGGAACTTCTTGCAAGTTGAAAACAGAAGGGACATATTATAAAAGTGATGGAGCCTCTTGTTGAAATGAACACACACACAACATAATGGGAAAATATAAAAGATAAGGAGAGAGAGAGAGAAGAACGACACGGTCGATTTATATTGGTTCGACTTACAACTCTAGCCTACATCCAATCCCTAAGTATCCAACTTTAGTGTTTCACTATAAATTCAAGTAGTAATTTGACAAGCCTCTTTAAGCTCACGAGTACATAGTCTTCAAGGTTCTCCAACCTTCCACACTCGAATTGTATAACAAGCTTTTAAAAGCTCATAGAAAAATATAAAATCAAAAGTAAGTTCTCAAATAACAATTTCTCTCTTGATAGAGTGATTTCACTTTCTAAGGCATAATAAGAATGATATAACTCTTAAGAATAAAGTTACAACTAAAATGCTTCGAAAGTTTGTGTATGTTCATTGCTTCACAAGTGTTGTTGTTCTTTTTTAATTAGTTAATTTCTTCAACTAGTTGTTGCTTCTTCTAGCATCCTTAGTTAACTACATAGATTTAAACTTGAATAACTTTGATGTCATATTGTCAAAAATCTTCCAATAATTAGGAAGCTAATATATGACCTTCAAAACTTGTAGGATCCTTTCAGATAAACCATTTCTAAGAAGGCTAGCTTATCATGAAAGTTCCTGAAAGAAAGAAAACGTATTTTTTATGATTTTATTTCCTTTTGAGAATAAGATTGCAAATTATACAAGGAAATAAATCCAATTTGAATTTTGAAATATTATACAGTTATCATCAAAATCGTTAATCATAAACCTTGAGCTAATAACCCATTTAATTCACATTACGAATCTCTGACCATAAAAAGCACATTTTAGTCCCAATTCACCTAAAAGTCCTAATTCATCTAAGTCATTTTTCTAACACTTTAAAAATAATGCATAATAAATATCTAATAATCCAATAAATACAAAACATAATTCATATCATTAAATATTCCAAGATGAATCTAAGTAATGAAAATATGGATATTTATAGAAAATTCCTAGATGAAGCTAAATATTTTGTGAAGATAACTTTAGACATACATTAGGGTATTCTATATATGATTTAAGAGGACTAAGGGTGGTTTATCTCTCTATAAACTAAAAGAAGAACTAAATTTTACACACAAAAAAACATGGTTAAAAATGAGAAAACACAAGGGGTATACACCTTTTATAGAACCTATATGACATTTATGTGGGAGTGTGTAGGTGTTATATACTATTAGTACACACGGCTATGTAGGTAACATGGGATCATGTTGTTTGAATCAAATGTTCTTAGGTAATAAGGAAAGAAAGATGGAGCTACACAAGGCCTACATTAGACCATTTGGTTTCCATGTACAAAAGTGGCACTCTCTATTTCTTGGGTCTCCTATACATGGTCTATAATATGGTTCCATGTATACTTACCTTGGGACATGTTTTTAAACAAGTACGAATACCTTACCATGTACTTAATCATATTAAAATCTGGCACGTTCTGTAACTTTTGATCCTCTTATATAGGCAAAAATAAATTTTCCTTTAAAGAAACATAAGGGCGTGTGACCTATAATATACCATGTAGAAGTTATATATAAAAATGGTCTCTCTTTTTTTCTCTAGGTAGGTCAATATAGGACTAAACATTATGGTGTGTTAAAGACCTAATACCTTAAAAGCCACAAAAAAGTAACTTGAAATACTTAGTGAGAGCATTTAATGAAAATTCAACAAAATAAGATTAAGTGCCTTCAAATAAGAACTTTTTTTAGATTACAAGCTCGACCCCTTTACATTAATGTCAACCTGGTGGATTGCTACTTATGGTATAGGTTACCTTAAAATCCACCTATAACTCTACTCTTTTTCTTTTTTGTAATAGAATGATCAATTCTTAAGAACACTTCATGTTTCTCTATGGTATATCTACCCACTCCACTTATTTATTTCAAATTTGAATCTTTCCCCTTTGCATCCTATGCTTTCACCTCTTGTATAACACAAGTTGACTCTTATCAACTATATCAAATTAGAGCCACTTTTTAACCTTACCATCAAGGATTATGGCATTTAAATTTTTTGAATTCTAGTTTCTCATGCATGGCCTTTAAGGTTAGCCTTCCTTTATAAACATAATTTAGGGCCTTAGAAATGGATAAGAAAAGCTTATCCAAAACTATAGGCATATGACTATCATTATCATTATCTAATATCATATAATCTACAAGAAAAATAAACAATTTTTATGGGCACTTCTTTTTATATACCTACTGAACATTTAAAAGAGAAATTTACTGATTACAAAATTGTAATAGTAGATCTAAGATTTCCCATCGTGAGCTTCTTACAAATGGATGGGGACATGAGTCTAAGACTTGCTCTTAGATCACACATAATAATATAACATCTACAAGAATAAGAAACTTACTAATTTTTATAGGCACATCTTAACAAATGTTTAAAAGAGTGACCTAACAATTATAGAGAGATAGTAGTAGGCCTAAGATCACTCAGCTCAAGTTTTTTTCAAATCAATAGGGGCATAAGGCTAACATGTTCACTTAGATCACACAGGATGTGATTACAACTCATGTTTCCAACAGTGCAAGAAATGAAGAACTTATCAAGGTCCTTAAATTTTAGAGGTAGTTTATTATAAGTCCTAACTTTGCACTTTTTAGTCAAGGCCATAGTTTCATACTCCTTGAGCCTCCTTTTATTAGATAAAATATCCTTTATAAGCCTAGAATAAGAACGCATTTCCTTATCCAAATTCACCTTCTCTAATCTTTAGGGGAATGGTATGGCTATCTTATACGGTGTAGGGAGAATGCATTTAGGCTCTTCCTCTTCATTGTCTTCTCTTTTAGACATTTTCTCCTCTTTAATAGGTCTCCTTTTCCCTTGATCCCACTTTCTTTTGATCTTCTTCAATCTAGGTCTCTCAATCAGTTTATCACCCTCAACATTATAATATTATATTTCTACCTTAGACCATTAGCATACTGAGCTATTTAAGACTCATGCATATTATTATGGGTAGTAAATGAATCCACCTTAAAGTGGAGATTTTTAATCTCCTTATTGAATTCTTCATCCCATTTAGCTTAGGTGGTAAGGAAGTTCTCTAAAAGGTATTCCAATTTTCACTTTTAGGGAGAGGAGTAGAATGGCCTAGGCTAGAAACTAAGTGGTTGTCTATTCTAAAGTATAAGGTTAAACTTATTTTCATAGGAGAAAGTGGGTTGATTCCTCCAACCAGGATTATGGTTATTTGAAAATATGTTTTTAAACTTATTTTTATAGGCGAAAGTGGGTTGATTCCTCCAACCAGGATTATGGTTATTTGAAAATGTGTTTTTATTGAGGTTGTTAATGAAGTCAAACGATTGTAAAAAGATTACGTACAAACTAGTTCTTTAATTGGCAATCTGTAGCTATGCATCCTAGCATATCTATATATGTTAACAACAATGCTAGTAAAACCTATAGTATTAGCACTCATATGATTGAACTTTTAATATAAAACTTTTATCTTAGAAACTAAAAGATTAGGGGCATTTAGATCATACTTTACTTGAATTTTCTTAAGAGGCTCTCTCATTCAACCATTAATAATGGTTTTGGTCTATGTCCTCAATCAATAAGTATGCTTAATCAATTGTCTTAGTATTAAGGCTTTACTATTAACAATATCCCTAGTGTTGCATGTCATTTTATTATATAAGGTTTGAACTATTAGCAACTTCTTCAATCTATATTGTAAAAAAGACCCCATAAACTCCTTTTATCTCTCCCATACCTCATATAACGACTTACATTCCTATTAGGTAAAGGTGGTGATTTGATTCCTTATATATGTAGTCTTGCTTTGCTAAGAATACATAGGAGAGCTAATCCTAAATAATGATTAATCTTATTAAGAGGTCTTATAGACATACACTCACTTTATTCCTTAAAAAGAAAGGGAATAATTAGACCTGGATAACATAAGGAGACATGTCATTTAACTTTGACCTGTCACAATACTCCTAAAATATTGATAGATGTAGATTAGGTTCTTCATATGGTGAATCTCTGAACTAATTTTTCTACACTCTAGACAACAATTATGGCTTAAGCTTAATGTTTGTAGTTTCAACATTAGGCCTTGCAATTCCTTTAGTGACCTCATACCATCTTTTCTTCTTAGCTTATATTCTCTTCTGAAGTCTTCTTCTTATATGCAAGGTTCTCTCGATCTCAGGATCTAACTTAATAAGATTTCCAAGACTGTTGAAATTTTACATATAACAAGTGATTTGAAAAAAAAAAGAAAATTTCAGTAAATAAATAGTAAAACTAAAATAAAATAAAAGAAAAGAAAAAGATTTAGTCTAGTCAGTTTGTATATCTACAAATATTAACACCTGACCATTAATATGGCACTAAATCTTATTCTATTTGTTTTTTACAAGTGTATAGTGTAGTTGTAGCTAACACTAGCTAGTATCGGTTGATCTCACAAGGATTGCTAGTTAATTAGTCATTACCCACAAACTTAACAAGCTAGATCAATTGTTATAGATGTTTGGATAAAGAAAATCAAACAAATAACAAATCTAAATACTAATGCAAAACAATGATCAAGAATAAATAAAGCTATAAATTAACTAGATTTAGGTTACATTCTCTTAAGACTTTAATATATTCAATTTCAACTTTAAATAATAGTTATTCTAACTTCTTGTCCTAGTAAAAGTTCCTAACTTAGATCATATGTTCTCTCGATACATATAATCCCTATTCAAAGATTAATTAACCAAAATTCCTTTCAAATCTAGATAACTTAAAAAATATTTAATTCATTCTATGAAAACTCTTTATAAGTTTTATCCTAATCTAGGAAGATCTACAGTTTTCTCTCGAATAACTTATGGTTAACCCTCTTTATCCATAATGTGACCTAAACACACATCCCATCTCTCAAATTTCATTGCTTGAATAAAATAATCAATCTTCCACTTTTGCTATTTCAATTTAATAAATTATAAAAAGCTGGATAACATAACAAGAAAACTAAACTTTTATTAAATTAAACAATGAATTAAAGCCTGTCAGATCCTAAGATCTACCCACCTAAATTTATATCCTTACTAGTTTTAATAAAAAAATAATATCAACATAAAAATAATAAATAAAATAAGATAAATAATTCATGCTCTTGAATCTTGAAATCTCCAAAAGGGTAGTTTCCTAGAACCAGGGGACATAATCCAATGCTCACATGTTTTGTCTTAGTGGAAGCTGAGGTGGGGCCTTAAGAAATCTTTCCTCTATCTGCAAAGAAAGATGAACTCTTGACCAAGACTAGTGAAGAACATCTTCTAAGTAATTTTTTAATGTTTCCTAAAACTCTAACTTTTAATGAGCTATATAACCCCCCAATATGGGTATATGTAGTGTAGCTAATTGTGTCCTCTACAAATTTTTTTAAAAAAAATTCCAACGTTGTTACATATATGGGACCGTGTGATGTATTGTGTTCTACATGGATTACATGAGACATGTATGGCAGATTATAGAATTAGAAATAACCACATCTTAACACAATCCTCAATATGGGTTTGTATATATTATCATATTATATAGTAATTCTTAAAATCTTCTAAAGTTACTTTAATTCAATCTAACTCGCATCTCTTCTTTTCTATGTATGGTAGCAATAAGACATGAAATAACAAAAAAATTAAATGAAGTATCAAATCGTTCAAAATAATCTAATAGAGTAGTAATATACTATAAAAATAATGTTAAAAATAATGTGTGCTTAGCATACATCAATATTACATAAGCTAAGCATCCAACAGTTATCTTAATTTTCAAGATATCCTCTCTACTTCTTCCTTAACTATTACTCATCTAGGACATATAATTGGGAAAAATCCTTACTCTTATTGCAAGCCCTTTATCTTCCATCCAAAGGTAAGACGAATAACAAATTGGAAGAACATATGAGCAATTAATTTAGTTCCTAATCTACATTGGGAAAATAATTAGTATTGTTTTGAGATCTATTAAGCCTATCAAGAATTGAAAAGTTCTCTTTGATAGTAAGCCATAAAAAGAAAGAAACCTTTAAAAGAGACTTATTTAAACCACACTATATTAAAATAAGGCACCCTAGGTGAGTTTAGCCTAAAAAGTAGTTTGCAAGACTTATTGAAGAATATGCAAAAATAATGATTCATTAAGAGAATTTTGACATTTATACATAAATTTGGAGAGAAACATTAAGTAAGTTCCAAAATAGTTTATAAAGATGAAGAGTTAAATTGTAGAATGTTGACATTAAGGACTTATTTAATAGTGGCTTACTTATGTGTAATATTCTTAATTTTAGATAATCCATTATTTATATTTAAGGATCTCATATTAATTTAATTATCAAACTAAAAACTGATAATAGCTCCATCACTTAGCTTGCTTTTAAATTAAGTCTCATATGTTCTCTCAATTTTAAGATATGCAACATTGTCCATGATGTATTAGACACTTCAAAAGTTTTTTCCCTTTATAGACTATATATAAACCCAATTAATCTATAGAGCCTCTTTATCTTTTAGTAATATCCACGTTCTCTTGATCATAAGAGCCTTGTTAGTGAGTTTTATTAGAAAAATTCCCAAGGTAGCTTCTTCTTTTAGAGTATAAACATCACTATATTTAACCTTGGTAACTGAATTTATTACTTCTTAACTAGAATAAATAAAGGATCTAAGTATCCTTCATATTGATTTGATTAATCTTTTAAGAAGGCAATTATATGATGTCCAGTATATATGTAAGGAATTGATTATCTAGTTGATAATTAAAACTCTTTTTATATAAGAGAGACTTTTATTACACCTGCAACTTATTCTTCTTTGGATATTTTCAATCAATAGGATGAATTCTCTATATTTTGGCCTTTTATGGGAGGTTGGAATTTCGAATAGGTGAAAGGGATTTCCTTGATTTTGAAATCTGTCAAATGAGATATCTATATATCAAAAGGTGTTACACCAAATGATACGATAATATAACTTTTTTCTTTGTTCATAAAGAGGCTTAAAAATTCCTTAAAAGTTCTTATAAAGGTCATTAATGTTACGATGGAGTTAAGATTAGCTTACCTAAATGTAACACCCCACTTCCGCAAGACCCGAACCCAACATCGACGGTGATATCCAGGTCCGTGCCCCGCAAGGGTGGCGTGCTACATCACTCAGTA